>VWPW01024832.1:0-29779 GCA_013389825.1 Crypturellus undulatus
ACATGAAAGTCTGTAGGGCCTCCTGTGTCCAATGTGCAAAGAGGCCCAGGAGGCCGCAAGAAACCCCGTAGGGACCCCCCTGGCCAGTGCCCACAGTGGCCTCCGGAGTCCGCAGGAAAGCCCATAGGGCCACCCCAGCCCAGTGAAAGCCTGTAGGTCCCTGCATTGTCCCATGCGCTCAGAGGCCCTGGGAGGCCATACAGAGCCTGTAGGGCTGCCCCAGCCCTGTGCGCACCGAGGCCCTGGGAGGCCACACGAAAATCTGTTGGGCCTCTCCAGGCCAGTACGCTCGGATACTCCCGGAGTCCACAGGAAAGCCCACAGTGCCGCCCCAGCCTTGTGAGCAGGGCGGCCTCAGGGGGCTGAACGAAAGCCCATAGTGCCCCCTCCCTGACTCCGTGCACACAAAGGCCCCAGGAGGCTCCCCAAGACTCCTCTGTCCTCGTGCACACTGACACCCTGGAGGCCGCAAAAACACTCATAGATCTTCCCTGGTGCTGTGGATATGGAGGAGCCGGGGGGCTGCATGAATGCCTGTAGCGCTCCCTTGGCCCTGTGTGAATGGAGACCCTCGTGGGTCTCATGACAACCATAGAGACCCCCGGGTCCCTGCACATCCACGTACTGGGGTTCTGCACCAAGGTCTTTAAGACAGTCCCGGCCTCGATGTCATGGTGACCATGGGGCAGCACATGAAAGCACGTAGGGCCCCCCGTGACTTGTGTGTATGGAGGCCATGGTGGGCTGCATCAAGGTGTGTAGGGCCCCCAGGGTTCTCTGTGCACCAGGGGCCTGGGAGTCCACACCAAGGCCCATAAGGCCCGCAGGCCCTGTGCTCATGGAAGCCTCAAGGAGATGCATACAGACCGTAGGGTCCCCTCGGCCTTGTGTGCACGGAGGCCTCAGGGGGCCGCACGAAAGCCCATAGGGTCCCCCCGGCCCTGTACGCACAGAGGCACCAGAGAACCACGCGAAGGCCTGGAGGGCACGTCTGGGCCCATGCGCACTGAGGCCCACGGAGGCCACACCAAGGCCTATAGGGCCCCCATGGCCCCATGTGCATGGAAGCCCCGGGGGGGGCGCACAAAGACCTAGGATTGCCTTGGTGCCCTGTGCACGGAGGCCCCAGGAGGGTTGCAGAAACCCATAAGGCCTCCCAGACCCCATGCGCACAGAGGCCCCAGGGAGCTGCACGAAAGGCAGCTCCCAGGGTCCCGTGTGCACAGAGGCCCTCAGGAATATGCACCAAGGCCCGTAGTCGCCCCCGACCCCTTGCGCACAGTTGCCTCAGAGGTCTGCATGAAGGCTTGTAGGGACCCCCAGGCCCATGCGCATGGAGGCCCCGAGGGGCCGCATGAAGGCCCAGAAGACCTACCTGTCGCCATATGCATGGAGGCCCTGGGAGACTGCACAAAAGCNTCGAGGGGCCGCATGAAGGCCCAGAAGGCCTACCTGTTGCCATATGCATGGAGGCTGTGGGAGACCGCACAAAAGACCGTAGGGCCCCCCACCCAGCCCTGTGCACACCGAGGTCTCGGGGGGCAACACGAAAGGCCATAGAGAGTTCCCGGACCCTTGCGCATGGAGGGTCTGCGGGACCACACAAATGTCCGCAGGCCCCCCCCAGGGCTCATGTGCACAGAAAGCCTCACCAAGGCCCATAGAGCCCCCCTGCACTGTGCCTATGGAGGCCCCATAGGTCTGCACAAAGGCCCATAAGGATCCCCCAGTCCCGTGTGCACGAAGGCCCTGGGGGGCAGCACCAAGGCCTGTCGTGCTCCTCTGGGNCGAGGTCTCCGGGGGCAACACAAAAGGCCATAGAGAGTTCCTGGACCCTTGCGCATGGAGGGTCTGAGGGACCCCACAAATGTCCGCAGGCCCCCCCGGGGCTCATGTGCACAGAGAGCCTTACCAAGGCCCATAGAGCCCCCCTGCACTGTGCCTATGAGCCCGTTCGCACAGAGACCCCCGGGGGACAAAACCAAGTCCTGTAGGGACCCTCAGCCCCATGCGCATCAACGCCCGGGCTGGCCGCACCAAGGCCTGTGAGGCCCCCTTGGCCCCATGGNGTGCCTATGGAGGCCCCATAGGTCTGCACAAAGGCCCATAAGGATCCCCCAGTCCCGTGTGCACGAAGGCCCTGGGGGGCAGCACCAAGGCCTGTCGTGCTCCTCTGGGCCCGTTCGCACAGAGACCCCCGGGGACAAAACCAAGTCCTGTAGGGACCCTCAGCCCCATGCGCATCAACGCCCGGGCTGGCCGCACCAAGGCCTGTGAGGCCCCCTTGGCCCCATGGACACGGGGCTGGAGGGGCACTATGGTTTTCGTAGTGTGGGTGGTCCACACAGGGTGGGTAAGGATTTGAGCTTGAAACCTCCCGTGTGTCTTCATATATGGTTTTAAGTCCTGCTAGCTGTGGAGTACATGTGGAGGAATGAGGGTCTCATGCAGTGTTTCCATGATTTACTGTGCCAGGAGAACATCTCTTTTTTGTGCTTTGCAGCACCAGGAACCATCAGGGTGCAAAATTAAGGAAGCATTACATGAGTAACCTGGAAAGAAAGGAAATCTGCCTTGGAGCAAGTGCAGGCTTTGAGCAAGGGATCTGCCACACCATCTTGATACCTGCAGTAGCTTTCTGTGTATTTACCAGGCACCAGCCCTGTGTTTGCATGATGCGTAGGCAAAAGTGTAACATCGTCTTCCCTGTGGAGCTTGAAATCTGAACTTTTTGCTCAGTTCTTATTTTATTCTAATTGGCTGGCTCTTGCTGAGATCTTGGTTCTCACGTATTTTACAGGTGATTCTTTTCCAAAGCTGTAAGAGCAGATGTAAGACCTGTGAGGGCTGAAGTCTTCGCGCACTGTCGCACCAGCTGTGTTATGTTATCTTCATGTGAAGGTTAATTTGTCATCTTACGTTCAGTGCTGGCAAAAGCAGAGCGTGTGTCAGAGATAGTGACAGTGGATTTAATGCCTGGGTGGCAGTTACTTTGAGTATCACTTATGTGCTACCTGTGGAAGATAAATCGGCGCATTGATAGTGGTGGGGATTGGAACTGGCCAAATCAGATGAGACAGTTATTTTTACTAGAGTATGACACAGGTCTAAACCCCACGGTGATGAAGGTCTGTATTTTAAATTAATAAATTTTTGCAATTCCCTCTCCAGTGCCAGAATAAAGCAGGATTGTTGTTGCAATTCTCCCTGCCTCATCTGTGCCTTCAGCACTAAATCATCTAAGAGGAATAGTCACTTGCCTGCATTTTACAGTTTGAACACTAGAGGACACCAGTCTGCAGATCCTGTGCCGAAGAAATTGAATGGATTATTTAATGATCAGATCCATAGTTGAGATTATTGCATCCACAGTGCGATGATTTAAGTCATTTTTATTGTTTATCCTCTTCAGTCATCATTTGGTTTCTGATCTGTTTTGATATGACTTGATTCAGCAGAGTTTCTGCTTAGGCTTCTTCCTCTGATGGGAGAGACAAAGGCTGTTAGTAGTCCTCCATCTTAAACCTTTGCTATAAATAACTCAAAAGTTATTTATAACCCAGGCAAGACTGAATGGCTTATGGTGATGGTGACTCGGGCCTATAAATCTTTTTAATTATAGTCAGAGTTATTGCTGCCATGTCATATTTTTATGCTTACACAAAAGGGCCGAGAATCTTTAATAATTACTTACTAAAGATGCCTTTCCTCTTCACTCTTGAACTTAAATGCAGTGGACACTTAAAACTTTCACATGAGAGACAGCATAAAAGTCTCTTCTCTAAATTAATTCCCGCTTAGCGTTCTCATGTTAACACTTGGGAGGGCGCAGGCTGAGGCAGCGGGAGCCTTTGGTGTCTCAAGCAGCCCTTTGGTTGGATGCCAAAGTAACCCGAGCGTGGGCCTTGGCCGGGCCACAGCAGGGCTCATCCCAGCCCTGGGGCTTCCCAGCACCGCTCCAAGCCCTAGCACTGATTGGGAAGAGCCTCAGGATGACTCCATTTCCCAGCTCCCAGGGATGATGGGCAGTAGGACCCAGGCCTAGAACCTGCTTCTGCGCCTTAATGTGACTTCTCTGTCACTAAAACCGACAGCTTGAGAACTACGGTCAAGGCCTTTTGAGTGCCACTTTAAAGTGCAGTTGCTGAGTGATGGATCAGTGCTGCAAAAGTACATGGCACTTCGAACTAATGCTGAAGATATGTATAGGAAGTGAGGTGCCCGTTGGTTCGAAATGCCACTGCACTGGAGCTGTGCAAAACCTTATCCCACATCTTGCAGATTTGTATCATTTAGTGGGCTGAGTTTGACTACAATGGCTCTCACCAGAACTGGCTTCCATTTGCTGTTATATGTTTTTATCAATTACCTCAGCAGACGAAACTTACCAAATTTGAACGCTGAGATGAAAAAAAAATCCTTTTTTCTTTTTTTCTTTTGCTGTATATCCATATCAATGAGGCATTCCCTCCATGGATGCCTTGGAAACTACGTCAGGGTGTACACATAGCACTGGGTGGGCTTATATAGCTTATACTAGCTCTTCCCCTTCCATCTTGGTGGCTGCTGGCCCCTTGCACAGTCTAAATCTGGAGTTGACATGCGTGTACACCTGGCTGTTAAAATAGGGTTTTTTTTTAGCTGCCACTGGCTTGGGGAGGAGGGGTTGTTCTCTCTTGCAACACATGAGATCAGCTCTGCCTGGTAATGGCAGTAGTGTTCACAGGTGTATTTGGGAATACATGAGGCCTTTTAGGTGGCTGGGCAGGATTGCTCACATCCTCAGGATTTAGTGTGACAGCAGAGTCTGGAGGATGATGAATTTCCTTCTAATGAGTAAGACCTGTTAGGAGACTTTGCCTTCCTCTAGTAAGACACTGGTAACATCTTTTTTCTTTTCTCATTGCTCATACTAGTTCTGTGGGTTTGATACTAGTTCTGTGGGTTTGATCTCATGTATGACACAGACAAGAATTCCTCAACATGAAGTGGCCTAGGAGGTACAAGATAATATTCTGTAAGGTCTTGAATGGACTTAACAGGGCCTGTGCATCATCTGTATAAGGACAAAAATGTGTACAGAGAGGCTTGGCGGTTACAGGAAGCCTATGCCGCTTGTACAAGTGGTCTACAAAAAGAGCAAACCATGGTGCATGGAGCACATCTTTTATTCAATAAGCAAGCAAGCACAGAAGTATAATGTGTAGTGCTTAATATTCATACAGTACTAAAAATATAAAAATATAAATAAAATTTCACCGAAAGCATTTTCACTCACAAATATACAAGGAAAAGTGCTGTCAAGCCACATCATGCTACACTACTTGCCAGCTGCTGAACTGATAGTTTGTTTCCCAGCATAACTGAAACACTAAATACCTGCTAGTCCTTTCTCACAGCCTATAGTGCGACGGAATAGTGGACTAGCAAAAATGGGCCTTCCGCAGCTGAGAACCTAAAAAAACATTCATGTCATTAAGTAAAAGAACAATGATAAAATAATTCTGGAGAATTTTATTGTGAAACTAGCCTGTTGCAGGCTGCTTGTGCAACTGTCATATCAAAAAAAAAAGGCGCTACAGAAATAAACTTAGTTTTAACAATAATGCAGATGGTTCATTGCTAATTCTCAAGACTGTATTATGCATGAATATTTGTGCAATACTCCCATCTGGTGGCATATTTTTAAACTCATTTCCCTCAGTGCTGCTCCCTCCTGTCCCTGCTTACACTGGAACATCTGTCTGTCTTCCACTTAGGAGTAATGGGATCCAGCAGTACAGACCGTGAGCCGTGCCCTGGACTTGAAGGATTTGGCTTGAACTAGAGTGGACCCAGCACCTATTCTTACTGTATTCGCTGGTCTGTGCAGGACACTGACAGGGCTCAGAGACGCTGCTCTGTGAAGAGAAATACCTGCACTGATGCCTCATGTTTAAGTTGCATTTTAAGGGCATGGGGTAGCCTTGGGAGCACGAGATGCTCCTGTTTGCTGACCTTTTCCACGGAACTGAACTTTAACCACCACAAAACCGGCTGCAAGCTGTTAGCCATGACAGCATGGGTGGTTTGTGCACCACAGGGACAATCACAGCGGTATTTCCTAACAAGGCCTGGCTTGCAGAGTAAGGCAGCACACAGAGCCCACTCGTAAGTCATACAGGTGAAGGAGAACTTAATGGGAGCCCCACTTTAATCAGGTACTATTTTGGAATGGGATTGATTTGTACTTGATATACCAGCTATAAAAATAAATGTGGCGATTAACCCCTGAGATCATTCTAGCGTACAGTTTTGGCCTGTTGTTTCCCTCTGAAATAATTTTTATTTGGTTTATGGATATTTATTTAGGTTTTAGTGAAAAACTTCTATAAAACACATTAAATAATGTGGGGCTGAAAAGGTGTGTACATTCTAGTTGCATATATGATACATACCTTATACGCATATAATACATTCCATAACAGCTGATTAGTATTGTCTAGGAAGTTCTTGCGTGTGGACAAAAGATTAAAATACTAAAAGATAAACAGCTGTGTAGGATCAAAGATAATTGTATTTGCTATGGTTTACTTAGATTGTTCTCCTTTCTTTAAATCTCATTACACATAATAGCTACAGTAGTTTGTCCAGCAAGTAATAAATGAATGCATAAAGCACTTCTAGCTATATTTGGATATCATAGGCATGCATTTTTTATAAATAAAAATCAAATGTGAGGTCACATTTTCCCATCTTCTGTTTGTAAACTAAATCAAATTTCTCATTCATTGAAACAGTGAAGATGTCTTTCCATAGCCCAACTCGTCCTGAAATACAGAGAGGGAACAGAGGTCAGACAGCTGACATAACAGGACAGTAAATTTCAAAATATTTTCTGGGAGATGCTAGTAAGCCTGAACCTTCATTGAAATTTAATGATACCTAAAGCTGGTTCAATATCTGCCCCAGTTCACCCTGCTACAATACCCATAAAGCCTTAAAATAGGTGCCATTCACCTTGCCATCTGCATGGGTGAGTATTATACAGGAAAAACTTGTAATTTTGGAAGATTGTGTTCTATAACTTTAATCAGCAGTAATAAATACAGATTTTGTTTTGGTTATTAATGAAACTGGGGGGTTCTGATTTCCATGCAAATGATGGTTGTCTAATACTGCTAATTAATAACAGGTAAATATTTCAAGATTTATGTACCTTCAGTATAAACTGGTTGGAGAACCATCCAAAAGGAATATCAAATTTTGAGTATTTAAACTGATTTTTATTATTGATATAAAATAACACTAATTCCTATTATATTTATGTTTAAAGGTGAATATAAGTTCAACAGATTAATTTAAGATTCTCAAAATGGAGAAAAGCAATTTGAGTGAGTATGAGTGAGTGTCTAGATTGCATGTAGAGAAAACATTCATGACATTTTTAATTTTGTGCACAGGTGCAGGAAGGTTTTGGAGGCTGAACACATTTTCGTGTATAGAATACTTTTCTGTTCTTTGGAACCTAGCTAATAATATTACCTGACAGCACTGCTGAAGTTACTAGTGAAATGTTGCAACCTTCTTCACCACTTCTTCATTACAATTTAAACTTATTTAACCTAAACAAAGTCAGCCAGGGTTACTTGTTGGTGAATCAGCCCCATGGAGTAACAGTCTTATTTATACTGAGACATAGTAATGACAAAATCCACGCTTGTACAACTGGAATAAATGGAAGGAGAACTAGGACCATGCCCCTACAGAGTTTAATCAAAACAAGAACAAAACCACGTGCAGGGGGGCTTAATTATGCATTAATTATGCATATGAAGAATACCCATTTAATTTAATTACCATTGCCTTTATGCAGCAAGTCTCTGTTTGACTTCAAGACAAAACTGTCTGGAATCTCCACAAATTACCCATAACACAATGAATTTTTATGTGTGGCAAGGGTCGTTCCATGAAATCGGGCCTCTCCTAGAACTACTGAAGACAGGACAGTGTTCCAGCACGCAGTCAAGATCCAAAGATCGAAAGAACTTGACATTGCCAGAAAAGGCATCATTCAAGGTTTGGGGCAAATTTCTGCTGTAACTATTGGGTCTTTCAGAAAATTCTTGCAGTTGTAAACATCTGATACTCATTTCAGTTTTGCTTTGGCAACCAGCATAAAGTATAGCACAAAACATAGGAACATACATTTCCTTTTCAATAATGATAAAACATTTTCTTCCATTGCTTGGAAAAGTATGTTTTTTTTTTCTGAATCTTCCTAACAATACCTAACAACACATGACAAGTTTTATAAAGGATATAAGCAGTAGAGTATTTGTAATTTTTTTTTTTACCATATGGACTGATAACTTGTCAAAAAAGTCACCCACCTGGTTTATGATCTGAATCATGCAACTGTTTAAATTATGATGTGATATGAGTCAAATATAAGAAACAGCAGCTCAGTATTCTCCTCAGAGTAAATGTGCTAAAAGAAAAAAAATGAAAAAACTAAAATAATGCAAAATAATAAAACAGATGTAACAAATGACAAATTAAAATATTTGAAACAAAATAAAATAAGACATCATGTTATTGCCACACTTCTTTGTTGCATAAATGAACAGAAGAGGAAAAAAAGCATCTGTTAATGAAGCTGCATTCTGAAGCAACAAAATATTGTAAAAGCCAGAGACAGTGAACAAAAGAAATTAAAAATTAAGGATATTTTTAATAAAAAGCACACAGTGAATAAATGAGAAAATGATAAATTAACTGCTGTAGCTCCCTTCTCTATTCAAAGTGAATCCTTCTTTTTGGAAAGATTTCCAAGGGGGTAGTAAAAAGAGACTCTGGATCCTTGACTGGGGCTCTGGTCTGGAATAGAGGATGCAGCAGAAGTGGGAGTTGTCCCGTTTATCCGCATGGACGTGAACTGGCCGGCAGAGGCGGGAGTAGCCCCGTCTGCCTGTGGAAGGTCACAGAGTTTCTCCAGTTTCTCTGTTACAACAATCTCACCTTTCTTTTGCAACTACCTTCTTGGTTTTCACCACCTTTCACAAGAAGGCAGCATGGCTGTTGTGCTACTGCTCCGCAGATCTCAGAATCATAAAATTTAGGAATGAAACTTGATTTTGGTGCAACTTCATTCAAGTGAACTGAAGAGAGCACAGCTCTATGGTTTGGAGAATCTTGCCCTTTAGCAAATGCAAAATCTAACATGCTTCGCCACTGCCCTCAGGGTATCCTACCACTCTGAACAAGGGCTCCTGGCCAACACTGGCCTTATGAAAAGTTTGTGCCAAGGCACAAACAATTACCCAGGTCAGCTACTCTGACCAGAGTCTCAGCAGAAGAATAAAAAATTGGCATAAGGCTCTGCCAAAAAAAGACATAATGGCAGTAGTTAATACCAGTGAACCTGCTTTCATGGGAGAAAGATCTTCTCAAACAAATCTGATTAAATGTTGATAAGATTACAGCCTGACTCATTAAAGGTGAATGCAAAGACTCAACAGACTTTTGTGAGGCACTTGATTTTAGTGTCTTTTTAATAGAATTACATAATTTCAATAAAATGGAAAATAGTGAATAGAGAGTTGGCTAATTCCAGGTTAGTAATCAAGAAGGACTGATGATATTTGATATACTAATCAGGTATCTGTAAATAATTATAAATTTACAGCTGATAAAATTTGCAGATAACAAGAATGTCCACAAGGTGGTATGGAATGGGGTCCCGCACAGAAACCTAAGAGCAAAGTATTCAGACCATGTTCCCATAATAGTAAGGGATAATAACCTGTAAGTCATTTTCTTTGAAAAGCTTTTGTGGTCATGACAAGCTTCATGTTCGATACCATAGCAAAAATTGCTGACGTGGAAGGACAAAAAGAGCAGGGGAGGGTGTAGAAAATTCCAGTCTTAAAATAATTTTATGTCTAGATAAGGTATTTGTGAGGCTGACACAGGGACTCTCCATCTAGCTTTTATATCTTCATTTTTAGAAAGAGCTGTTAAGTGCTGTAAAGCACCAGACAGAAAATAATTTGAGGAAAACTTACTGAGTTCACTCTGTTAGGCTTATCAGAAAGAAGACAGAGAACAGATCGGTCTTCTTGCTGTTTTCAAAGGACAGATGTTTCAGCCCATCAAAAGACCCTCTAGTTTCCTAGAGAAAGGTCTCACAAGAAAAAAAAGCTAGAAGCTAAACCTCAACAAATCCAAGTTAGAAATATGGTATACATTTTAAATAACTGATGTAGGCAAAGAAAAGAAAAAGTTCATAAAAAAAAAGAAAAAGACAACTGCAGGTCCTTGAATTAGTATTACCTGCTCTTCTAGAAAACCTGATATGATGGAACACACAGGCCAGGATGGACTGTGTGCAATTCTGTGGTCTTTAATATGACAAAGGTCCAAAGGAGCCGAGCCATCTGCTCAGCCTGCAGAGCTGCAGCAGGGCAACACACTGTTCCACACACAGACGTTAGCCAGGGACAGCTCCTCTCATAGGACAGGTTTGGCTGGTGCTGAATACGCACCATTGATCTTGAATATTTCCATTCCTTTCTACTCACTTAACCTTATATCAAACTGAACAAGTCACATCCTCCTGCACCAGCAGTTTCCTTCCATCCTTTATAAAGCAGTGTTTTGGCAGCATCTTAACACATCCTGCAGGTTACTGATCTGTCAGCTGCCTCCTGCATCTTCTACAGGGAGAGTTTTACCATGGGTTTGGGACGTACCCCTGCCGACAGGAAGTGCTTCTGCATTGCAGCACTGATCGATGAGCTGGTGGCAGTGCTCCACCATGGACTCCAGCTGTGCTTTGTCATAGGAAACCCCCAGGAACCTCACCAGATGCTCAACCATTGTGGCTAGGTCCTGCAAGAGAACATTTGAGTTGATTTTGCAGTATTTTATTTTTTAAATGAGATTTAAATGAGTTCTGAACAACTGCTGAAGATCAAAAATACAAGTGCCTACGTTGCAGAAGCATCGGTATCTGAAATTTTTACCAGTTTTCAGACTTGCTGAAAAAAAATCTGCACCTTCCAGCATATTTGGGGAAGAGAGACATATGGATAGTGAACCTAATCATGTAAGGTGGCATATTCAGACACTAGAGAACAGGGAACTGCAAAGTAATTGTGGTTTCTCTCTTACGAGATCACTTTGGAATACCAGCATATGTGACAGAGGAGGGGCGGGGAGCAGGAATTATTTTCATTATGGTCTGGATAAAATACATGACTAAAAATGTTAGAATAACTCCTCCTTCACTGTTAGCTTCTGGAAATGTGTTCATATAGATTGAAAGAAAAAGACAAGGTGAGGCGGTCTCTGAGAACGAGCAGTCATTAAGTTATGTACACAGAACACTAAAGAGGACCCTCAGAAACACAACTTTTCTGGCATGGCAAGAAAAAAATGGCAATGTTTAACAGGACGAAGAAAGGTGCTGTAATGCTCCCAACTTTAAGCACTATCATTCAGGGGAGAATTAATATTTTGTTATTGAAAATGATGACTTTGAAATCACTGCTTCAAAACTTTAAAAACCATCCCTGATATGTCACACCCTCCTTTAGCATTTCACTCTGTCAGAAAGACAATAACTTACATTTATAATTTGCCCAGTTTTATTGAGTTTAAATTCAAATGGTAGTTTACCCAGCTTTATTGAACTCTATCCTGGTTTTACCTTTCTGCAGGTTTAGACATAGGAGCTGGGTTTTCTCAACATTTGCATTAATTCTATATTAGTTAAATCTGTGTTTTGAAATTAATTCTCAAAAGTATATCATTGCAATGAAAAATGGAAATCTACATAGTTTATGTAGTATTTTCAATAAACCTCTGACATGCAAAAGTAGATTTATTAACCAATACACTTTAAGGATCCTAAAATTATGTTCACTTCATACCAAATTCTCACTCCTAATTGCTTTCAAGATTTGTTCACACTCAGATAATCAGAATAAATGCCACCACATACGCATGACAAAACAGGAGGGTTTTTTTTCCATTGGTATAGCACACAGAGTAAGAGATTGCTTTAAAATGAATGCCCAAGGCTGAGCGTAGCAGGCACTCTGTAGTTTCACATCTCTTCTTCTGTGCCAGTAGTTAAGTAAGTGCCTCTGGAACGCAAGCAGATTCCTGAGTGCATTACTGGGTTTCCAAAAGTGCTGGGAATCCATGGAAGCTACTGAATGATTGTGCTTTACAAATGGGATCAAACATCGTACACAAGAACCAAATTTCTGACTTCATGTGTTTTAAATATCATCACACTTAAGTAATCAAAGTATCTCTTTGCTAGAACTAACCTACCTTGTGCATATCTTCATACTTGAGGAAAAGTACGTTGGCATCCATATGATGTTCCCAGAATTCTTGGACATGTTCAAACCATGAACCATATCCTACTACAGATACAGAAGATACTATGATTTACATGAGGAATATGAGCGCATATGATTAATCTCTCTTTAGAAAGGAACAGAGGAGAAAAAGAATAACTGGAGTGGTTTATGGTCAGAGGTTTACGGTTCTGCAATTAACGTATATATTGCAGCTTTCCTCAGCTAGAAGCTAGATCAGCATTGTGCACAGCTGGATAGCACTTCTGTGAAGGGCAGCAAATTGCTGACAACCGTTGTCCTTTCTTATTTAGAGAAGTATTAAGGAAACAGACCTATAAATATGCTCTGCTATTGTTTCCAGAGAACTAAAAATCTGCTGTCAGAATATGCTACTTAGTGTTATATCTTTTGCCCCCTTTTACCTCAACCACGGTACAGACTGTACTGTAAGTACAGGAGTATCTGCAGGATAGTACAGTAGATCTAGGCTCCCACATGTCCAAGGCGGGTGTTGGGAGTTCCTGCAAACACAGGGTGATGGGGCACTCCTCGTGCATCACAAGTTGCAAGTAGGTCCAAGGTGCAGGGGTGCCAGGGATGAAAAGCTGATGCCTCCTCCCTGCTGTGTGCCACCAGCAGCTTTGACTTTATTTTCTTAAATGGCACATTCTCATTACACAAAGAGATCAGTTTTCATAGGAAAAGTCTTACATTGTAGGTCATTTTTAAGCTCATTTTCCATTTTTATGAAAGTACATGAAAATTCCCTTTCTGTTTTGTTCCACATATTCCTAAGAAAAATTATACAAGAAGCTTCACACTGGTTAAGAAAAAAAAAAAAAAAGAAAAAAAAATCCCAGCCTCTCTTAATAGTAGAGGGCAAGAATTGACAGAAGACTGCACTAGCAGAATTTATCTACCTTTTACCTGAGGAATTCCCTTAAGCTTTAGAGGGAAATACCAAAGAATTAACATGTCCAAGACTAATCCCCTGGCCATCCAACTGCAAACAACAGAGCTCACATGCAATGAATTTGTTTCAAAATGGCCAGGTTTGAGGAGGGCTAAAGAGAGTGGGATTGTGCCATGTGGGCTCAGTGCTTCTCCCTCCACTACTACTTGGACTTTTAGGCAAAAAAATTTCCTTTTCTGCTCCTTGCATTGCTTCCATGAGATTAAAATGTTTAGCTAAATTATAAGCTTATTGCATTATAAAACATGCAGTTTGAACTATTATGGCACATAGAAAATGCTGTAATGTTTTATCGACTCTGGGAGGTTTGTGATAAATCAGCTACCTGCTGCAAGATGACTCATGATACACTTATGTAAGAGAATAAAGAACCTTCCTGTCCACTTAGAAGGCCTTCAGCTTGCCACTACTCTTGAAGTCACTGCTTATGGGTTTTGGACAAGCTTCCCATTTTCAGGGAATGCAACGGAAAAAGCTGTAAGGTGAGCTGGAGTGCAAGGAAAGCATTTGTCCTTTCTGCACACACTTGCGGAAGAAAATAGAAAGGGTTTATAAAGTCTTTTAACTAACCACCACTGTCTGGCTTTTATTTTTTTTTCCACCCTTCAGTGTTACACAGTTCCTTTAGCATCAGTTTCTCCAAATTCCAGATTGAAGGAAAGTTGCTGCACAGGATCTAGAGGAGATCTTGGTCATAGTGCAGAGAACAAGGCTTCTAGCAACTTCTCAGTGTCACTGTAATGTACCATAGAGAAGGCTTTTTAGAGAAACAGAAGGCAGTAAAAAAATTGCTAATAAACATTTTCTATTACTGTCTAAAAAGTATGGCAATTCACTGGCAAAAGCCTGGGTGAGCAGCTGAGGAGTTGCTGTAATGCACGTTTTTTGTGCTCTTGCTATAGTGGTGTATTTTCAGAAAGCAACAGCCTACAAGCTTGCCTAGCTGTTTACTTATGGGGGCTGACAGCAACTTACTGATGCAGTCCAGATCAATCTCCTGTGAGTGACAGGTTGTTGCGCATTAACTTGTGTCTTGCTAGAGACAAACCTTGAGTTTTATCATGAAATAAAAACATTACAGAACTTGCCACAATGCCCTAGGTAATGGAATGACTCTGGGAAAGAGCACAAGCCCAGTGAGTTCACATGTAAATCAACAGTTTCTGAGAACACTCAATACTTTCCATGCAGTACCTGGTATCTTGCAAACCAAACTTTTAAAGCAGACCAGAGTTCTTCCTGAGTTAAGTGGAACTGAGCATATAGGGTCAAATACTGTAAGGCAATTATTTACAAGGTATGGTCACAGTTTGCCACAATGGTCACAAATCTAAATCCTCGCAGCCCTGTATCTGTAGCAATCTCCTTGCTGTAAATGGAAAACAGAACACACTTTTATCCACACTTCATTTCTGCAACCGCAGAGGGAAAATAGAGATGAAAATAAATGTGTAACAAAAAATCTGAAAATATAGTAAAAATATAATACAAATGTGAAAATAAATGTGCAGAGAGAGCAGCTCCTTACACTTGTCATTCATAAACCTTCTGCAGAACTCCTGAAAAGTCCCTCTGTAGCTCATGGTCCTTAGGGAGCGGTGAAACTGGTAATAAGACACGACCAGGTCTTTGGGGTTGCGAGCCATGTATATTACCTATAAAAGGGGGAAAAATCACCTTACTGAAAGAGCTTTTTCCCCTGTTTCCCAAAGCATTTAAACACCTGCTGCTGGTACAGCTAATCAAACATGAAGACATTTTTACCTTAGAATTACCGTTATGAAGGTCTGAAGGCAAAAAACGATATGGTAGATGGCTTTTTATGAGGCGAGGAGATGTCAGTTCCTAAAACAAAACAAAAGGAGAAACATTTCTTATTGAGCATTAGGTGTTTGCCACATCCTGAGTTCTCCTGGATCATCATGCTTAAAGTCCTCTACTGTACTGTGTCACCATCACAAATTCACTTCCTAAACTAACAGGGGTCTGGACTAGGAATTTGGTCAGGGACTTGCATTTATGTCTTAAATATCAAAAGGATGGATAATCTGAATGTGCAAAAATTGGTCTTTTTCAGACTGCTTCCATTTGTAAGACTCTTTCAGGAAGATAAGGTATCATCAAAAATTCTTAGCATCAGATTAACTTTGTTCCCAGAGATGCTTCTAGTGAAATTTTCTGAAAAACCTCAGATACTCTGAATGTACAGAGACTCAGAAAACCCTCTACTCTATTTCTTCATTTTAAAATGTTAATTTTACAATTTATTTTATCCTCTGATTTAAGCCAAACAATACACAGGTTCATCCAAGTAAATATGTAAATGTTCTTTGCACAGAATATTTTTCCATTGTAATCTTTGGGACAATAATCATCTTATGACACAAATCATCTCCCAGTAGTTAAAACCTTATAAACTGATCCTGGATCAAGTTGCTAGCACATTGTACAGATAACAACCTGCAATCTCAAACTAAGCCCTTCTCACTGTTCACCATTTATTTGCATTAAGGTAACATTGAGGGTCTCCTTACATTAGGCCTCACACATATGAAAAAAGAGAAGCAATCTTTGACTCCAAAAACTCTCATCCCAAAGCAGGCTGATGCTATTCTTGGTGGTGACTAGAATCTACCCCTGACAAGCTTTGCTAGCTCAGTTCTTTAAGCAGTGCAGATATTTTAGGATGGAGTCCAGTATTTTGCCTCACCCTTCCAAGATAGGTTTGTATCAAAAGTAGCGACAGCAAAGACAGGATCACAGTTATGTGCCATGTCACTAGTCTTGTTGTGAGCCATGTGGACGTCACTTCATGTAGAATATTCAAAACTCCTCTGACTGAGCTAGAGTCTATAGACCCACAGGTCCTGGGTCTATAAGGATCTGAATCTGTAAACCCAGGCAGTGGTTAGTCTATAGATTTATGATATTGAATTTCCTCTTTTGCAAATTGAGGGAGGAGATCAAAGCAAATCTGTCTCATTTTGGTGGCTTCTACTTATAAAAGCAAGGGAGGCTCAGGACTCTTTTGGAAATACATTGCCAAGACATTTAGGACATTAAGAAACATGTTTTAAAACACAACAGAGTACAATAAAGCTTACTAAAGCAATTTTAAAGTAATCTAATAATAGCCAAATCATTCCAACAAACTGACCAAGTCCAGTGATGAAAAGGACAAGGACACAGGATGAGATGGAGCGATAAATATGGAGCCTAGGAAAAAGATACTCAGAAGGTGAAAGACTTCATTGAAATAAGCTGTACCTTGATGATGTCCAGACCAGGCTGAGGGTACTCTAGGACTGGCAGTTGTTCATCTATATTCATTAGTCCAATCTCATCGGGATCAGCTCCCTGACTCACTAGATAAACCACTTCCTGCAGCAAGCCTGTGCCTGCATAAACCAAACAAGAGAGAACAGATTGTATTACAGTCCTTATCTAAACAGAAGCATATGAAGGGAGACCCAGGCACAGAAATAATGACAACTGCCAGGCTCGAGAGTCTGCTGTGAACTAAGTCCATCACTATTGTGCTCACTGTACTTATGTCAGTTCCTTTTGTTTTATTTTAAACATGTTAAATATGTTTAAAGCATGTTTAAACATGTTAAAATCTTCTTTAATTCAAAACATCAGAGACTTTTCTTTAGTAAAGCTTTAACTATAAACACTTTTTGTTTCCCAAGTTTTTCATCTATGAATTGGAAAGCATTCTGCATGCACTGAATCTCTCACTGTGAATGCTAGTTAGGTAAGTGTTGTTATTTCCATTTTAGAAATAAAAAAAGAAAATCAGAGATCATCCCAGCTCAAAAACTACATTAGTGGCAGTACTGGGAAACTGGTACCACCTCCTCTATTTTCAACTCCAGGCAATTCTGCTGCTGTGGAATTATTTGAGAATCTAGTTATATTTCTCTTCTATGGTTTGAATAAACTGCTGAATACATCAATGTTGCAAGTCAGTCATAAGCCTGTTCACTCTGCATTTTAAAGCCCAAAGATTTTATACATTTAAATTAACATCCATATAGTAGCAGTCAGGATCAGTCCTCGTGACTCTACTGAGCACAGCCCTTGTACTCATTAAAAATTTATTCCAGCAGGTGACATTGTGGTTCTCTGTAATTTACTTCTGCATTTCCAATTCCACTTGCAAGGAAAACTGCTACTGCAGCAAACTTTTTTCCATGAAAGGAAAAGTAACAACTGTGTGGGGATAAACATTATCACAGTCCTTTCTTGCTCAGTCTTTAATCAATTACAATTTTTCCCCTCTTCACATTCCTAAAAGATTTATTTAAAGAGTTATCAACCTCGTTTTCTCTGTATTTTGAAGCATTTGAAGAATCTCCTCCCGCAAATTTTGTTTTAAAAAGAAAAGAACCAATCAAAGCCTCTATGTAGTTAAATTACAGAAATAAACAGAGCCAAACATGCTTTTGGTTTGGAAATGATGGTTTAACAGAACAATCCACATACAAGACTTAGGTGCCAGGGCTGGTCCCTGAGAACATCAGCTGGCAGGAAAGACAGACAAACTGGGCCTACTGTCTATACACATGTCACTGCAGGCCCAAGTACAAGGCCTCACTGGGGATGATATAGAAACAGTAATCTGGCTCCCCCAAAAATGAAAAATAGGGATTAAGCATCTTTAGGTATGAGGCACCAGCACCCAGCAATGCAGCCTTCCTTCTTCCGGCTGCTGCTGACTGCAGAGCTACATTTCATCCTGGAAGAAAACAGCTGGTCCTGCTAGATACAAAGTCAGATGCCAAAACAGATGTGGAATTTGTTTAGGTTTATCCAAATCCAATAAAAAGGGACCCAGTCAGCATCTGGGAAACTTCACTGCACTTTATCTGGAAATGCTCATCTCTTGACAAGCTCATTTGTTATGTCGATATAATGTTTTGGGAGAAAATAAAGTGTTCCAATTTATCACAGAACATCTGTAAAGAGACAGGATGGGAAACAGTAGTGATAAGCCACTGCCAGAACTGGTAAGTTTTTAGGAGAGCCTTAAATCAACTGTGAATCTGCAATTCCACACTGTATAGAAATCAGGACTCACAAGAACCCACACAACCCTACAGAAGTCCCCATGATGAACAGAGACTCTTCATTTGTGCCCCTTTTTTATAGCCATGATCTCAGCAATGCTAGCAAAGCTGGCTCATAGCCATACTGCTTCTGCTTATCAGTAGTAACTGCTCCAATGGGCAACCAGACAGCTTAGCTAGAAAGCAAGTAATGTTTCAAAATGCCTCATGGTTATTCCTTTTTATTTTTATTTATTACTTTTAACATCAAATTTAGTCTTTGTAGCAGGTCTATTCTTTTGTGCAGCTGCTCTCTGGCTCCTCTTACCACTTGCTGACCATTGGTACACTTTCCCATGTGACCCTTGAGCATCATAGATTTTTTCAGGGTGAAGTTGCAGCTATAAAGCAGGTTGTTTCCTGCAAAACTTTCCTCCTCTCCACTGTTTTTAGTGCAGTTAATCTCCAGAGTTTTCTCCCCTCCACATCAGGCAACATGGGACAAACCAGCAGCTCAAGGCTGCAAAGGTCCTTGACACGTTCCTTGTGCTCACACCCTTGTTTGGAAAATCATCTGGAAAAATTCAATGAACTAATGTTAGCATTAAATTTTTTTTAACACTCTCAGTTAGTTGCACCTTATTTGATCTTTTTGAGTAAGTTTCAGCTAATACAATGCAATGCCCCCACTATGACTTTTTTTTTTTTTAAAGTAACATTCATAGATATAAGTGCTCATTAAAAATAAGGGTTGCTAGAGATGTCACCAACTGCCTTAGCAAGTATAGGAAAGCAATTCCTCATATAGGTCTCCTAATTGCCTACAAACATCTTCCGCTTTCACCAATTTCAATGCGTATTTTCAGGTCAGTTTGACAGTTTCATCTTCAGTCTACAACAGTGGAGGAAAAAATAGATTTTGCCACTGAGGGAAAAAAAAATCCAAATCTTAAAAATATTTCTTCTTCAGCTCCATTGGTTCTGTTTCTCCATCTTGGAATTCCAAAAGGCTTCACAATAAAGATCTTTATAGTTATGAATGAGAGTTTTAATAACAAAGATAATAACAAAGGTAAGATGACCTTGACAGCTTATTTTCCCATTTTTCTGTTACAATGTTCCTAGGTAAAACTTATGATTCAAAATAAAGGCTAAATGTGTTATTTTTTCAATACTGAGTGACCTCTAAAGTACATGATGGAAGGCCTGATTTTCAGAAAAGGCTGAGTACTTATCCCCTGAAATTGAGGCCCTTTTTAAGTGGCCCAAATGCCCCTTAAAATCAAGTCTCTTGTCAAGGAAGTCTATGAGACATGAAGAAACCGAACCCAGATCTGAAACTTATGGAAACAGTGTAGATAAGACTAGATTTAAAAGAAGAGTTAGTTGCATGATTTCTGGCAGCATCCAGTAAACAGTGTCATAGCTTTTGGGACTTATCAGTTTATTTATCATTTTCATAAAATTATTGTTACTCCGTGTAATACTGTACTCTAAAGCAGAGGATGCAGCATGTCTCGTGCAGACCACCAGCACGAGTGGCTCACACAGAAAGGCTTACTCAGACTTCTGTGCACACTCGATCCCAAAGCTAGAGCAATGGGAAAAGTATCTCACTCATGGTTGTTCTCCTGGAACTTTAGCTGGGATGCTAATCACAGATGCATCCATCAATGGAGCACTTTGTGTGAAGTTACCCCAATTCATTTGAGATCAAGTCAGCCAAATTAGCTTAAGAAGTTTATGTTTTTGACATAAACTCACCTAGCAAATATTGCCTGAGGTAAATTAAAAAGTCTTCACACAAAACACTCTGTAGACAGTTCCATGACACATAACAGGCAAAGGGCACTAACAACTTGTACATGAGAAAACAGGACATCTACTAGTGCTCTTGGATTATTTCCTTCAATTTCCACCCTCCAAATGAAATGTTCTCCCACTACAGAAGAGAGTACAACCATGTTAAAAGAAGGAAAAAATGCATCATATAAAGAATACCCTATGTCAGGAATATGAAAATAGTAGACAAATGAATTAAAGCTCCAAGCTTGTCTGCTACCTTATCAGCTATCTAATGGACAGAATTACAGATTCCTTTTTATTTTTACTACAGTTGTTCGAAGTCAGACCAGTACATTCAGCTGTTATCTTTCCTTCCTAAGCTTTTCTCTTTCATGGACACTCACATGATTCAAGCCTTGTTGTAACAAAACGTGAACATGAAGACCACCCACTTGTGCAGAAGGGCAGGCAAGCTGAACAGTAATTTATAGACAAAAAATAAGTGCTTTTATCAGCCAATATTCACCAAAGGGCAGAATATGTCTCAAACCTCCAAAAATTATCTAGCAAAGTTGGGCTGTAAGCATAAAATAATAACAGTAACTCCTTACAGTGGATATGTCAAAGGTGATAACAACACATTTTCAATCCTCACTGGAACGTAGATAGGAAAGTACCTGCCCTTACTGCAGCTAACAAACTTCATCCACACCCTGCCCCTCTGTTTCTTCTGACAGCCCCATTCCCGCAGTCTTTTAGAGCCTATACCAAAAATATGCCCAAATTGTATCATACATTATCCCAGCAGGAGGCAAACTTCATCTCTGACACTACCTAATCCCTCTCACCATGCCTAATTCCCTTCCATGTTCATACAGGCGACACACAGTGGTATTGAGGATAACAATGCAGAGAAGAACTTTGCTGTAATGACAAGTCACTGTTTCTTTTTTTTTTTAAATCACCCTCAAGGTCTTCCCTGTGTTAAAGAGAAGGGCACAATTATCTATTAAGCACCACTGATGTCTAGGACAATTGTCTCCCTTTCTGTGTTTTACTGCATTGAGTTGTAATATGGTCTGTGGCTAACTGCAGAGCCTTGCCATGAGCTCTGCCCATTGAAACAGCACCAAAAGAGACACAGTAGAGCATCCATAATAGGAATCTGTGTTGTGGCAGTTTTACTGGCCTTTGCTGTGGTCCTGCTCCTCTATGCTAGGTATATCTGGGAGGATACCTGCTACTTCTGAAAGTGTCTTGCTTGACATTAAGGCTTGAGTAGTGATCGAAAGTGGAATTCTATGCCCCTCTTTCCATCCCTGGCAAGAAAACTGTTAGGCAAAACTTTTGGTTTTGCATATACCTGATGGCTAAATTGCAAGAAGGCAGCCCACTGATACTATCATGTGAGAGCAAGGCAGGTAAGAGCCACACGTGCCCAAAAAAAAAAAAAAAAGGAAAAGAAGCATACTTGTGCCTCAAGAAACATTGTTCACCTGCTATGAATGCCAGTGCAGAGCCTCTCTAGTCTAGCTACTAGCTGTCTAAAATCAGGGATTAAACTGTTAGTCTCACACAGAATCTCCCTCAAGTTATGGCTATCCAACACAGGAGCTGCTCTCTGCAGTATCAGCCTTTGCAAGGAACCTCTGCCCTCAGTCATGTTTAGCACTGTCACTCCATCTCTGTCTGCTGAATTGCAAGTTTAGGCAAACTACAAATATTTCTTTCGCTGTTTTTCAAAATTAGAAATGGAAACAGATCATGTTGGGAGTATGAAAGAAGATCTGCAAATCTATATCGCCGTGGGTTTTCAGAATTGCAGCAAAATCCTTGCTGAGAGTACACTGTTTCTAAGTGAGAGCACTGGTGATTCAATAGTGGCACCGACACTAATCATTATTAATGTGCACCTCAGCTATGTACACTGAGCAATCCAATTTTAGCAATGCCTGCAGCTGTTTTGTGCTACTCTGGGAAACATGATCAACAATAAAGAGGCTTTAACCTGGACAGTTAGCCTAGGTTTATGGTCAACATAAACAGGATGGCTGCATGAACAGGACACTGCAAAGCAGCCCATGGAGTGACAGACCTGCACTGCTGCACATATCGCTGCTATGCACCTACTGAGCGTGATTCTCATCTCAGTGGCTTCACTCTTTTCTCATTTCCTTGGCTTAGACAAATCTGTTAGTCATGTACTTGGACGCAGTGAAGGGCTAATTCAAAAGCACCGTCTACATCCCATATGGCGATCTGATTTCATTATACGCTGTCCAGAACTTCAGCCTTATAAAGGATGATGGCCTTCGCATCTTCCACTACAAATGGTGGATGTTTAAGAGAATATGACATTGAAATTTTAGATGGATTTTGGCATTACAGAGAAAAATATCTCCACGGCTGTTTCTCCTTGCCTAGCTTAACCTCCTTCCCCTTTCAGCCCCCTGGAAAGCCTCTTTCCTGTCATTCCTCCGTCACTCCTCTCACAGAGGCTTCCCCAGCCTGCAGATCTATTTGGCTGAAATATTTAATAACTGAATATTTCCTCTGCTGGGTTGTCTTGCCTGCACACGTACAGCAAAATGTTTCACCGTTACTGCATCTGCAGGTCACAAGATTAATGTTACATAAATTGATGCAATTTGTTCTGTAGGAATCCATAAAGGACTTTAGTATACAGAACTGTAATATTTCAGCTCTCATGCCATAACACTCTGTATTCTCCTAAGTCTTACAGAAAATTTTAATAGGGTCAAAGTGAAGAGATCTCAGGGTCTTTCTTTCATATTTGCATTACTACTTGCTCTTTTTTGATACCTAGATGCTTAATTCAAATTCAGGGCCACAATTTGCTAAGTTTCTCTGTTAAAACATAAATGTCAGACAACACCTGCCAGCCCATAGAATTTCTTGTCTTCATACATAAACCACAAAAAAAAATAGTGGAAATGAAACACATCCACAGGACACCAACAGAAAATGGAGACAAAGAGATTAAATGACTTATCCAAGGTCACAGACTCTCTAGCCAAGAAGTCAAATCATACATCCAGTGCCTCCAGGCTAGTATCCCTTCCGAAGCAACATATATAGGAAATCAAAGAGAGTAGAGATCTTTCTCCTCTGTAGAGGTGGAATGAATCCTTGCTGCAGTAAAAATAAGAAAATTCTCCCTTTAATAAAAGATTACATAATGAGAATGAAGAATGTCATGTGCTTCATCTAATTTAAGTATTTTGCTTCCTTTCATTAATATCTTCTGAAAGAAAGATGAACACTAACATGAAACAAGAGTGACAGGCTGTTGGCTTAGGAATGATTTACAGTATTTTCTAATTCTTTAGTCTGAGAACATTATTGTCTAATTCAGTCAATACTGATTTTCCATATCTCCAGGAAATATTGTTTAATCAGGGTAATTTTTTTTCTCCCTGAGTCTTCTTTCAAAAGCAACTCACTTGAGTTCACTACTACCTCGGCGCAGAAAAGCAATTATGATATATTTGCAAGAGACTCAACAAAACCTACCAAGCAACTTCATCCTCTTGGCTGCCCCTTGTTCTCTCTCTGGTAACATCTCTTTGCTGGTTTGATAAAAAGTTCCAAAGAGAGACCCTGCTAGCTAGGTAACAAAAGCAGGTATTCCTTACATACAGATTTTCCCTTCTCTAACATTATTTCCTGCTTGAAGCACGTACTAAATTCTGTTCTCTCTGAAATCAGTCAAACACATGAGTGGCAGACTTCCCACAGTCTTCAATTACTTATTATTCAATGTTTTAATTTATCATTTCTTTGCCTTGCAATAATATTTCAGACTCCTGGTCAATACTAGACTGCTTTTTGAGCAATACATAAATAAAACAAAAGATAGCCCCACTTCAAAAGCACTTTAACATCAAAAGATCCCAAAGGCCCTGACCCACAAACATTCCTGTGCAAGCACTGCTTTCTGCAGTAGACTGGTCCTGTGGACTCCACAGAGTGACTTAAGAGAGCAGGGATATTTATTCTTCTGACTGGAAGGAATATGACACTGATCATCAAAAATCAAGAGCATGAAATTGGATTCAAATTTGAACTCTGCAAATCTATATGACAGCTCACAACACATCTCCATCACCTACCTTTCTGTTCCATTTTCTTTGCCTAAGGTGGCCACTCTTTTGGGCCAGCTGGTATGAGAACTGATGTACATTCATATTGCATTAAAGCTGTGTAGTATCAGGGCTTTAAAATGTCAAGTGGAGAAACTGAATAAAGGCAAATGCTTTCATTCTGATTTCTAAGCCATTAACTACCACATTCCTCCACATTCACAAACTAACAGAGGCTGATTATCTTTCCAGATAGATCTATTTCCATGGGGTAAGACAGCTTCACTGAAAAAAAAAAGAATATCATATGGAAAATCACTTGGGTAAAAAGTGTGTGGATTTTCAGGCTATTCTCACAATTTCTTGCAATGTGCCTCTAGGGCAGTAACATCTAAGTTCATTTTTCAAATAAAAACTGGTTAAACTCAAAGCAACAGTATCCTGCAAAGAAGACAGGCTTTTATAACTCCCAGGTGACAGCAGAATCTGGCGTTTTGGCAAGAGGAAAAACTGTTAGCACAAAGTAATACCAATAATACCTCCTGGGTCAGAGTGAGGGGGTTCCATATGGGAATTCTGGCAATTATGGCCAATCAGCCAACTTAGCACACTCCTGCCCATGTAGATACTCTCATTCCCTGCGCTGCAATGCAAGGTCACCTCAGTCTAGCCATTTCGAGGCTAAACCACTGCAGCCAACTCATAGCACTGTGTCTGCCTGACAGCTCCCAGGCTAGAAACTTCCCTTGCGTGGGCACATCCCTGGGCAAACTTTCAGTCCGATTCTCCTCTCAGCTATGTGTGCACAAATTAGGACTGACTGCCAGCAGTACCGGAGCTTCTGAGCCTGGGTAAGTGGGAAGAGAATCAGATTCCCTGTGCCTCGGCTTATCAGTCTCGCAACTGCAGTGTTGGCAGTTAGGAAGCGAGCCAGGGCACAGAGCAGGTACCACTCACCAAGCAGCAGCTGGGAGCACTGATGGGCAAGTAGGAGAGGAAGGGATGTTGCGACTCCCCAACATAACCGCTGTGGCTCTGCACAGACTCTTGTCACCCACTCACTGATTGCTGTGGCGGATAACTGCTGGTGATGGCAAGTGAAACGTTTACCAACTGCACGACACCCCTGCAAGCACAGTTCCTGCATAGCCATGTAGTGTTAAGTCAAGCAGTAATACCCTCCATGTTAAATAATAAGGATATTATTGTTCGGTACAATAACCTTCTGAGACCTAAACCAGAAACCAACCTTGCTGAGTAAACGTAACATCCCTGCAAAAAGATTTTACAATATGAGAAAACAAAACATGAACAGTGGGATTGCACAAGACAGACAAAGCAAGATTTCTACACAAAGCATAGGCATTTGGTATATTTTCTTTAAAGTGCATTTCTTAAAGCAAAGCTATTCCACTGATATGTTTTTATATAATGATCCCACAAAACTGAGACTGATAAGAAGGGGAAAGGAAGAAACAAGAGACCAGAACTAAGAAATTCTTAAACCAATCCCATAGCCAAAGTCCAAGTACCTACATCCTCAACAATTCAAGCATTCTTTTGCCTGAAATATAATAGTTTCTGATAGTAAAGTCTGACTCGGAGAATATTCTAGATGATAACCAGGAACTTGCTGATTTTTAATCTACAAATGAGAGAACCTGTTAAAAAAAAAAGTAGGAAAGGCATACACAGCTCTTCAATCGGACAACAGGTCAGAGCCATAAGTGTTCTCATTAACTGACTGGACTTAAAGTTTCCCTAACACTATTTTTTCCTCCCATAGAACTCCGCAAAATTATTTGGAAAAAAAAATGGGAGAGACAACTTTATTTTTCACGTAAAAAGCTTATTTTCTGAAACCATCAATTTTGCAAAATGCATTAATTTGCGGGCTTTGACCCAAGAATGTAAAGTGCACATTCTGCCAACGACAAGGGCAACAATTATGAATACTATTGTACATCAGTTATGAGTAAAACAAATGTATAGATCATGTACAGTCAGCAGACAACATCCGAAGACACAGCAAAATACCTAAGTGAACTTGGAGTCAATACTATACTTCATTGGCTTAATTCCCCTAAAATCATTAACATTAACAGAAGAATTATCTATCTCTTGACATAGTGACTAGGGAAATACCATGAAAGAATCTGCTTATTCATTAATTCAGAAGTCTTTAGAGAAGAATTTGAATTTCCAAGTAGGGTACAGAAAAGCCCACATTAACTAGAGCGTTCCAGGAAAGTTTTGACAGACTGTACAATGGATTTCCTGTGGAGCCAGAGTTCCTCATCTCATCTGTGAAGCAATCTGTTGCAGGAGAGCTATTTGTCTTGCAACATACAATAAAATCAGGTCTACTTCTCCTCTTCTGAAAAAAACAAGTCTCAAGTTTCCTCTCTCATGTAACACCATTTGTAGCATAGAATGGACAAGATGAACAGATTCACTGAGATTTACAAATAGTTGCAAATGTAACGTGGGATACCCTTCTATACAGCATTAAACTAATAGCTCTCCTGCAACAGAGAGCTATTTCTTTGCCTTGCAATAATATTTCAAAAAGGTTTTCTGTAATTACAAGTCTAACATATACTTACATATAAATGTATATGCACTCCCACATATTTACATAAGCTTGTTTAAATGAGCCTGTTGTAGGCCCAAGCTTCTCCTAGTGCAATAGTTCCCAAAAGTTGTTATCATTGATTGGACACAGGTGTTAGGATTAATTAAAGATATAAAGAGTATCATCATTTAGGCATCCATCAGTGGAAATCACATTAAGGCAGAGTCATTTTCCATTAGGCTTATTACATTACTCCCAGTAAAGCCACTGGTGCATTCAATTTTCTACCATGATTGGACCCATTTTTTTTTGAGTCACTCCCAATTCACTAATATCTGTAACTATTTCCAAGCATTATATCCATCTCACGTGTTTCCAACTGTATCATCCAGTTTTGCAGGACATAAAATCTTCAAAATGGCGCAGGGACTCCTTCCTCCCTTAAGAATAGTGATGCAGCCCTGACCCAAGGAAACACATGCCTAGAAGCCATTTGTGTATTTTTTTTGCCAGATAAACCAACATATGGTCAACAGCTTCTGGAGGAGCCTTCTGTTATTAGATTCTAGCATAGGGCTCAGTGAGAGCTACAACCTCTGGCCTCTCACATCTAGCAGAAGGGCTTGTTTGTACATTTTTCCATGATTTGAGCAGATGGAGAGCTGGTGAGACACCGAACAAAGCTGAATTTTGTGAAAGTGGCAGAAAAGATTTTCCCTTGAAACTATTTGAAAATCGGTGTTTTTCTTGTTTCCTAATCTCCACTGTCAAAAATATTATTGAAAAACTTCTTATAATTTCATTTCAAAATTTTTGATTAAAGATGTAAAAAAAAAAAAAAAAGAAATTTCAAAGGTCCTTCACTCTCCCCAAAATATCATTTCATGTGCAAAATGCCTTTTATGAATCTACTTTATGATTACAGCAACTTTATGCAAAAACCAAATAGCTACAGGAAAAATCTTTGTCAGTGCTACTGAGAAACAGGAGGTTACAGCTATGGCTAAGGTAATGGAGAGGAGCTTGGAGGGCTGGATTCATTTTCCAGTTTTCCTGCGGATCTCCTGTATGAGTTTGGCTAAATTAGTGGAAACCACGTTTGGCCATCCTAATTTTCATTGGCATTGCTGTCCCAAATCGACAGAGCATTTGAAAAGGAGTCAGAAGCCCTAACTTATGCACTAAACTGTACGCCATGTAGGGGCAGCCAACAAAACAAGTTACAAGGGCCTCTAGCACTTAGGTAACCTAAATGCAACCTTATTCTTGGGGCTTGCAGAGGTTGCACTAGAACATGCCTGCATGCTTCCATGTTCTAGAGATGGTCCTCAGCCCTGTCCTAAACACTCTCTTTCTTGGCAAGTAAAACATATTGATGCTTTACCAATCTACTTTGGTGTCGAGGCTGCCCCTCCCATATGGTCTACACAGCTCTGTCTCTTCAGTTCTGCTGCTTCCGTTCTCATTTCCTCCTTTTTCTTTGCTTTCACAGTGCCCACCAGCAAGCCCTATTGGAGCAAGCTGTGCTACTAATTCTGTAAACAGACACTGCCCTCCCACTGATCTCAGATGGGCTTCTGAGAAACCTAGCATAGTGCTGCTGTATTCAGAAGGTAATAGCAAATTAAATACGACTGCAAGATGGCTTTCTATGGGCGACCATATAGTCACCAAAACTAAGCTACTGACACCTGACAGTTATCGTGCCTGGGTGCTGGCAACTGAGGTTAGCTGAGGGTATTTAATGCTCTGCCAATATGAAATCATACTAACACACAAGCATTGCAAACATAGATCTGCAACACTGAAATCTTAATAAGCTGAAATAACTAGAGTTCTTAAAGCTCCATGCAGGCTATAAATCTCTAAGAAGAAGACCGTTTAAAGGAGCAATAAAGATGTAGCTGGCTGGTCTGAATCTTGGCATTTTGAGGGTCATCCATCTGTCTACACACTATCCCTGTTCTCTAATGTGTTCATCTATCAAGCACCAGCCAGTCCAACTGCACCATTAGCCATGAAATATTAAAAAACACTATGGAAATATTTTAAAGTCCTTGAGAAATAAGCAAGCAGGCTCTGCATCATGGGAGCAGTACACAATTTTGTACTACCACACCAAGTAAAACCGGGGAGGCAATAGCCAACAGAGCCCTGTAATAAATACAATAAACAGCAGGAGGGTTAGAGCTGGTCGGTAACCTGCTAGACTGAGATATCATTTTACAAGGGTACCAGGAGAGCACAGATGTCATCTGTGTATGACGGACTTTGAATTTTCTGGAAAAGAGAGATCATCTTATGGACAGAGGAAAAAACAACGTCACTCAGGAATGTGCTTAAAGAAAAATAATAATAAGAGAAATGAATGAAAAGAAAGGAAAAAAAAAAAAAAAGAGAGAGGACCTGCCTGTCGGTCCCTGTTTGCTTCTGCTTTTGGCAGGTAGGCTGCAATGCTTCCATATTGCGCGTCTCTGCAGACAGCACTGTGCCCGGGCTCATGCTCCGCGAGCACCTCGGTTGGGAACAAGGTGGGCAAAAAGGCAAGGAAAACCGGAGTCCCCCACGCCGAGTCCGGCGGGGGCAGGCTCGGAGCCCCCGGCGGCACCTCCGCCCGGCCGCCGGGGCAACGGAGGGGTGACGGGCGGGCGGGGAAGGAGGCACCCCCGCCCGCCGCCCGCCTACCTGACTTGGGGTAGGTGACGATCCAGACGTCGCTGTCCCTCACGGGGAAGTTGGCGATCTCCTCCATCTTGCCCCTGCAGAAGGGCGGCAGCCGCACCCCATTGTACTCGAAGTACTTGCTCTCGAACTCGCCCGGCGTGCTGGGCGTCTCCGCCTCGCTCTCCGCCATCCTCCGCTCCGCTCGGCCCGGCCCGGCTCGGCTCGGCTCGGCTCGGCTCGGCTCGGCTCGGGGGCTCGGGGAGGCGGCCCCG
>VWPW01024832.1:29895-76466 GCA_013389825.1 Crypturellus undulatus
GGCGGCGCATGGGCCCCGCGCGCGGTGATGTCATGCGCGGCCGCCGCCGCAGCGCGCGCCGCGCCAACGGCCCCAACGGTCCCAACGGCTGCTCGCGCGGGCGTCCCCGTTGTCCTGCTGCCCCGCGGGCAGCACGTCACACACCTGTCTGTCTCGCCTTTGCTCCCCCCCCCTCTATATAGATACATATATATCTTTATAGATACATACAGAGAGAGGGGCGACTTGCCCACTCCACAGTTGCCTCACAGCTCCGCACCCCCGTGCCTGTCGCCAGCCTGTCTGTGGGTGCTGTTTGGTCAGGGCAGATAAGGCCTCTTGGTGCCTCGCTGGACGGCTACCTGACCTCCCTTAAAATGTGCCCACAGGGAGGGGGTCACACGCAGAATCACAGAATGGTCGAGGTCGGAAGGGACCTCTAGAGATCATCTAGTCCAAGCCCCCTGCTCAAGCAGGGGCACCTAGAGCATGTGGCACAGTTAGACCTCGCCCTGCTCCCAGTCCCATCCTTGCCTGGGCTGTTCCTTACAAGGCTAAGACTCAGTGAAATCCCTTCCCATAAAGGCCCAGCATCAGTAGTTTCCTCATCTGTGCTCCTTCCAAAGCCTTCTCTGATTACCTACTGCTGCCACTACTGCTCAGCCTGGCACCTACGCTGGTACCTGGGACGGGTCATTTGGAAAAGCCTTGTGTAGAGCCTGGCAGGTAGAAAGTTGAGAAGAAAGCAGATTGGATAATGAGTATCGAAGTAAATTGGTCTAACATAAATGGAAAATCATCAATAATTCACAAAATTAAACCTATGTTGATTTCTAGAAGAAGAGTTCTTTTGGATAGCTTTTATAAGCTTGCAATGATTTTTTTTTTTACCTTGTAAAAGCTGAAGCAAATGCCTTGTATTTGCCTTTTTACCTTGTAAAAAAAAATCTGCGTGAAATTCTGTAGTGATATTAAAGTGCAATAGAAATGCTTGGAAAGCTGCACATACGAAATACACCTGTAGCAGGCAAATACTCAAAAAAGAAATGAGAAAAAATAAGTAGAAACTTATCAGCGAAGTGTGTGTGTGTGGGCTGGGGAGGAGGGGTCACTATGACAGGGAGATAGATGCCCCCAAGTATCAGTGAATGGTAGCTAATTTCAGTTTAATATACTGAACTGCCAACAGCAACCAGCTGGGAGCTGTATGTCCTGTCCACTTGTCAGTTCTACCAGAGCAGTCTTTGGAAAAGCAGCAAGGAGGACAGCTGAGGTCAATAGCTACTTCAGCCTTTACACTTCAATCTACCAGCATGTGTTATTTATTTATATGTGTCCTTCACAGGAATAAACTCTAGGCATTCAAGCTATGGTAAGAAGAGTTCACCAAAGACTTCTATCAAAAATACTGTCTCACAGAATGAAAGTGGCTCACAAGAATGTGTCAGTCTCAAAAAAAAAAACAGACACTTAAACTGGACACAGTTCATCCCTGAGTAAGTGACCGGTTACCAAGATTCACCCAAGAAACTGATAAGCCAGGTTCAAGTCCATATGGTACTAGTTTTAGATTTGAGCCAACTTTTCCAGGTTTTGAAATTAGAATTGGCTCTTAAAGTCTAAAGCATTTTTTTCAACTTTAAATATACATATAAGTATCTATAGTTATGCCAAGTGGACTAACAAGAATAACAAAGATGTGCCTGTATCAGACACAGTAAGACCTAATATAGGCATATTACTCCTAGAATACCTAAACTGCATAGCCAGTATATGCATGTGGATATTAAATATACTGGATTTACTGCACAATTACAGATCACTTGCTCACTGCTTACTCAGACTTGACATATCCAAGATGTATCAGATTCACTGGGAATTCGAATATAGCAGAACTGCAAAATATATAAAGGCCATTTGTTTAGGACTTCCCTGACAAAAGATTGTGGTTAGTAGCTCACAAAATGAGGCAAAAGATTACCTGCAAGTAGGATAGTCTAAAACAAAACTGGTGGAGTCAGTAGACCTACATTCAATTACTCAAGACTATACATACGCGACCTGAGTATTAAGGCTAAATAAAAAATCAAAGATGATATAATAGGATGACTGATGGAGTTTTCACTTGGCCTCAAACTGGTGAGAATTGCAAAGGGAGACAGAGTATATAACCCACAAAGTCCATCTTGATTAGATTGCTGTTTTGTTTTGTTTTGCTTTATTTGTTTGTTTGAAGAGAAAAAATCATATCTCATACTATTTGAATATGTTCCTATCATTTCCTCTATCACTTACACCCTCCCATAATGTAACTGATCCTAGAATTTTTATCTACTCTATTCCCATGAAGTAGTAGGAAGAAATGTAGGTAAAAATGTTTGGATTCTCTTCACACAAATCACTAGAGCTGTCAGTCACTAGGACTCTCTCTGTATAAAACTTGGATAATATTTGGGAAAAGAAGAATTTTAGACATGGAATAAGATGTAGACCTTAAGAAAATACTGTAATTCAGATCAATAAAAGCAGGATTCAACCTTGGAGGCAGCCTGGAAGTTCTTGGGCTGTTTAGATACGTCTATTTTTGTGATCTTTCGCTACAAAAAGGAGTCCTATTGTACAAAGGAGGCCTTTGTATTCCTGCAGAGTTAGAAGGTATTCCCTTGTCTTTGCTTCAGATTTGCATACTTACTATATGAAGCTCCTGTGAAGTGTGTCTGCATCTTGAAATGTGTCCTCTGTTGCAAGCAAAAATAAGAGTTTGGCTTTCAAAAAGATCTATCTGAAGAAGAGACAAATTTGGCAATGTTTTATCTTACCTATTTAGTAAAGCATTGTTATAGAACCCTACATCAAGGGTGGAGGAAGGAGGACATTATTCAGGAGGAAAGGGTTCAGAGGAAGCCAGACTATTTGTGCCTGCCAGAATTCCAAACTGAGTTTAGTTTTAGATTTGAGATCTGTTAATGCCACCATAAATGTTATATGAAGCCCCTGTTGTGATTGTCTTATTGTATTATTGCAGCAAGAAGCATTAATTACAAAATACATTCTGCTAGAGGGTTGCATTTGTTCAGGGAATGCCTGTGAACTCTCAGAGATATTTTTTACTGACTTCGCCAAAGTATCTTTTGACCCTCCAGAGGCTATGTAGCAGAGTGGGAGCTATAGCTTTGTGAAATCTGAGCACAGCATCTTAATTCTTCTGGAGAACGTGGCTGAGGATTAAGCTGCTGATCTGCACTCACCATTGCTTTTCTGTGTCCAGTACCAGTGTCAGGAGGAATGAGTATGTCTGGAGTGTATCTGGACTTGCACAGTATGGAATCAGATCCCTTTTCTGCTATAGATTTTTGTGTAGTCTTAGTTAACTCAATCTCCCCGTGCTTCCATTTCCCCCTCCAAAACAGAGTAAAAACTATAATGCACCTCACAAGGCTATCTGGAGATGCATCAGATGCTTTTTATTACCCAAGCACAAGATTCAAGGTCTTTCTAAGAGGCAAGATTGATGCAAATTATGTATTCTCTGATCTAATCCTGATCAATATGGTCAGAGTGCAAGGGCTTTTATTTCCCTCTCAAGCACTCATAACTGATACTTGAAAGAGCCAGTTGCTCAGTGTCCCAGACCTCAAAAGAGCAGTCAGCAGGAAATTCAGTAGCAATATAAATATCCATGTTCCAACTTCCCAAGGCAGGATATCACCATGTAATGTGTTTCACAAAACTACAGTGCTTCTGAAATTGCAACACAGAAGGTTTCAAATAAACACACTTGGATCATGAGTGCAGGGAGATTTCATGCATCGCCTCTCTTCCTAGCATTACACTTCCCAGCAGGCTGTGTAGGGAGAAACTTAAACAAGGTGAACTTGCCTTAGCTCCAGACTGAGTAGTGTAAAGATACACTTCGCTGATACATCATATGGATTAAGCATGAAATGAGGGCAGGGACACAAAAGGCAAGTGGCTAAAAATAAACAACAGGCAGTAGTTACCTTCAAAAGTAAAAATGCAAGAGAGATGCCAGTACTTCAGGTGAGTCAAAGCAAATATCACGTGAGAGGGAGATGAGCAGCAAACAAGTCAGTGCTGCAAATTAATGACTTTGCTTTCCTGAAAGGTCAGAATTGCAGTTGTGTAATCCTCCACTTGAATTATGCAATGATAATTCTACCAGACAAGAGAGCTGGGTATAGCTTGCCTAGCTCAGCTGCATTGTAAATACCCCCAGTAGACTCCAGACTAACCACCAGCATATCTTTAGCTCTGCTCCATCCTCTTAGAATTTCAACTTGTGAGTGTTTTTAAGAGCAGCTTGTATTCAAAAAAGGGTTTCTAGGGATAATTTTGTAGCATAACTGTTTATGGCTGGGACTGAGCCATTAGGAAAAGAAAAATGCTGGCCCAATCTGCTCTAGGTTGCACGGGAAGTGATCGCAGAAGCAACGTGGCCTTACAGATAGGTTGCTGGCCTGGGGCTTAGTGTGCCTGGGTTTCATCAGAGACTCTCTTGCTACTTTCATAGGTGAACTTGAGTGAATTACCTTGACACCATTAGCCTTAGCCACCCTCCATTTTAAATGGGGACAAAGATAGTCCAGATTATTTCCCCTGTTCTCCCTGTCTGTTCTTGGAGGAAAAATAAAATTTAATAGTGATATATAACAATGCTATTAGATGCTTATTAATTATTAGTATTAGTATGCTAAGTATGTGTTCTGCTAAGACCTGTTCTGCCCATTTCAGTGATGTGAATACTGTGACAGTGGGCGATAGACAGAATGGCACTGAGCCTGCTATGGTCAGAAGTGTTAGAGGTCCCAGAAACCTAAAATAAAGAAATCACAGCAGGGAAATGGAAGGCAGTGAGTTGGTGGCCACATTGGGGACCTACAGGGTAATGAGAGCAGCTTTAAGTGACAATGTGATATCTAACTATTGATATCTAATTGCATGTCAACTAGGGCTTTAGGTGCATGCACTGAAGCGGGGAGAACTTGAATTACATGAGCCCCATCAACACTACTGTGGTTATTCACATACTTAAAATGGCTGTGTGCTTAAGTACTTTGTTGCACTGATGTGTGAATAATAAAAGCATTAAAATATGCAAACTGAAGTGGGAATTGGTGGAACTAATATCTTTAGTGACACAACTGACATAATTGTCCTATATGCTCATACATCTCTGTATTTACTATTTAGAAGTGCACTTAGCTAGTACCTGCTAATTCAAAACAGATTTATATTGTGCAAAGTGTGATGATCAAGAAAATAGTCACTGTTGGTCTCTGTCCTGGCTCTTTCTTACTGTGCTATTGTTCTGCTTCAGGCTTTGTCTGCACGTGAAGACGTAATCATGTCTGTTGCCAAGGTTAGACTCATTCTCAAAAGGATTCCATCAGTCTGGTGTGGTGAGTTATATCACCTGAGCTTCAAAACACGCACCTCAGGAAGGATGATGAGAAAACCTTTATGTATGTGTGGCATTTGCATGGTTCCCTCAAATGTTTCTGCTCCTTTTTTTTTACCTTCTGGACCAACCCTGGGGTTGATTTTATCTGAGAAACTTAATAGCTATAAAATGCATGTAACATAAATAAAGTCTGTTTGCACTACAGTAGGAAGCTGAACATAATGCTTTGAAATCTTGCTACTATCAGTGCAGCCTTTCTTCCTTATACTTGGCCAGCACCTCTGGGAGAGATAGGACCTGATACGTGTTCCTGGGAATACTAAATAAAACTGCACTGCCATTCAACGCAATTTTCACCTGAACATGCCACATTTGAATTCTCAGGATGGTGATATACATGGTTCATTATATAACTGGAATACTTCTTTCACACCCTAAGAGGAAATCTGGGGTATTTTTTGTTGTTTGAGTCTAAATTTCCTATCCTAGCTTTTTTTTTTTTTTTTTTTTTTAACTTGCTCATTGGGTTCCTGGCTGTGTGGTAGAGAAAGAAGGGCTTTAGGGGAATTTTTCCTACCTATTGCTGCTACTGCTGACACTGAGGAAAAAGGTTGCTAGGTTCTGGCACTTAACTCAGAAGCAGAAAAACAGCAGTTGGAATTGGCGAAGTTGGATAGCAGATGACTTGGGAAGGAAAGTTATCCTAAACACAGAAATGTCTTCCCTACAGCAATGTCGTCTCTGCAGCACAGACTGTAGAGGTTACAAGTCGCAGGTGTGGACCATAATATTCCTGCTTGGTAGACACAGGACAAAGTATAGATACCTCACAATTATCCTGGGCAATGGCATCCTAGCAGATACACACTGCTGAAAGGATGGAGATACGAATTTCTTAGGAGCTGCATTTCTTATTTATGCAAAGGGAGCACAGTTGGTGTGGCTGGTAACACTTTAAAATGTAGGCTGGGTTATGGGTTCCCCCATGCTACTCAGTCAGGCAGTCCTAGCGAGTTACAAGCACTCTAGCCTTCTTCATGACATCTCCTTTCCAACTCCTGTGCAGAGTGCCCTGGAGCTCAGTGGGGAGCAGGAGGAGACACCAGGCCCTTCCTCTTTCCCACCGCAAAGAATCTGCTCCTCACGAAACAGGATGACCCAAGCAGTGTCTACGTCAGTGCCTGCAGGGATTGTGAAAGGCACTGGGAAGATAACACATGGCTACCCACAGATGATGACTGTGAGAGAACTGAATGACCCTTGATGAACACCAGGACTGTTCAGCGGAAATAGGGGGGTCAAAGCACAGTGGCCTCATGTGCAGATGTGTGTGACACAGACCAAGAAATCACATTATTATAGCGCACTGCTACATACTAGGCTTCAAGACCAGTCTGCCCTGCAGGTTGTGAAGTGCCTGCAGGTCGAAAAGCAGACTGAAAATCTCTTAGTGGCACTGTTCAGATTGTCTGCAGTACTTGGGAATGAAATAGTTCATCTTTCAGCTGCCAATTCCACTTGTAGACTAATGGCAAAGTTTAGGGATTTTAGTTCCAGACCATCTTCAGCTCCATCCTAATACTTTTAGAGTTGGCCATACTTTTTCACTGATAGCCTATCACAAGGACTATGGCGCAGTATCAGCTGGCACGTGGAGGCATCGTCATAGTATTGTGTGTATCATCGTCTGCATCACGAGGACATCTGTGAATAATTCAGATATAATGTGTCTTACGTAAATGGCTCCAAGCATCTTCCGTGGGCGAACCTGTAATGAGGTTACAATGTTTCAAAGGTATGTCATATTTTCAGATGCAATCGTGACTCTTACCTTAAACAGACTCATTAACGAGACTGGCAAATAGTTCTGTATGTTTTCTTACACTGTACATTTTAGCTTCAGTGGTTAGGCCAGCCTGTTGGCTAAATACAGTTTAGTGCTTTGGGAATATAGCAACCTGGTTTTATTAATAGTAAACTTTATTATTGTTGTTTAGGTACTGAGTGTTAAGGAAGTATAAGTGCTGTGTAAAAGACCACAAGAGCACAATTCAAATGCTTGATTCTGGCTCTTAGTCACTAGCTTCTATGGGGCTACTTACAGAAATTAAGGATGTAGGCTTAGTCTCTAGTAAGAGATACAATACAAACCAGATGTATCCCAGATGAGAACAAGCGACTAGGTTTGAGTTAGTGTTGCCCTGCAATTGTCCTGCAAGTGACTGAAAATGTTGGTTTCTATTCACAGTTTTACTCTAACCTCTCTGCTCAAGTCCTTCAACCTCTTTCTCTGCTTATGAGAAGTACAGAATGTATGAAAAGTACAGTCTTGTAGTATTTCAGAAGTCTTGAAGATGAATTTCTTCATGGCCTCCTCATTTAGAGCAGCCTCCTTGTCGCTGAGGGGGATCATATGTTTACCCCATAGTCAGGGCTGTGTTCCATGCACCACACACTCTAACTGTACTTGCTAGCTGTTCAGCCTTCAGCTATACAGAGCAACAAGTGACTTCAAGAATATTACGACAACAATTTTTCCCTCTTCTTATTTGCCTTTTGTTGCAAGCTTAGTTTTAATCCTCCCTCTAAAATTTGCACAAGTATTTCTGTCACCAGGACCTGCCTGTGAGACCATCTCATGAGATGAACAGACAGTCACTCAAGGCCCATCTGATACCTACTTTCAGCTTACATGCAAGATGGGAAGGGTGCATCAATTTAACAGCAGGACTTAAGGTACCGGGAAACTTAACTCCAGCTTGAGAAAAGGAAAGTTTGGGCAAAACCTTCCTTTTAATAGGCAGCTGTCAGGAGCTCTTAATTAAAGCCTTCTGTGGAAGTGATTTTGAGTAATTGAAATTTGTATCAAGCACTGATACAGAGAGGACAATTTCTAGGAAAAGAGTCTGTTAAAAAGAATCTATTGCCCAAGAAGTTCTGCACTGACAGCTTGGGAAGTTTCTGACCTAGTACTGCAAGCTGTGCTGTTTATGTCCAGAATATTGTGTGGCTGGTGTAGGAAATCCTGCCTGCTGCTCCTGGAATGATGTGTGAGTCTGCCTTTGTTCTGATGCCATCTAAACCTATTATATTAAGCCTAAGAAGCAGTCCCCTTTTACTGCAGATTAGCCTTTCTTGTATTTATGCTGAATGAGGGCTTGGGCAAACAAGATGCAAAATACATCTGTAAGAAAGTTTTAGATCCACACCATCCATCTCCCTGGACTGTGGCCAAGCAGATTACAAAATAGGCAAGATTTAAGGATCTTCCATGTCCCTTGTGGTTTCTATAGACTTGAAAATTCTTGGGGCTAGGAAAAGGAAAAATGCTTCTGATTTTGAGGAAGAACTTAACTGTGTCCCAAGAGCCTTTGGTTTCTTTCTCTGGTACTGGGCAAACAGAATATATGTGCAGGGAAGCAAGCATCTGGTTTTGTGGTGTAATTCTGAGCAGGATGGGATTGAGTACACAGCTCTAGGGCCCTACACACAATGCCTTTTCCTAGTTCACTTCCTATGTCCTTTAAAATCACAGCTCAGAGTTCCTTGTGCTGACTCTTTTGTATGGCACTGCATCCTAATGAGCATAGTGCCGTTCATAACCAATAAGGAAGCCTTGCTCTCTGGTCAGGTTAATTTTAATCGACTTAATGTTTAGCTTTTTGTTCCCATTTCCTTATAGTTTAATGGACTGAGTGATGCTGGAGTCAGACAAAGCCTGCAGATGAGCACTACAGGCTTCCGGTTGCTATCAGTATGGATAAAAGCCTCATGGACAATTTAATGCCAGACAAGAGTATCACATCAGTGATGGATGTTCTGCAGGGCAGGGGCAGGAGCACTTTCCATGTGGAGCTTGTGGTGGGTGATTTGAAGAGTTATTTTTTCTAACTGCAAAAGCAATTGCAAGGGTCTTGCTGTGCCTGTAGGGATCTGTCAGAGCCAGGGAAACAATGTGCAATGAGCTTCTCAATCCAAGTTATTCAAGCTAGCTTGCTACAGGGAAATTTGTTGCATAAATCTCTAAGTACCAAGTATTTTAATTTTTAATACCACAGCTGTGAAGTTCACATCAGTATTAGGTGGTGCAGTGCAACTTTCACTGATGTCCCAAACATCTTGCACTTTATGACCGTTCTTAAGTTTGATTTTGAAACAATCTCTAAGAAAGGAAAAGCACACAGGCCTCTAAGTTTTAACAATAGTCAAATAGCTTAAGTTCTTGCTATGCTCTTGCTCTGCAATAATCCTCTGAAGTACAGCTTGAGCACTCTCCTTTCCCCCAGATGTTTAAACTAAAGGAGATATTCTGCATTATTGCTGAAGTTGAGGCCTGATCTGCTTTACTCCTAGGTCATTTACCCTGCATGTGCAGGGGGTTTGGACTAGATGATCTCTAGAGGTCCTTTCCAACCTTAACGATTCTATGATTCTACGATTTAGGCCAGCTCAGTTGCTCTTCTCTAGGAGGTTAAGCTAAAAAGGGTGATTTTGCACTAAAGCAAGTAGGGTAGGTCCCTATTACCTTTCACTAATTCTCTGCAGTAATTCCAGCTAAATGTGGGAGTGGAGAGACAAATGCGTCTCTGAAGTGTTCTGTAGGTTTACACAATGAACTTGTGGCCAGGCTCATAGTTCTGCAGCTTAAACAGCAGATATTGGTTTTCTGTGATCCCACTGCTTTTGGTTTGTGCTGGGATAGCCATTATCAGAATCAGATTCACTGTGTTTCAAAATTAATACTTTTTGGAATACAAATATCGTAAGCACAAATCCACTACTCTTACATTTGGTACTACTTCAAGTGGCAGAAAATAGCACTTACTAGCAATGTAACTCCAGACAGTTTTTTAAAAAATAGATGTGTACAATTTCATACATTGCCATTTCAGACAGTGCAATTTGCATTCACCGACAGAGAATGCAGTGACTGCAATTTCAGATCCTTTTCCTTCCAAGGGGATGGTTTCCAGCTGAGGGCTTCAGCTGTGACTACCAGATGAAAGCCCTCAACACTAGAGGCACGTGGAGCATAAACTGCATTGGTTCTCATCTTACCTCTGTCACAAGGATGAAGCAGCCTTGGATTACATGTGAATTTACATGTCTCTTTGTTAAAGGGTAATGCCTTATAGTCTATGTAAATATCATAAATGAGGAAAGTAAATAAAAAGAAGAAAGGATAGAATTTTAACTGTAATACACAGTTTTCCACACCAGTTCCACATACCCATACGTTTGTATCTCTTCTTTAAACTATCTTTTAATTATACTGTTGTATTTTCAAAAAACAACCATGTGCTGAAGGGGCCATCATAACATCTTTATGCATTCATTTAGCAAGACACTGGGCCTTCTAGATTGTGAAAATACGACCTGAAAAGGAGTGTCCATTCTTGTACAACAAGCTAAATCCATTTCTGGTTCTCTTGGACTCATTTCTTTTCTTTCTTTACATGCAAATGAAGAAAAAGAGAAAAGGAAAGAAAATTTTGACTTAATAAATTTGTCTTTGAAATTGAGAATCCAGAATTCAAGTTCCCTATGTAGGTACCTTTAGTGCCTGAGACTGTAAACTCTGCTTTGGGAGTAAGGCTGCATGAATCCGTGCCTTGTAGATTCTTTGTAATGCCTACTGGCTTTACAAGGGAAAACACTAGAACTAAGCAAAATAATAGTTACTGGACTATTCTTTCGGATATTTACTCAAAAATACTATAACTCCATTTATTGATCTGAACAATTTATATTAGCTAACTATTTGTCCATTATGTCTTCCTCCTGTAAATGTTCACTAATGCATCCCCCATCAGAGCATAACAAATCTATATTTAAGTGCAAAGCCCTAACAAAGGCTTGTTTTATATGTAATTTCTTACAGTCTGTAAGAAGTGATTGCCCAAGAGCAAGTCTTAGTTCTGCTTTTTGTTTGTTCTCTATAAAGAAGGGTAAAGTGCTTAGAATAATGAAAAAGAGAGAGTTATATATTCTATGCATGATGTTGCACTGCTGAATAAACACTGATCCTGAAATAACATTCTGTGGTGCTTTTCATCTGCTGTTACATATGTTTGAGAAATCCAAGTGTAAAATAATGAAAAGAGAGTAAAGATCAAACAATCACAATACTCATATTGTAAAACTGAATCTTATCAGATGAAGCTAGGATTTTTTTTATTATTTCTAAAGGCTTTATTCAAAAGCACCATATTTTTTGCTTTATTGCCATGTGGTTTCCGCTCCCTGATTTGTGTATGCTTGAGATGTCTGCCTTGAGGAACTTAAGAGCATTTATTGCAATGGAGTGTGCTCTGCTCTACTATCTGTTTTTGTTTGTTTGTGTTAGTTCGTTTTAAGAGACATTTTCAGATTTAAAGGTCATCTTAGATGGTCTGTCTCTGTCCTGTACACTCTTCCATTTGTCGAATGAGCATTTGACAGACTCGGTTGCCTTGACAAGCGTGCAGTGTTTTCAGGATCTAACGGTGTCTTTGTGTTATTGTTTGCTTAGCTCTCTACTTAAAAAGTGACCGTACATGAAAAATTAACTTCTAGAAAATAGTAGACTTCAAATTGGTCAGTCACCTGTCACTAGGATTTTTTTCTTAAAGAAAAAATAAAATGATTAAATAGAATTAGGTTTATTACTTCATAACTGTATGAATGCCACTAATTTCCAAGCATTAAATTTAACCATTTATGCTTTGAAGCAAAAACTGCACATGCCTCTAATCTCTCAAAAAATGAGTATATGAAAGAGCAGTTTCAAAGTGCAGGTCCACCATAAATGTTCTTGATTTGTTTTAATTCCACATCCCCTTCTTTCCCTGTCTTCAGCTGTTCTTCCCTGTATTTGTTGCTGTGTTACCTTCTCCACGGTGATATTTCAACTGCTTGTGGGGCTGCTCTTTCACCTTGCAAAAGAGAACAGGTAGGTTATGTTCCTATATGGATTCAGAGTTTTTGTTGGGAGGAAGATATAAACGGTGAGCGGCGGGGTAACAGTGTTTAAATGAGAATGGGTTTTGGAATCAGGCTTTTGGTTGGCAGAATATCAGTGAATGAATGAGTCAGTTATGTACAGAATGAGATTTTTTTTCTTTACAAGAGAACAAAACAAATGTGCCTGGATTAAGAACAATACTACATGAAACTGTCCCGTTGGCACTGTAGGGCACTACTTATTTAACCTAGACACTGCTCTGTTAATAGGCCCCAGTGCATCAGAGTTAGCAGGGAATCTGGCAGAGTTGTAAATGGTACTCGTGGGCTTCTGGCCTGGGAAAAGATTTAGGAGTTGAGTGTTCAGCTGTTAGTGTGTGAGGAGCATGATGAAAATACCAAACAAATGCCCTTTGGTTTGTTTTGACAACAGCTGAGTGGTCCTTTGGTTGTTTTGGGCTTTCTTTAAGGTGAATTGGGTCTCTGAGAAGCCAAGCATGTCAGCTGCAACTGGATGGGCACAATATCTGGGGAGAGATTTCTTTTCCTTTTTTTTTTTTCACTTTTTCTATGAGGCAGCTGAATCAGAAGTAGTCATGATTTCTTCAGAGCTACAAAGTGGTATGTTGTTGCTTCAGTAAGCAGATTTTATGTATCTTGAGGACAGCTTTGATACAGTTTGATTCCTTAGGAAGGAAAATGGTGTTACATTAGCAGAAGTCTGGGACTGAAGTTCTGGCTTCACTAAAGCTATTAACAGATAATAAGGAAGGAGTGAATGCATCTGCTCAGTGGGGTCCCTTCCTAACTAGCTTCCAAGATCAGGAGCTGTAGGAATGCATTCTTCTACATTGCTTTGAAAGACTTATTTGAGATCTTGGGCTGAGGGCTGCCCAGAGTTTCCTCCAACTCAGGGTGATTAAAGTGCTTGCGATATTTGGGATGTTTGTACAAATACAAATTTGTATTTGTATTGTGTATACAAATATGCAATACTATGTGTATTTGTACAGTAGGTCTCCACAGCTAACACTAGACTTTTATCTTTGCAGGATTTATCAGGGAGTGAGCAACTGCTGGGCAACCAAGAGGCCTCTTTAAGAAGGCATTCATGTTCATTATTTTTTCCCAGTACTTTTAGTTTTCCATGGGGCCGGCAGTTCCTGGAGTATTGACATTAAGGGGCAGTTTTCATAGCTTACCCATCGCAAATAGTTTATATGAAGAAAACAGCCTGCTTGCACCTGACAGCAGGAAAATGCCCCATGTTTATCAACCTTTCCTCTTGGAAAAGCCTCTTGTCCAGGTTAACAGGGATAGAAACAGTGGAGAAAGTCTGACTGCTTGGTGGTATGACAGCAACAGAGCAAGGTGTTTGCTGTCTTCAGAGAGTGAAAAGGTAGGAAAAAGCCATGTTCAAGACAGGCAGAAGTACAAGCATTAGCAGTCCTAAGGCCTGCAAGATGATAATTCTGGTAATATATGCCCAGGCAGTTTTGCTGCCCCAGCAGGTGCTGCACTCTTGCAGCTCCAAGAGCTTGTACAGCTCTTGGAGGTCATGAAGAATCAGCCTAGATTGATCTTACAACAGCTCTGTAAGCCTGGAGATGCCTTGGGCAGAGCCAAGTGGCTAGAAATCACGCTGCTCCTGGTACTGGTAGGTTCCTTCCCACTCTGTCCCACTTCTAATCTTGCTCTGCCCTTCACCCCAATGACCAAATGGCATAGATTGGCACAAATCCTGTTCATCCTTGTGGCAGCTAAGTGGGATCAAATTTTGGTGTTTCTAGATGCTGCTCTACTGTTTGAAGTTGAGGATTTGTGTGCTAGGAAAAGAGAAGAGCAGAACTAGAACTGTCATCTTGGCACTCACAAAAAGGCTGAAAAAATGTGAACAGATGAACACGTTAAAGAGTGCAAATAGGTGTATATACATGTTTGTGTATTTAAAGCATTTATGCTACTGATCAACTAAAGCTGTGCAAATCTTCATGCAGGTTTTATATAGGCATTTGAATGTTCAGAAGAAAATAATTTGTGACCCAGTAACATTTTGTCTTACAGACTATGGTGCAATGAAAGACATATAATTGTATTTCACCACTCATGCTGCTCTTCTGTAGAGATATGTGTCATTTTGTTGATGGTATAATTCAGGTATAAAAAGCCACAATGGAAGCCCTCAATGTGTAAAGAGATAAAAAAATGTGTTCTTTAATTATACAGGAAAGACAGTTCACCCTGATAATCAACTAAAATGGCTTGCGCAAAGCATGATTTTTCAGAAATAGCTGAACTTTGAATTAACTCCAAATAACTTATGTTGGAAATATCTCCCTCATGCTAAGCTTCTAGATCTGTTTGGCAACTTGAATGCAGGAGGAAGACAAAAGCTACCAAGTGGGTTGGGTTTTGTTTTCTGAGTATGCATATGTTGATGTCAGCAACAGAAGAGATTTAAAGGGGTCATCTAAAGATCAGATTGTTTATCTCAACTACCTGTACTTTTTTTCCTCCACCTAGTCTCTCAATTAATCCTCCTTTGTGCTGCTGAGTGGCTGGGAAAAAAAAGCAGTGCTGTCTCTTCAACTAAATCCAAAATTAGCTCACCCTTTTCCACACAGCATCCAGAATAGAGGTAGGGAATTTTCTTATTCAGAACTTAACTTAAGGGAAAACAAACTTTATTCTGTGCTTTTAAAAATGAGTGAAGCAAAACATACCTTTTTCTACGGTTGAACAAAGCCATGCTATGATATTTAATTAAAGCCAGGACAGTCCTTGTATTTAATCCTCTTTTTGGAGCAATATCATTCACTTCATATGACAACTCAGGACCAGATTTACCACTGGGATAAAGTTGAAGTGAGGAATTTCTCTGGATGTACTAACTGGGAATTGAGACCAGAGTATGGAGGTTTCACAACTTAACCGACAAATCACTTCATTGCCCTAATTCCCTTTATTAAGGCAACTCTCAGCAACTGGGAATGAAAGAGGGAATGGTACAGTGGCCTAGATTGTTTCAATTTTAACCATTCTAAGTTATGTGTAGAACAGTCTTTTTTTGATACTTCTGATACCTTAAATCCTCTTACATGTAGTATGAAGGCATGGAATCTCTTCCCTCCCCTAACCCATCCCAGTTTACCAAAGGGGTCCACCTCAGGGTTCCTCGGGATATCTGCATCCAGATGTACACAGAGGCATCTACGTGCCCAAGATAAACAGAGGGCACATTTGGCGGAGAAGAGGGCCACACCAAAAAAAAAATGCCTCCCCCTCGCCCTTTTTTCATCATAGCAGAAACAGAGGAAGCTTAAAAGACCCCTTAGCTTTCAGAGGAACCGGAGGCACTTAGAAGAGCTGATTCCTTGGAGCAGGGAGGAAGTCAGACGAGGTGAAGGTCACTTGTTTCCCATGCCAGGCACAGCGCCTGACCTGCTAACCAAGTTCAGCTGCCACCAGCTTCTGCCTTCCCCCTCGCAGGGCCCAAGGGAGTCGAGGAGTGAGTTGCAGCATGACAGCACTGCGAGCCACAGCATGAGGTCAGTGTGAACGTGCACCACGGGCAGAGCCTGCCCTCCCCAGCCCTGCCACACTGACCCCCTGCCTGAGGTGACCGTATGCTGCAGGCTGAGTCAAGCTGTACTTCGCTCCTGCCAAGGGAAGAGCAGCTTTCCTGCTTGCCTGGTTTGCTTGCCGTTTCAGCTTTCTTTTCAGCAAACTATTTAATTTTTGCCCAAAGCTGAGTTTAGCTAACCAAGCTGGCCAGTGTTTCAAGGAAGAATGGATGCTGCACTAAAGCAAAAATTTAGCAAAGCATCAGCAGAGTATGTGCATTGGGACTGCGTGTTTAGGAAATCTGCTTTAGCCTTGAGGAATTTAGCCAAAAATATGTTTGATAAAGGAGATGCTCAGAATTTGTCATTAGAGAAATAGATCAATGTAAGATCTGTATTATAAAAGCATGTTTTGCTTTAGGCTGTTCACTTAACACTATAAGCCTTGCAGCGTGAATTTAGGGTTGAAATGACTGACTTGGTAGAAGTCAATAGAAGTAGAAAAATGATGAATGTACAATCAGAACTTTTATGCAAATTAAAAATGCATCTATATGCATCTATATGCAAAAATTCATCTATATTTATGCATCTATAGTGATTGACACTGACCTGTGAAACTAATTCTTGAATTACTTCCCTCTCAACAAACTATCATAAAGTTCTGTATGGGTATGTAATTTAGTTACGAAATTATTTGGTTAACTTAGGAAATGAGATATTGTTATTACGGCAGATATATGTTTGTAAGTTCCATAATTTGTCTAGTTTGAGTCTCAAAAATGTTATAAACATTTTAACCTCTTCCTGCAGAGGTCAACAGAAGTTTCTCTACTGGCACAGACTATGCAACCATTGATTATACATATTGTCTCTATCCAAAGTAGTGACCTTAGTTTCATCTTACAAACATAAATGGCTACGTAAGAAATCTGACCATCTTTTAGTTGTCATCTTATGTGCACTTAAATCTCTTGAACTGGTTGTGCTGTGTTACATATAAGAGTGTTGCACAACGGTGAGAGAAGTGGCAAGTCTTGATAAGTGCTCACTTTCTTACGATAGACTCCTACATTTTATCATGTGAAACCTAGAACTTGATCTCCCAAAGAGTTATGCTCTCGTTTAAAGGGTGTGCTCCAGAGTCTCTGGTCGAAGAAAAGACTTTCTTTGAGTTCAGCTGTTCCTGGAAGACTGGAACATCTAGATGGTTACTACCTGAAGCAGAAAAGTCCTTTTTGTACAACCATTTCAATACGAGTAGGGGCTTGTATTGGCTTGAGCACAATAGGATCCTAATCATTGATCAGGAACCTTGGGCAGCTCGCTGGCATTGTGAATTTGGAAGAGAAAACTGGCACGACTGCGTATAACGTATGTGTGTCATTTCTGCAGTCTTGCCCACCTTCTCCTCCTCACTGTGTGGTGGGGGGTTGTTTGTTTGTTTGTTGTTTGCTTTAAAGTCCCTTGTTGTTCTTAAAACTCCTTTCTCTGGGAAAAGGGGCTGTCTCCGTGCAGTTATTCACCACATAGGGCAGCACACTTGAGACCATACCACGACTGCCTGCAGCCAATGCACCAGTTATCTCTGAAACTCAGCTGAAGCTCTCCAGCAGCCATACCAAACATGTCACCTTTAGGTTATTCACTGCATATGCACATTCACTCTGCACCCATTTTATGGGTGTACAAGAACATTTTGTCCTTCTGGTACAAATTTTCCGCCCTGAAAAGCATCAGGGAAATGAGCGGGAGGGTCATTTAAAAAGTAGAGGTGTTCTCAAGCAGAACAGTTTGATGATTTCTAAAGCTAAGTGCAAGTTCTTCAGAAGGTTTGAAATGTGAATACTTTGATTTGCAGCAATTGACTATCTGGCATCTGTTTGTACATATGAATACCAATGGACAGACAGTTGTGATTTGATTCATAGTGGCACTTACACTACTGGTCATACTGGAAGTCTTGTGTAATATTCTTACTGATTGTGAACTTCCATAGGATTCTGTATCAAGCTGTGAGCTAGAGAGTCTCATTCTGTGCTGTATATGCATCATTTGCTCCTTACACAGCTAAACAAGTAGATCTCATCTTGTGACAAGTAGATCTCATCTTGTGTCAGCTAGGTGGAGATGAAATGGGAATTAGACCTGCAAAAGGAAATAGGAGTTGTTACATCACAGAATGGTTGAGGTTGGAAGGGACATCAGCTAGTCCAACCCCTCTGCTCAAGTAGGGACACATAGAGCATGTGGCACAGGGTCACATCTGGACAGGTTTGGAAGATCTCCAGAGAAAGAGATTCCACAACCTCTCTGGACAACTTACGCCATAGTGCTCATAGCAAAGTTTTTCCTCAAATTCAGGTGGAAATTCCTGTGTTTCAGTTTGTGGCTGCTGCCTCTTGTCCTGTTGCTGGCCACCACTGAAAAGAGTCTGGCCCCATGCTCTTGATACCTTCCCTTAAGATATTTGTCATTACAATAGCTACCTTGAAACACTTGATCCCCCGTGATGAAATTTATAGCTCTGAGTTAAGACCATGCCTGAATTTCCTATGCAGCACTTGGGTAGTGTTAGGTACCCTTCAAAATGGGATTCACAATAATCAGGGCATTGCACAATTAGCTGCTTAAAATAACAAACAGGAGAATGCTGAGGACGGATGTTTACTTTAAGCCAATGTGAAGCGTAGCTTAGATGCCTTCCTCACTGACCTTTCTTGTGTTCACACTGAAACCATGGCTATTTGGCTGTTCAGTAGCAGTACTGCTTAACCTGAGAAACAACCCAGAAGAGAAATAATTATTTTTCATTGGAATAGTTTCGGCACCCTGACCGTGGTTTTCAAAAGAGTGGTGGAGGGTAGACAGTGACTGTTCAGGCTGTCTTTGCTAGGAATTTTTGCTTTGAAAGAATACAGCCCTTGGACAACCTTCCATGGTGCTTGCAACGTCTCAACTCCTGTTGTGCTGATGTGACAGCTCTGTGAACCAGCCTCTCATTTGGCTCAGGTATCAGCTAGATTCATCTGTCTGGTACCATGTTCTTTCATTCTTCTCTAACCAAAAGGAAAAAACTGCTAAAACTTCATATCTGCTATTTAAATAATCATAGGATCCCAAATTACCATAATAAAGGTGTATATTTATGCATATGTTTATAGTGCATATGTTTATATTGCGCCCACATACTCTGCTGACAGCATCTTCACCTGTGTGCAGCTCTGCAATCGTCTCTCCAAAATCTCGTAACATATTCTCAAATGCTGCAAGGGGGCTGTTGCATGCTAAGCAGATTGCTGGTTACTCTCCATACAAGCAGTATTTTCCCAGGAGCTGCAGCTGTTTCCATAGCCACAATTTCTCTGCAGAATGGAAACTTCTCTTAGTAGATGAAAATTATATTTTTCAGAAGTATTTCCTTAGTTCATTAATGACTGCTATGCAAGATTCAAAATGCACCGTAAGTTTTAGAAAGACTTCTACATGAGAAATGTTTCCTTATCTACAAATGTATCAGACAGAAAACAGGTGCTTTTATAGCCTATTACAAACTTAGATCCTGCAAGACAAAATTTGAAAATTATTACCTCTAATCACTAACTGAAGTCCTATTAGTTTCATTTAGCTATAGACTATTTTCTTAGTTTTCTGCCTTAAAGAATTCCAAGACATTGAAAAAAAAAAACTTAAGTTGCAAGGGGTCTTTTGCAATAAACTATTGCCACATAATTTATCAGGCCACAAAGTTGTGAAACAAAAATGCCATGAAAACATAGCGTGCATAAAAATGAATCATGTTAATGTGAAGTAATTTAAAGCTATTTGTTTTTTGAAATAATTTTGAAATTATGAAGAGTAAAGGCAGCAATTGTGATATCAGAACTGGCATGCAAAATAGTGCTCAAGATTTATTTATCTGAGAGTGAAAAAACATAAGTCACCATCTAAAAATTCAAGATATTAAAATGCATTGTTTTTCCTACCAGAACCAGATAAGCTGGTTTTCACCCACCCTCAAGAACAAGAATCCAAGTGCTGGAGGATTTAACAATTTTTCAAACAAACACAAGAAGCAAAGCCCTAGTCACAGAACTTAGTCACTATTTTGCATTTCTTTACCACAAGGGGAGGCACTGTATATATCTGCCTATAGATAGTTGATGATAATTGGTGAGTAGGTTACAGTGGGCAGGTTATCTGCCCTGTGGGTTGACAAGCCTCTTGCTTCCTTAGGAGCATAGTGATGCAGAGGGCCTGATGTGTAACATCCACCCTCCTTTCTGCTGCTGTCCTTTAAAACTGCTTCCTCACAGGCTTGTTTACAAAAGTCTGTCAAAGGTTATTGTGCTGAATAAGTTTTATAGGTCAATTAACACATGTTTTGTATTATCTCTTCTTTTTTAAAGTTGATTACCACATCTCTCCTTCCATACCACTGCGTAACTGAAGGTTGGCAGTAGAACTGATATTTCAGTAGATACTTTTTAGAATATGTGATATTCTTAGATTTGAGGAACTGCTACGCATTTTGAGATACTGCAATAGTTACAAAATAGTTTATGCAATAGCAGCCACGGTAACCAAAGGAAGTGCTTCCAATACAGCTTCCAAAATTAAATCCCCCTCCTTCTGAAAGCATTCAGCACAAAACAGGTGGTAAAGAGATTTTCAAAATGCTGACTCTGCTATCCCTGTGCTTCAGTAATATGGAGAAAAAGAGGGGTCTGCCTTTACAGTGCTGGATCCTAATAAATGTGAAATGGTTGGTGGGTGGTTTTATTTATTTATTAAGACAAGACTTTTTTTTTTTTTGTTGTTTCTAAAGAGAGATTATGGCAGAAGCCTAGAAAAAAATGCAAAGACTGCATTACCTGTGTGCTTTTATATTTCATATTGCTCTGAACTTATCCAAATCATTATAATTGATTTGATTTTGCTAGAATGTACCCACAGTCACAACTAAAACTCAGGGGAGAACTGTTCTCTTAATTTAGTTCAAAGTAATCATTATGTTTATGATGTGAAGTTTAGAAACTGCACAAGAATGACTTGGAAATTATCAGCCTTTACCTTGTTAGCTCTATACAAACCATTTTTGAGATCATCCTCTTGTACTGTTTCTTTAACCCTTACCAAAACCCATCAGGAATGTAATCGCCAAAATATCGACCTAAACACCAAAATCTTATTCAAAGGTTGACAGGATCAGGCCAAAGGGAAAAGCAGGTCAGTAGCTTTCATTAGAAATGACCTGCTTTCAGTCTCCTGCCAATGAAACCTGAGAGAAGTTAACTTGAGACCACTGCAAGCTTAATGGGTCATGGTATGACATGTGATGAGGAAAAAACATTCTCACGTAGACTGTCTGTCCTTGAGTAATACCACTGGAAGGCAGTAATGGAATAAGAACAACTTTTGTGTCACTTACAGTTTCGCTGTAAAGGTTAATATAGAGTGTAGTGAGGCCATTTAAATTGGAGCTCTCAAAGCCTTGCAATCTGATGGAAAAACTGCAAGAACTCTTTTTGGCCAGGAAAGTTTAAATATTCTTCCTCTGCCTCTGCTCCTCTGCCAGAAGCCTCCTGGCAGACATAGGTGAAGAGAGGACAGTACAATGTATGCAGAGTACCGCTGTGAGCAGTGGAAATGGTTCCTTGTCCAGCTCATGGTTAGCACCTACAGAGGTGCTGTAACACCTCTCTCTGCTTCCCTGCCCTTTGGTTCCTCGTGCATGTTGAATAGTCAAGACTTTGGTCTTTTGGTGATGACTCTAGTAAGATTTCCCCTAGCGTGTGCTGAAGTAGTACAGGATAACAATTAAAGACACAATATTCATTTCTGGTTTTGGTTATAATTAGATCTTCTTCCAAATTGGAATCTTCAGAGGTACATAAATGTGAGTGTCTGGATAACTAAGGCACGGTATGTTTTCTCCACTGATTCCAGTGATTGTCTATCCACATATAGAAATGAGGGGTGAACCTACAACATGTCACATAACACAATTCCACAAGCATGCAACCCAATCCTTGGTTTTGTTCTCTAGATCCTTTCAGGAACAGGAAAATGAGACATGGGACAGGGTTGGGTTGTTCACCAAAGGTACCTAAATTGTGTCAACTTTGTGTTTCTTCAGGAAGTTTTCACAATATGGTGTTCCCAGGAACAAAATTGGTATGGTTTTCAATTTTATTGATTTTTTTTTTAATTAGTGAGTGGATCATCAGTTGAAGAAAACCAACTCAATCCTCTCTCCTCTCTCACACACAACAGACTACTAGCAAGTCAAGGGAATTTTGTGTACTCCAGGAAACCTAGAGCAATTTTCCTTTTGGTGAAGTGCTAAGCTATTGATATGATCTAGGACTCATGATGTTAGACTTCTCTCCCCAACTTTGAAAATACTCTTGCTGAGTGTTAGTGGGCAGACTTCACTACTGGATCGCTTTCACGCTCTCCCATGAAAATGGGTATCCCGATATGTTTTATCCTTGTGAAATGCTTGAGGAAAAGTGCTATGTGAGAGATCAATGATTATTAATGAGTTCCTCAGAGTCAACACTGTAGAAAATGTTTGCTGTTTCTGAGCAGGGCTTACCACACACTTCCTTGAGCTCATATCCTTCCCTCTCTGGAGAGCCGGTCTCATTGTGTCTTCAGAGTTGGCCAAGACCTTGGACTTGATCATTTGTTACTTCTTCAGGAGTAGCACTCCTGTTTATGTGATTCCTTTTCCTATCAATTATATACTTTCATTAACCTTACTGCTTAAAACATACCTTTCTTCTTAGGAGTTAAAAACACTTTACAAACGCCCTAAGAGTTTCTTTGTTCTTTTACAATAACAGATTTTATTTAATTGGTATCTTAGGAAAATAACACATACCCTAATTGATATGGAAGCTAAATTGAAAGGATTAAGGGAGAAGCTTTAGTGGCTAAATGATGGACACTTGGCACACCCATAAATTCCAGACATTGGGTTGGGTTTACAGAACATTATGAGAGACAGAACATCTGTTTACAGACCATTATAAGATGCACTCAGGTTTCCTAGGTAGGTTTTACCACATTGAAGCTATGCTTGATTTCCATTACCTGGCCTTTGAGGTCATCATTTCATTTCCTGGTACATACTGAGAAATGATTCTGCAATGCAGGTTGCAGCACTGTATATGTAGTGATCCGTGAGATAAATTGGATGATCTTGAAGTTGCATATTGTATAACTGCAGTAGGGCTGTTATGGTGAGATTGCATCAGCTAACTCAGACGGCTCTTTTTTTAGAGCCAGCTCAATGAGCTTTACCCTAAACAGCTATGTACCGTGCAGACAAGTCTACAGTGGAAACTAAGCACATACACATAAAAACGTGAACTAAATAAAAGGAAGGGATTAGAACACGTTTGAGGGCCTGTAGGTAAAAGAAAGCTGAGATAGATGTTGATTAGCCAAATGTATAGTGTATCCAATTCATCTACCTTTTTGATGAGACAGCTGATTTCCCAGGCTGAGGAAATGGGATCCATCCTGTCTCTGGCCTCTGATACTCTGCCTGAGAAGCTACTTGCTCAGCTAGGGAAGGCAGAGGGGGATGTGCACTAGTAAACTGAGATCTGCAGAGCAGCTTAGCAGGACACGAAGCAGTACTGAAAAAGCAGCAGGTATCAAGCAAGAATGGAAGTGCAGTGCTGCGATCAGGCCTCGTGTTATGCACTGGGGATGATAACGTATTTTTAGAAAACTAAGATGAAGTATGGAAAAACCTGTTTCTTCTGAGTCATCAGAATTAGTGATTCAGCTTCCCCAGTAAAGACTGTGTTTGGCTCTGGTGAGACCTTTTCTGAAGGACTGGTTAGAGTGCTGATCAGGCAGCACTTGTAGCATCTTCCTTGTGAGAGGAAACTGAAGAGCTCAACTAGCTGAGTATCACAGGATGAGGGAATATGGCTGACTGCTCCCAATGTGCTGACCAAGGAGCTAGTAAAGTTAAAGGACAAAGTTAGTAAAGGAGCAGATGGATATAAACTGGATAAAAATGAGAAGTTTTTTTTTCTATTTAGAAAATGATTTTTCCAGGGATGATTTAAGGATAAAAATTGTTAAAATGGGATGACCTCTACACTTAAAAAAAAAAAAAAAAAGTTGTTTAGGAACATTATCCTGTAAATCACTTTATCACATTTAAACCACTCCCCATCAGTTGCTATTTAACTGTCTCTCTCATAAACTTCCGCAGATGTTCAGAACTGCCCTTCTCTAAGTGTCTCAATGCCCCTTTCCCAAGAGCTCCATTTAAGAAATGGCTCCGCTTACGCTCCAAGTGCAGAGTGTGAGAGGCCACAAAGTGGACAGAATGGAGGTACAGCAGAGCTGGCCCCTTCCTTTAGAAGGCAATGTAAAGAAGGTAGTTGCCACGCTCACATTTTTAATGAAACAGGCTTCATCCCAAAGTGTGGGATGTGGCTTCATCTCTATTTTTAGCTTCCTCCCTCCCTGTCAGCTGGAAAGGATTTGGCTTCCCACTTCCATAATTTGCAAGCCTAAATGCTAGGCAGGATTGGCATTAGGACACTTTACTGTGTCTGGTGAAATGGTGAAACTAGCAGTGAACACAGGTGCTTGGCACAGCAACGGAAGGGTGGCTAGAGAGCTAAGTTGCCAAAGGGGAAATCGAACGTATGGCCCAGTGCTTACAGGGGTCAAGGAACCTGGAGCCTCTCATGATGCTTTGTGTTTCATCTCAGGATTGTTTGAAATCTTCCTGGGTAAAACTAGTGATCGCTAGGTATGGGTTCAAGCCCATTGCAGTTGAAAGAGAACTTGAATCCTGCTCTCTTCCTGGGAGTGTGCTTTGTGTTAACAGGAATTGCTCAACACAACCGCCCCCAGCTGTATTTTCTTAGTATGAGCTTCTTTCAGACACTGTTGAAATGCTGCTAAATTCCACTGCTGGGATATGAGAATGGATGCAAGTAGCTAAAGAGAGTTTCTTTGGCCACAGCTGAGGCAGTTAAACCCTATGGGCTGTCGCACGCGTTGTCCCCCATGTCCTCAGAGCCCAGCTCTGGGCAGCTGCCCGCTGGGCGAGCTGGTTGTTGCGGATTCCTGCCTGGGGTGCTCCTCTCTCTGGTGCATTTGCACACATACAGATTTGTAAAGGGCTCAGGTGCCTGAAGATGGTTTTATGGGACTTCCGAAAGTTGATCGGCCATTGGCTATGGATTTTGTTGCAATAGTTGGAAAGTTAATTACAGAATAAGCTTCCTCTTATAAGCACCCTAGTGTGGCGAAACCTCATAATGAAGTTTGTTACAGGATTACTGCTGAAACAGTGCATGTGCCTAAAGCAGGTCACGGAACACGAGCGATTATATAAACCGCGTGCACCATATCGCTGAGCCCCGCGTAAGCGGGATAAGTGCTAACTCCGCCCTTCGCTGTTCCCACGTTTCTCAGCACCCAGGTCCCGCTGCACGGGAGAAGCGCCGCGCTCGCCGCTGCCGGAGGCCGGAGGGCGCACTCGCCCGCCGCCGCAGCCCCTCAAGCCCTCGGTGAGCGCTCGCCCTGCGGCTCCCCGACATTTGCATCTCCCCTTCGATTGGCCGAGGGGCTTTGTGCCGTCACAACGCGCGGGAGGGGCGTGGCCAGCGGCGGCGCGGCATTGGCCCGTTCGCACGCTCCGGAGGGGCTGGGCGTGGCCGGCATGTAAGCGGCGGCGCGGCCTGCGCGGCTCTCCCGGCGTCGCTCCGCGCTCGGCCGGGCGGCAGCAGCGTCCCGACTGCCACCTGCGGCGGCTCCGCTCGGTCCTCCCGCAGCTTCCGCCGCCGCCCTGCCAGCCAAGATGCTGGACCGCGAGCGCGGCTGGAGCGTCTCGTTCGCCGGCTGCGGCTTCCTGGGCGTCTATCACATCGGCGCGGCCACCTGCCTGCAGGAGCACGCGCCGCACATCATCCGCGACGCGCGGCACATTTACGGCGCCTCAGCCGGCGCGCTGGCCGGCGCCGTGCTCGTCGGCGGCGGATCGCTGGGTGAGCGGCCTCGCCCTCCTCCTCCTCGGGCGGCGACGGAGGAGCCGTGGGTGGCGGTTGCTGCGGGGGGCGGCGGTTGCGACGGTTACTGCTGGGTGAGGGGGGCGCGCGGCGTGGCGGTTGCGACGGTTACTGCTGGGTGAGGGGGGCGCGCGGCGTGGCGGTTGCGACGGTTACTGCTGGGTGAGGGGGGCGCGTGGGGCGGCGGTTGCGGCGCTGATTTCTGTTAGGAGACTGAGATGTGTTTTTATTTTCTTCTGTGTTCAAGCTATTCCCGCAAGGGAGAACGGTGACTATAGCTCCTAGTCTTTATTATTAAATTATTTTATTATTATTTGCTTACATTTCATTCTTTTCCCACACCCATCTCACCCTTGAGCAAGGCACATGCGTGTTTCCTCAAGGGAGAGGAAGAGGCAGGTGCTGAAATGAGCGTGCCTCGAGATGGATATTTGACAATTTTGTGGGCTCAAGGTGTCATTTTGTCAGTACCATGCCAGCTTTCAACACTTGTATGGTCAGAGGTGCCCAGGTTTGCTCCTAGGTGCAGCAACAGGTGTGCGTGTCCATACAAAACTCTCACCATTCTCCTGGCTTCAGGGTTACAACACTGGGTTGGTGACAGTTATTCTCTCAAGCTATGTGTAAAGTAGAGGAATTGAAAATTGTAGGGAGAGCAGGATGGCTGAACTGTAATACCCTTTGACAGCAGTAGTTTGCCAGCTCTGGTTTGACATAGGGTGCCTATACAGCACTGGGAAATAATAAATACATTTCTTATGTAGTGTCTTTGCATGTGCTCGGTTAGCTTTAAGTTGCTTCCTCTAAAGCTTCTCCTTTCTTGGGGTAGTGTTTAGAGAGTTAGTCAGGGCTTAGGTTAGCTTTAACATGCTTTTCCTCTTTAATCTGTGCACAGTGCATATTCCATAGGTCACTTAGGTATATGATTAGAAACAGAATGGACTGGCTGAAATCATTAATTTTAATCAGAGTTTAAGTAATAGATTTATTCTTGTTTTATATTTATAGGACACTTTTTTAATGAAAGATGTCAGTTTTGAACTAAATATAGTCTCTGTTGTGAAATAAGCGTTTACTGTCTAGCAATAGGAAAAGTATACCTTACTTTCACCTAATTAGGGCTTCAGAGAACCAGAACATATACCTTTAGCTAATAAATTAGACATACTAGGCATTAAAACATCTTAATACAAGTAAAATACGAAGCTGTTTAAGGCAGAGACTAGCCTGCAAACGATGTATAAGATTAAAATGATTTGCCTTATAAATCAAATGCTCACTGAATAAGGACTTGGCTAGTTAGTGACTCAAACTCATGGCTTTTCTTGACAGTGTCTGAAAGGTATTTAGGACTAGAGCATCTTGTAAATGCAGATTTTATTTTATTCAGTGATCAGGAGAGAAATTTAGGGAGTGCTTTCTTTGTTTTTAACATTTGAGGGAACTATTCATGGATTAAAATAAAATGAAGAAAGGTTTTCTGGACCTGGAAGACAGTTATGCTGTCAAATGCTAGTCCCAGCTATGCAGCCACTCATCTCTCCCACTTCACCTTCTTAATTTCTTCAAAGCATTAGCAATCTCTATCCTATTTAGACTTTTTAAATTTGCTGAAATGTACCAAAATAATATGTTGGAGTGAGCCATTATAAGCCCAGTATAGGCTTTTAGAACATATTTATCCATTGTAGCTGTTTAGTATGTAGCCGTTTTAGACTTCAAATTAGTGATTTAAGAAGACTTGGAAGCTGTTTTAAATATTCAAAGTGTATTTAAAGAGAAAAAGTGTGTGTGTGTGTCTGTGTATATATATATATTCTTTTTTTGTCTGAGATACGTGGTATGAACAGCTTTTTAAATTTTCAGAATTTTAAATATGTCTGCAAAGTTTAAATTAATCGAGGTCTTTCTCTATATGCCAACTGGATTTTTTTATTTTCTATAAATAAAAGATTTCCTAGTGAGTGTGTGATCAGTAGCTGGAATACCATATTTTCTGGACTAATACCTTCCTTATGAAAATTTAAAAAGGAAAAAAAAGAGAGAGAGAGAAGAAGATGGAGGGGAGCAGAACTTTTGAATATTTCTGCTTGAAGAGATTTTTAAAACCAACTGCTTCCAAAAACCTGTGAATCATTGTAAAGTTATCAAGGAAAGAAGATATTCCCATCATATCATTCCTCATAGATCATTCTCTGAGAGTTAGAAAAATACTTTTATGAAAGCAGAGGATCATAAATAAGCTCTAAAGAAATATTGTGTGATATTAAAAATTTGATATATTTCATTTGATCTGTTTCCCCCACAAAAGTCTGTGTGTGTATATATGTACAGATTTTGGTTTTAAAAACTAAAATTGACAGTATTTTATCTATTCAAGGCTTGTAGCTAAGTTTTAAGTAAAGCACTTTCTTTGTGCTCTCTTTACCTGTTGGATGGGTAAAATTACACTGTCTAGAATTTCATGTTTGGCTTCATGTGAACCTTAGCCATTGATTTGAAAGAAATTGTGCTGTTCTAGATGGAGAAAGGCAATTCGGTCATTCAGTTCAAGAGAAGGTGAAGAGAGAAGGTTAGAGATGACTGTTCGTTTGAGGATGATGTATGTTCTAGGCTACTCCAAACCAAACCTGTTAAGATACACTTCACTTTTAGATCTTCCCTATAGTGTCTGGAAGATTTTGTTTTGTTGCTGCACTCATCTGTTTTAAAGCTGCACTGAAAAGCATAGGAGCTGTGTGTGTGGCTATATGTTAGTTAAGGTTTTATTCTGTGGAAACGATAACAATTTAATGGAAACATTAATCTTTATCTCCATTGTGTTTTAAGAAATGAAACAGTTTTGCCCATGCTTGCCTAAAATTCTGCTCTGAGTTGAGCTCTGGCTCTCTCTACCTTTCTGTTGTCATCAAAGGGCAAAACTGTTTACAAATAGACTCTCCAAGAAGTGATGCTTGTTTTCACCCTGCTGAACAGGATCAGGAGAAGCAAAGGAAGGTAGAATACTTCATACTGTTGAATGAATAAAGTATACAATTTTCAGTATTGTAACATCACATAATCTCAAAGAAACACAGCATTTTTTTTCTGCTTAAGATTACTTCTAATATTGAGAATACATTCAATAAAATAAGTAGACTTGAATTTTTTTAAATAACTCTTTTTTTTTCCCCCCCAAGGGCTGCCTCACATTAATTCCAACAATATATTTATTTCTTTTCTCTCTAGCTTCAGGTTTTAGAAGTACAAGAAAAGAAGAGAAATTCTTATGTGTGGAACATATGTGAAATCAAACCTCTTTTTGATAGGCAGTTATTTTCAGAAATGAAGTTGATATAGAAGGGAAGTTCAAATCATAAGTTGTTAGAGGTCATCAGTTTTGAAGCTATTTAATTGGGTAAATAAAGTGAGCTGATACTTGCCTGACTATGTTAACAGTGAGATAAATAGTCATACCACAGGACTGGTAGAGGACATTGGCCTGCTTTATTTCCTTCTGGGTAGAAATAGGACTGCAGTGCAGACGAATGCAGTTACCGTGCTTCCTGCCTTGCCCTGGAATTTCAAAGGATTCCAGTCAGAAAAATGGGATTAAATTTTGGCAGAGAACCATGGCAGATCTTGGCAGACCATGTGTTTTGTTTGATCAGGTGCCCATGTACCCAAAGCTGTTCATTCCGTTTTTCAGTGTCAGAAGCTTATGTATTTGATGCAGAAGTTTTTCAAAATACACTTTCTTTTGCAGAAAGAAGTTATTGCACTTAGTAAGACTGCTGTTTCTGAACAGAGGTCTGGTAATTCAGTATTTCAAACCCTTGAAAATTCTGAGGTGGACCTGATTTCTGTCTTTAGGCATTTGAGAAGATATAACATTTCTAAATTAGTTTGCTCATAAAAACTAGTATTATATGCAAAAGATTTATATCTGAGTGCACAGTAATAGTCTTGCTACAATTGTCTACATAGCTGTTTTTGAAAATAACTTTTTCACTTGAGTGTCACTTGAGCCTTTTGTTCAGCTATGTGCAAAATGTGTTGATCTTCAATTGTGAATTGTATCCAAATCTTTTGTTTTCTCGGTTAGGAACTCAGTGTCAGTGTAATAATGGCTGAAGACTTTACTCCTCAAGGGTAGAATGAAAAAATCCTTTTATGTTTAGAGAGAGGGGAAGAAAAAAGAAAGATTACTTTTTTTTTTTTATTTGAAGATACTCTTTTAAACAGTTGTTGGTTAGGTGAGTGGAGAATAATAAAGTTTTAGACAATGCCATTTTTAAGTGGTGTTGTAGAAAGGCAATATTTTCAAAAATTAATCCCAACACTGAGGCTTAAGCAAAATAATTTCTAGTGTGGTGCCACTAGTTCATGTTTGGTTCAGTAACTTGAATTCTATTTATTTTAGAAATCAGATATGTAAGTTAAAATATGCCTGTTCTGAACATATGTTTGGATGACCTTGCAGCATATCAGTTTGGTTAATGACCGGTTACTTTGACCTTCCTTCCCTCTCCCTGCTCCCTTCATCAAGCAGACCTGTTTATTAGCCAATATCCCCAAAGAATGCCCTGGAGAGACAAGACAGTGATTTTAAATATTTTTAAGAACATAGTAGTTGGAAAAAAGATGTTATTCTTGTTAAGTTTGAGGGAGGAGTGTTTGTTGTTGTTGTTTTTGTTTTTTTTTTTTAAAGGTTTGGATGTTCCTGCAGAGCAATGAAACTATTCTGAACAACTGCTTATTCTGTTACTCTGCAGTGGCTTGATCTAGCTCCTAAAGATGATGATTTCCTTCTTAAAATTCTCTTCCATAATAAATTTCAATTTAATGTCTGTTTCCTTTGTGTGATTATATATAGAGATGAGTGTCTCCTCCAATGTCTGGAAATTGTAGATTGGTTAAAATCCAACAAGTGTCTCTGGATGTGACAAACCCAAGTGCTTTGCTTCTTCAGCAGAGATACTGTGGGCCTTAAATCTGCTTATACTAGGTTCTAGGTTTCATGGATGTTGCATATGGAACGTATTAACGGTTCATGTTTTTTGGAAGGCTATTCATCTCTTTCCTTAAAAAACATACTTCTGAAATTGTTTACTAATTGTTTGAAAATGTTTGCTAATGAAAGCATCTTACATAGATATTTTACACCCACAGTTAACGTGTATGTATCATAAGCATATGGATATAAATATTGTAAGTATTCGCATAGTGGCTGGATCTTCATCAAAATGAGTTCTGTCTGCTTGAAAATCTAGAAGTCTTTTGTTTCATGTGTTTTTTGTTCTTGAAATGTTTTCTGTTCTTAATGGTGTGCTTTTTCTTTTCAGCTGAAGCATGTGCAGATGTTCTGGCATTAGCTAAAGAAGCCAGAAAGCGAAATCTTGGTCCCCTTCATCCTTCATTTAATGTAATAAAGATAATAAGAGATGGACTAATGAGAAATCTTCCAGAAAACACTCATCTGTTGTCATCAGGCCGGCTGTGTATTTCACTAACCAGAGTGTCAGATGGTAAAAACACATTGATATCTAATTTTAACTCTAAAGAAGAAGTTGTCCAGGTATGTTTATTTCCAGTTATTGCATATTACAACTTTTTAAAGTTATTTTAAGTCCAGTTAGTATCATCCATTTTAGAATACTGTGACTTTCAGATTATTTTAAAGGTAATTATGCTGTATTCACATACTAGTTTTTCCAGCTATTATATCTCCGTGAATTGTGAATGAGTGTGAGGGTTCTTTTTTTTTTTAAAATTTTTTTGTGTATANATATATATATATATATATATATATATATATATATATATATATATATATATATATATAGTCTCATCTATTTTTACGCAAATGAAATGTGGTTGTATTAATAATTAAAAAAAAAAGGAATACCCTACCCCCATCTTAAAATAATGATTGATATTAACTTATTTTACTCTCTTTATTTTTGCTTTCTATTTAAAAGGCACTTGCTAGGTGCTTTTTTTCTTGCTTGATCAGGTTTTGCCAGATCTGAAGATAATACTATAAAGTGCCAGACTGGAGTACTTTGGGACGTGGAATTGAGGGGTAGATCTAAAATGGTTCCTGAGATCACATTTGAATTAATATTATGTTGACAGTGTTTTCTCAAGACCATTGACTTTTAAATAGGAAAACATAGATAGATGATACTTCCAATAACAGAACAGTTACCCTTTAATACATATGGTCTCATTTCTTCACAGGCTTTAATCTGTAGTTCATTTGTTCCTATTTATTGTGGCCTAATTCCACCATCATTTAGAGGTGTGGTAAGTCTATATTCTATTGTTATGATGCAAAAGTATCTCTATAGATATGCTACAAATACTGAAAGATGGTTTGCTTTTTTTTCTTTCTGTTGTATAAAACTAATACTTTTATCAGAGCATTTAATACTGCAGATGTTTATTACAGTCTTACAAAAGGATAAGGGACCATGATATGTGTTGGAAATAGGAAGTTTGTTCTATACACCTGTTTCCCACCCTGAAATGCAAATGTTCCCTTAAATTTCTTGCATTTCTGATGCAATGATTAGGGTCGTCTAAGCTAAGAAAATAATGGGAGATTTTAAGCATGAGTATTTAAGTAAAACAAAAGCTAGTGGTGCTTCTTCATCTGCATAAATTTGTAAGTAGGGTAACCTGTCTATTTTTGTACTAAATAGTTTCTGCCCTAAAAGTGGATTTAAGTTCCATATTCCTTTAGGTATATCAGTGTCTTTAATGTCTTCTGCCATGATTGTTCTTTATCCAGTGTAAGAAAGGTTATTTCTTAAAGGTGAAGAATCAATGTGATAATCTCTTCCATTGCTTAAAAGAAATTGCTAGTTACAAAACCTCTTAATACTTCATTATTATACTGGGCTTTAGCTGTTCTTACATTAGAAGAGCAACATCTGCAGAAAGTTGAACTGTGTAATTTGTTGCAAGTATTATGAATAACAAGTCTGTAAGCCTATGTGTGTTTCATATTAAGGCAGTAGGATTAATTATTCTTTGTTATGATGTTGCATTAATTTACCTTTGCTTTCTTGTCAGCTTTGGTGCTCCTTAGGTAATAAAAAGGGAAAAGTTGTGAAGTAAAATTCAAACATCCTTACTAGTGGTTTATTACAGGCCCTTCTTGAGGCTGATCGAAAGCCTGAAAAGGTCAAGAATAGCCGTGAAATGTAGTTTCTTCATGCTAAAATTAAAACCAGAAATGAGTTGAACTGTATAAAGATTTGTCTTTATTTATGTTTCTAAATCTTGTGTGTCCTCTTAAACTCTTTCAGATTAAAGATGTTATGAAAACAGGACATTGGACTCAATCCAAGGTTTAGGTGGATCCAGGCTAATCTGCCTATTGAGTTCTTGTCACCAGACTACAATGTTATTTTAAAAGGCTTAGTTCAGACTACAAAAACATACAAGTGATGATGTATTTGCTCAGGTCTTGAGGGTGGAAGAAGGATTCACTACATTGACCTACATTGACCAATGATTGTCATATGATTTTAATATGTAGGAGGATGAGAAAATCCTGTAGTTTTTTTGTCATAACTGGTGAGAATTCCACACTTGCATATGCTTTAAATGGCTCCTATAGGACTTAAACACAGCAGAATGTCAGTTATTTAAACTTTGTAGTATCACTGCATCTTACTGTGAGCTAGCTTGGTTCTTCATGCATTTATGCTTTAAATCCAAGCTTTGAGGGTTACTCTGAGTAGTTGTATAATGCTAGTAATATGTAGTAGTACAGGATACTGCTATTGTATTGTCTGCATTTACTGCAGAAAGAAAAAATCGGAGTGATTTTAGAGCAATTTCCTCCCGTGCACGTTGCATTCTATACAATAACCTAGTCAATGTAAGCAAAATCAAAACAGGTGTTTTTCTGTCTGAAAATGTTTATCTGTCACAAAAAAACTCTTGTAGTTCAGTTTCAGGCCAGTAATTCTGTAAACAGTTCATCTAGCAAAGGCTAATTTCCTGTGAATTTCAGGTCTTTTCTCCAACATGACAGTTCTCTCCCTTCCTAGTCTCTCTCCCTCCTGCCTTTAGTGACAGGCAGTCATGTTGTGACGTGTCATGGGCTGTGTGCCCAGCCTGGCTAGGGTGCTGTTTTCAAGCAGGGTGACTGAGAGCTACCTATCTTTCCCTCAATAGCTTGGTAAGCAGAGCTCAATTTGGGGTGGTTCCTCCTTTATCTAACTGCTAATTGTAAAGGTCGTGGGTGTTTGTTTACCCCTTCAAAACATGGCAGTGGTTTTAGATTCAACATCAGAAGAAGTATAAACTGCTTAAGTGTGTAAGCAGTTACTGCTGTGTTATTCAACCTTCTAAAAAGCCAGACAAAATTGATAATCAAGGCTCCTCCTGTTAAAGACAACATTTTAATTCACAAAGACCTGCAGCTTCTAGGTAGGAAGGAGGAAACTGCAGTCACTAAACTGTAAGGCTGGTAGTGAGGAGTGGTGTTTTTTTCCCCCTCCCCCGCACTGTCAGAAGAAACTGTCTGAAATTGGTGCCACTGCAGAGAAGGTTCCTGTGAGTGGCTCAGTAAGTCTGAAACTTACCTTTGGCCACAACAGCTAAATCAGCTGCACCAAAAATCTATTATCCCAATGTGGAATTCTTCAGTCCCTGAATTTTAAAATATGTCTGAGGTGGTGACACACTAAAACTACATAAATGGATCCCTGAAAATGAAGGGGTTATAAAGCATAATGTGAAACAGCTTCTAAATTCTCACTTGAATCATATTGGATATCCATGACCTAAAGCATTGTCCATGTTTAATTGTAGTCTCTTCCTGTCTGAAAACCTACGATGATTTTTTGAAGAGTAATTCCAAGTAACTCTTATTCTGGGTGGTTTGGTATCAAATAACTTTTGCTTCAAGTGTAAGTTAGTTTTGTTCTCCTTTTTGCAGGAGGTACCTTGGTAGGCCTTAACTTGTTAGAATGGATGTTGTGTAGGGTTATACTCCTTGAAATGGACTTTTTATTTATTTAAAAAAGAACCAAAAATCCCAAAGAGAATATTTTTAGACTATCTGTGGTACTAGTGGCAGGATTTATTTTAACTGTTATCAGGGACAAACTGTCTCAACGTAAATGCTTGGCTCGAACATAGGGAGATGCTGTTTTATTACAGCCTTAAATGCTATTTAATTATTAAATGGAAAAATCACTAGTTAAATTTCAATCTTTTTTTGCTTCTGCTGATCTTTGTAGCGCTATGTGGATGGAGGAATCAGTGACAACTTACCTCACTACGAGTCCAAGAATACCATCACAGTTTCGCCTTTTGCTGGGGAGTGTGATATCTGCCCAAAAGGGAACTCTGCAAACTTCCATGAAATGAATGTGACCAACACCAGCATTCAGTTTAGTTTGGGAAACCTCTATCGTTTAACACAAGCACTCTTTCCACCAGAACCTAAGGTGATGTGCGGACTTCATGAGGTTCATAATACAATATTCATACAAAAGATTTGCTTTTGCAGAAAACTACAGTAATCATAGAATTTTATCTATCATATAAACTTTGTGGTGACATTTCTCTTATTTCTGTTTTATGCATAGTCTTTCCTCATTCTTGTCTTTTTTATATTCCTAGGACTAAAAGTGCATGTCCAGCTAATGGCTTTCTCTATTTATAAATTGACACAGGATTATATCATAAAAGCAATATTGGTAGACTAATTACTGTGCATTTATAGTCCTTTTATGTTTATCTGCTAATCAGTTACTTCAGAATTTGATACAATTTCTAAAGCTGCTTTTTTCTAAACTTATGAATTAATAAATTGCTGAGCACTGTTAATTATAAAATTGTTGAGGAAAATACTGTAGAATTGCAGCTGATTAATCTGGAAAAAAGAATATTTTTTTCCAATTAGCTTGGAATGTACTGCAGAGGAGAAGTAGTGTTCCTGACTGTAGATGTATTTTTAAAATGCGAATTTTTGATCACTTGAAGAGAAAATGTTAAGTTCTACTTATGTAGACTTTAAATATTTTCTTCTTTTTTTGTCTAGGACTACTATGTACGTTAGTAAGTGAACTGATGGTACATCTGGTAAAAGATGTTTTCGTATGGAGGACATAAGTTTGAAGTGGAGCGTGAGAATTGCACAGCTGACTTGTCATAGTTTTGGGAAATGGGAAGGACTGGGAGGAAGAAGGGACCTGACATGTTCCACCAAGCCATTCTGCTTCGTTATTACTTCCATCTGATTAAGAAAAAGGCTAGTCAAAGAAACAAAATAGGAGGAAATTCTTGCAGACCTAATACAGTTAGAATTAACATCCTGTTAGATGAATAATTTGGTGCATCTCTGATAGTTGAAAGACAAATTTGAATGGTCACAGTAGGTGCATTATCTTGAATGTGTGTTGTATTACAGCAATTGTTAATGTACTATTTTCTTAAGAGTGGAGGGCACTGGACGTGGTAGGTTTTCACTCTGTAAAATGTCTTAAGTGAAATCTCCTTTCATTTGGCTGACTCATTTATCCTGTGCTTGCAGGTACTAGGAGAGATCTGTGAGCAAGGATACTCAGATGCTCTTAAATTCTTAAGAGAGAATGGTATGTTAAATCTATAGCTAACGTTGGTAATGTGACCTTAACCTGGATTAAAAAAAAAAAAAAAGGAATGAGAAAGGAGGGGAAGTGTGTAATAGGGGATAGCTAAAAAAGTTACGCACTCCTTCTGAATTTGAATAGAGAGAAATCATATAGTCATTACCTAATCATTTACGTAAAGTGACCTGTGCTGTCACATAGAAATTGCATATACAGATGTGATTCAGGTTTTTGTCACATACTTAAAGTAGATATTAGGTGAAATTAGAAGATAATAGATATTAAATGAAATTGCCAAAGAATTCTAGTTATAGAAAATGCGAGTTATTAGTTTCTTTTGGGTTAATCTTGAAGTGTAGGAATAGGCTAATGTTTCCCACTTTTGTGTAATCTGTATCACCTCCACTTGCATTTCCTACAAGTGAATTTGTAGGTGAAACCTTACATTTCAAAACTGGGAGTTTCTTAACAATTATATTAAATCAATTATAGACAAATTCTTAGTATGTATCATTAAAAAAAGAATAGAAGTGGAGGAGTTGGAAACCAGGTAAGTTTAGGAAGGAACCTAAAGGAGTTGTTTTGCTTTGATTTTGTATCCCAGTTAACATATTTTCTATCTACTTAAATGTTAACTCTTCTCAATTTTGAGATACAAACAAGTTAAAAGGTGGTAGCTTCTTAACAGCATGAAATGAATCATATGTCAAACATGTCTAGGCCCTCTACCCCTTAGATGTGGAAGCAACCTGGAGATAACTGTTGCAGATTAGAGGAATGGAACATCAAGCATGATGTTTGTGATATTACAGTTTCCATTGGTTGCAGTGCTTTAATACAAACGTAGCTTAAAGTAGTAGCTGCTAATAGTCTGTTATAACTAAATACTCATCTTGTAATAATTTATTCACTGTTAAAGCATGTCACTTCCATTTAAGACTTTGAATTTCTACTAACTTTAAATATTTATTTTTTTAATGTTTTCAGTATTGTTACCAGGTGCCTAAAAACACAGATTATACCTTCCCCCCCCAAAAAAAAGCCTTTAATTTGAGCGAGCCTGTGCTAAGATGGATTCTTTCAGGGCTCTGCCCCCCACAAGATTCCTGTATACACGTTTCCATCTGTCTCTAGATCTGAGATTCCTAGCCCCTCTTCCTTTTTTCTTCCCCCACATCCTGTGTGTATTGCACTGAAATCTTCTTTTTCCTACTACTTGTTCTGTGATAACCTTTTTTCTTAGGCTGTCACAGATGCAGGTTGTTTCAAACTCAGTGCATGATAACTGTTAGCCTTTCCAAATTCATTCATTTTGCGCCTCCCATCTCCTTAAACTTTCCTATAATGTCTTCCCTATTTACAAGTATCCTTTAAGGACATAGGCAGAATTTAGCAGAACAGAACTACAGTGTTCTAGATGGAAAGCACACAGCCTTCTAGAGTTGAAACAGAGATCCTGTTGCATGTAGGTGTGGATCCCAGTTAAGTTCAATAGTGTTAATATAAAAATAACTTCATATTGATTTTTTTCTGGAAGTTGAGTATGAGTACCCTTCTTGTATATGTAACCTTGTGCTCATTACCTAGTGCTTGCTTTGAAGGTATGAGTGGTTAATATTAGTGCTTTTTTTTAATTGGGAATACGTGAGTTTGGCAAGACAATCTGTGGTGTTGTAATACATTTTAAGATCTATTCAAAATAGATACATCATGCTACTTTTCCTGTCATATTATGACAGCACTGCAAAGTACTTTTGTGCTTTATTTCAAACAAATAGAAACTAAGGTTTCTTCCTTTTTTTTTTTTTTTTTTTTTTTTTTCTTTCTGGAAAACAGCTTTGGTAACTGGCTGTGTATCCAGTGCACTTTCAGTTAATTTTCTTTAGAACTTATTTTAAAATGAGACCTAGACCTGCAAGAAAAAAAAAACAGTGTTCATCAATAGGATTAAATATTTGTGATTTTAAGACCAAGTGGTATCTGGTATTGAGTAGATAAAGTTTCCTTAGAACAGGCCTGTCTAAGGTATTCTGCAGTCTTCTGCATCAAACCAGCCCTAAGGGGAAGTTCTTGACTCTTTCAGGTATTCTGAGTGACTCAATTTATGTCACCTTGTCGTTCACAAAAAGAAGTCCTCAGGAGGCTGTGCAGTGCATTGACCATGTGAACAAGAAAACTACGTCAGAAAGTAATGGAACAGAAACTCTGAAAGCTGAAGTACTTGACGACCAGTTAAAGCAGAATCCATGGCCTTTAGACAAGAGCATATTTGAGAGTCTTCCTCCCAGGCTTCGTAAAGGTACATTCTTTAGGCCATCTTATGTAACTTTGAATGGCAAACTCTGTGTGTGTGTTTGGGGTTTTTTGTTTGTTTTTACTTTGTTCTTAGGTTAAAACTAGTAAGCTTTTTATTTAATCTTGTAAATCTTTGTTAAAGACTAGTTCAACACATAAAAGTTCTTTACATAGTTATTAGATGTGAACATGTACAGCTTGATTTAGCTACACAAATGAACAAATGTTACAACTGAAACATGAGGAAAAAGTTGCTTTTCAATACTATAGGGTTATAACTTGAATTCTCGTTTAGTTTTGTGGTGCTGCTTTGTGTATTGTAATATTTGTACACGATCCTTTGTTTCGTGACAAAGGTGAATCTCAAATTTAAATGCTCTTTATTATTCAACAAAGCTTCAGTAGATTTCCAGTTGTCTGATTTTTGCATCCTTTATTAAGGTGTTAGTAACACAGCTTAATAATAGTAGATGAGAACACTTACTGATTTTTAAAAACAAACAAAAAAAACTTTTTAACTAGGTTATGACAAGACAAGAATGCTGTGTAAAGTACATAATTATTAGGGAAATTGAGTTTCATATCTTCTCATAATAAATTATTTCTGAGACTTATTGCTTAAAGGTTCTCTGGAATGTCTTTTTGTCCCTGTAGGATGGGATCAATACTTACCATATTTTAAAGCAGCATACAGAAGATTTACTCTGACAGTGTCTTGAGGTTTTTTTTTTTTTAATTCTCTATAATCCTTGTTAAGTAATACTTGGTTATATTTATTAGACTAATGGTCACCAAATCAAATTATTTGGAATGTTTTTAAGTAGTCTAATATTTTTCTGAAAAAAATTATTATCATTTAGCACTGCAAGAAGCTTGTAAAGAGCAGAGCGGATTCTATGCCCAGGTCTCCAAACTCTTCCCAATGCGGGTGGTGTCCTACCTGATGCTGCCATATACGCTACCAGTGGAGTCTGCTTATTCTGTTGCTTTACGGTAAGGGTCGGTAAGAACGACTTCTAAAAGCTTTACACTTATCTAGTCATAGCTGTCTTTTAACCGCCAGAGAGCAGGGGGAAGGGGGGAAACAACCTTAAGTGTGTTTTCCAGGAGCAGATTCTTTACAACTACTATATTCTTGAGCAGTCAAACAGGTACTTGAGGTACCACAAGCACTTGAGGTAGTGCTTGTGTTTTACCTTCTTTTTGAAGTCAGAAGTGAAATCTAGTAGTTTACTTGCTATGTAAATTTTCTTATCAGGTTTGCTCAGGTTGACTTCAGAGTTGTACTCTAAAAATTGGAATGAATTTTATAAGGTTTCTAACTCTTGTACAAATTAATCTATCATGAACCCTAAACTGAGTGCTTGCTTAAGAGCACTGCAGTCTGAATAGCAGATAGTAATATGTCTTGTTTCTCTGCTGCTTTGCCTTTTTTGGAGGGTGGAGATAAAAACAAACAAACTTCAACAGGATTTTTGTGAAGTTTTCCTCTCTTCTTCACTGGGGCTGAATTCTCTTAAGAGCATTTTGTAAGGAGAAACAATACATTTGTGACGGTACTCTGTCTTTGCTTTCCTTTCTTCCTTCTATTCTGCTATTCTTCCTTCAACTTCCCCATAACTTTAAGGTGATTAACCAGTTCCAGCCAATATAGAGAGGGCACTGTGATGAGAGTGGTTTTTTTTTTTTTTCTTCAGGATTCCTAAGAGTTGGGTGTAAACTGCATACACTGGTCACTCATGCAATGTGTATGTAGATCAGTGCTGAAGTACTATGTGCAGCCTTTTTTTCATAGCTTATAGAAGGGAGATGAGAAGGATAGGCAGTTTAGAGGCATTGGGAGGACCAGTTGGAGGAGGAGTTAACTTGGAGAAAATGAGCATTGTGAGGGTTTGTTTTGTTTTGGGTTTTTTTTGTTTGTTTTTAGAGTTTTGGACGTGGAAATATAAGAACATGCCTCTTGTAAGCTCTGTCACTTATGAAACAATGCATATGTTTTGTTTTTGACTGTAGGTTAGTAAATTGGTTTCCTGACATTCCTGATGATGTTCGATGGATGCAAGAGCAACTTTGTCAGATTGCTGGTACAGTTTATTCCAGGGCTAAAAGCAAGCTCTTCTGTGCATTCCGGTAAGCTGCTGTACTGCTACACGCAAATGATGCATTCTGAGAGATTTCTTTTCCATTAGTCAAAGCTTCAAGTTTGGGCAAGTTTCCCTCTTAAAATTTTCCCAAGGATGACATGAAACATTTTTCACTCCTTCATATCCTTAGTTTTTGTTTGTTTGTTTGTCTTCCCTAATCTATATTATCTGGAGTTTATTTTTGATTGATTAGTGATTGCTTTTGGTAGGTAAAAAGCTGTTGTCTTCAGGTAAACTTACGCTTTTTGGGGGAAGTTATAGAATGGGCACTGAACTGAGAACAGAGACCTTGTTTCTGTCTTGCTCCACAAAAGATGGACAAATTGGGAAGGAAAGGGTGGAAAAACCTGCTGCAGATGTTCTAAACCAGATGTGGTGAGTAGAAACATCCCCAGTAGAAACTGGGGATGAAGACTAGGCTTTTAGGAGCCTGGACTAAGAAGGTTGTAACTTGTAAAAGACTTGTAAAATAACTGAGAAGAATTAAAATAAGGCAAATACAGAAATTTTCTACAAATGTCTTGCTGTGGAAGATAAACTCTGCGGTAACCTGGTTGTAACTGGTTTCATGATTCCTTTCTTGTCTTCACGCATTTCAGACTTCTTACTTTGTTAATCTTTCCAGTGCTGTGTGGATGGAGGAATTGGTGAGAGCTTATGCCAGTTCGAATACCATCACAGTTTCACCTTATGCTGGGGAGTGTGATATCTGCCCAGAGTGGAACTCTGCAAACTTCTGTGACCAGCAGCAGCAGACTTTCTTGTAAAAATAGGCTTTCAGTCTGAAACAGTGAGTTGCATAGCCATATGAAGTAGTACTATGAGCCATAGACTCTCTTAAGACTTGTAAATATGAACCCTCAAGGTTTGGTTTAGAAACTGGAAATAGCTGCTTCAGTGGAGTGGGTCAAGTCTATTTTACAGTAATTTTTAATGACTCTCTCAACTCCTGCAGTTGGTGGGAAGGAAGTAGGAAAAGGGGAAGCAATACTGGCTAGAGAAGCTTTTAGGATGGCAGAGAATTATGTAATGCTTCATTAAAGCTTCCCAAGAACAAGAACATAGCAGTAGCACTGGAGACAGCAGGCTGCAGCAGGTATTGCAGTAAGCCTATGGCTTTATTCTGGATATAGATTTAAAAAAAAAAAAAAAAAAACTTTTATCTGAGCCAAGAGTTTGTTGGGTTTTGTCTTTCTCTTGTTACTAATAAAGATAGGTAATGAGGAAGATCAAAGAATCAAAGATGATCTGTGTTGCCCTGGCAGTGCTATACATTGAGTCAGTCAGGAATGCAGACTTGATGCATTTGTCTGAGAAGAACTTGCCTATTTCTGCTGCCTTCTTAGAAGTTTTTCCATATCCTGGATTGGCATCTTGGGTATTCTGATTCTGTGACACATCCTTTAGAAGTAGGGAGTAGTCCATCTGAAAGTTTCTGGCTAGAGAAAACTTTCATAAATATTGATTTTTGAGGCATGAGGTATCCTTTTCTCTCTGAGAGCATTAAATGGTCACTTTAATATTAGGTTGTTAAAATATCTTTTTACAGTACTGAGTTGTACTGAGAATCTGGGAACATTTGATTCGTGTATGTGAACAGCCTCTTCCTCTCCGTAATGACTTAGAGTCCTTTATAAACTTGGCATGTTCTTGGTATGTTTTTGAGGCTGTATATCTGAAGATAAAAGGAGTTTTTAGTACCATCTATTATCGTTCTAGGATCACCCTTTCAATTATTTAATGCTGTATGTCATTCTGCGAGTCTCCCTTCTTCCCTCCCTCCCTTTTTTAACTCCTTTCCACAGTAAATGGGGTACATATAAGCTTTTATGCTTATCTAGTAGCTTCATGTAATTTGAATTCCAACCTTTCTAGTATTGAGATAGTCTTTGCGGTGGACATTCAGAAGGGAACATCACAGAGTGGGCTCAGCTCTAACTTCTCACAGGGGTTAGTGTCCTTAGATGATTAACCAAAATTGTTGTTTTTCTTTTTGGGGGGGCGGGGAAGCAAGATTTTGATGTTAAACAGGCCATGATGGTCATATGGCTCTGGCAGCATGCTTTTATGGTATCTTAAGTGTGATTAACTCCCACTGAACTATATAAGTGTTCAGTGACTTCTAAGATTTCTGAAGCCTTTCTTTAAGTGGATTCCCTCTTCAGATGGCTTGATCATAAGGTTTTCTTTGTGGAATGCCACACTGTGTTCTCTAGGTGGCTCTTACTTGATGGGCATTGTAATTTGTTTCAGGATCCATTGAGATCTTAGTGCTGTTTTTGCAGAAAGTAATTCCTCCAATCTGCTCTCTTTTTTCCCTTCCCCTTATGTCATCAGATCCCGTTTAACTTCTTTTGGAATCATACTTCATAAAAAAATGAGCTGTTTACAGTTTAGAAATACTATTGGGAAACTCAGCCTAGTGGCTGGTATCATGTGTTGTTGTGTATCTTCTAAGCCTCAGGTCGGAAATGGCCATTGAAGTGTGTGCATGAAGGTTTTTGATGGTGCTCTTTTTTTTTTTTCCCCAAAATATTATAAGCAGGGGGACAGAAATTTGAAGGCAAAGCCAGGTATTCATGCTCATAACTTCAGTTTACTGTTTCTCAGATGGGAAACATCTGAGAAACTTTTTTTTTTTTTTTCCTACAGTATGCAAGTTGTGGTCAACTTTTCAGTTGATGCTATTTAGTTGGTTGCGAAGTGAGGAGCAGAGTCTGCATCTGGGAAGCTGAACAGCTGTTTGTCCTACTAACCTTGTAAATGTTGAGATTATACTTGTAAATGTTGGGTTATTGCTGTGATTGATAAGTAACTCACTATTCCAAGCAAATAGCTGGGAAAGACCAGGACTATTTAAGAGGTGATGAGCAAACTAAGTCTACCCTCTGTACTTATCAGAGCAGATTGGTGACCATTCTATACCTAACTTTGAGGCCATCAGATAGTGGCAAGGGTGCCATATATTCCTTTTATCATGTATCCGAGCTCACTAGATGCATTAAGAATTAACCATTTAATTGACTATTTTTCCTCTAGCGTTCCTCCTCATTTGAAGTTTGACATATCAACAGTTGCAGAAAAATCACTGAAATACTACTTTTTTTTTTTTTTTCTTTTAACAGGAAAGAGAACTATGCACCACTAAGAAAATGTCAGACTGCCCCTTCTACTGTGGAATTTCATTCTTCATACTGTCACCTTAAAATGCCTCACTCTTCTGCAGACCTTGAAAGCTGGCTCTGGGACTCTTCATACTTCGTACACTCAAACTTGAAACATGCTTCTGTTAACATAAAGCAGCATTCAGACTTGGATTCCTATCCTAATTTTCTCCCAAATTCTGATGAATCTGGGTTGGAATTAGATTTTGACTCTTCCTCAGAGAAGAGTTACCAAACTGCTCCAGAATATTAGTTTGGAAATAGTTTTCTAAGCACTCAAAATTCCAATTTGGCAAGGATATTCAAATCCTAAAGGATTAAAGCTCACTTTTTAAATTGCCAATAAATCTAGGAAAACTGTGTTTACAGCTACATGGCAAATCTGCCTTTGGAATTCTACTGTTCTAAGGATTGTAATAACAGTGGTTACTATATGAAGTAGTAGATTACACTTTTCTTAAATCACCAGCACAATGAACCATTGTATGATTAATGGTGTCTCTCTGGAAATAAATCCACTTTCAGCATAAAAACTCTTTAAACGGCTTGTTAGATAAACAATCATAGCAAAGAACACTTTAGAAGTATAATTCTTAACAATATTATGTGTTACGGCAATTTTTACAGCACTTGAAAGAAATTGGACTTGTATTTCATAAAGGGAGCTATATGAAAGTTTTATAATGGCCTCTGGTGTCTTTGCCTTATGTTTAAACATACTGCTGCATTTATGGAAAATTTGCCTGCATGAAATACTGTAGGAACAGTATTATGCCAGGTTATTCCATATATTGCCCAGTTTTTCTGTGACTCTATTCAAATATTTAAAGGGGAAAAGTCATGAAAATTGGGACAGATTCAACAGAAATACAAACAGGTGCAACTTCTGTGATTTCAGAGGACTTTTGTATACTTAACAAGGGCTTAGTTCTTGAATAAGTGCTGAAAAGCAGGTAAAAGAGTGGCTGTGATTAGTGAACAGGAATTTGAGAAGGCATCAAGCTTACTGTCATATGTTAACACCCCAGTGTGTTGCAAGTGGCAAATGGCATGTTGGTCTTACTCCTAACTGTTGCTCAGTCAATGCTGATGACCATCCCTCCAACTTCAGGGCTTTTCTCCCCTTCCTCCTTTTCCTCTTGCTTGAAAAAGAGGGAGGAGGGTCCTGTCCGTCTCAGGAAGAGATGGTAGCCCAAAGAAAGTTTTCCAGTGCTGATTGTCAGAAGGATCAAACATGCAAGATTTTAAATTGGAAATAGTGATATCCAGATGTGTGTAGAGGTCTCAAATCATGTTTGAAAATCGGCTGAATCATGTTTATATTGTTGTGAGGATTTTAAACGCTTCCACTTATTAAAACGACGTGATACTTTCTAAGGATAATGCATTAATCTATGAATACACTGGGGAAAAAAGATAACTGAAATTAACCGTTTCCTAATGTCTTGTTATGTTTTTGACATCTACATTTTTTAAAAAAAGTAGAAGGAATATGCTCAGGTTTTAACACTCAGTTCATGTATGTGTTTGGGGGCAAGTGTGTGACATTTGAAGGCTTTTCATGAAGGAACAGGAATTTGGTGCCACTCAGCTACAGTATGTAAGTGTGATAAGTGCTTAGGGAGAGTACCTTATAAGAGGAAGGATGATGGGATACGTGATGCGCAGAGGAGGAAGTGCATTTGGGATTTTTTTGCAGAGCACGATGTTAATTTTGGATATCTGGATGTTTTTCGGAGAGAAGGACTTCGCTTTTCTCATTGGACCAACGTTTCTGCAGTTCCTCGGCTGTGATTTCCGCGAGCTTCAAGTGCTAAATGCTACAATGCTAACCCGTTTTTAAAAGGCTGGGGACTGTTGGGAGAAAGTGTCGGGCTCTTGCTGTTTGTACTGCGGACCGGTGCTACTTTACTCACGCTCGTGTTTGTTTCCTGTTGTGCGTGTCCGCAGCTGCGCGCGGCGCCTTGCCGCTCTGCGGGCCCTCATTAAACGCTGCCACAGCCGCTTGTCCCTCGCCGTGGTGTAACCCCGCCCCGCGCCGAGCCGCGCGTCGGCGCTCTGCGCGTGCGCCCTCTCCGCCCCACAGCGCCAGGCTCCGGACCTGGCCGCAGGCGGGGGGTGGGGGGAGCACCCTCCGCTCCATCCGCCCCGCCAGCCGCTCGCCCCGCCCCTTCCTGCCCCTCTGGCCAATAGGGGCCGGGGTGGAGTGCTGTCATGGCCGCCCCCGCGCCGCGGACTTGATCGGCAGCGGCGCTCGCTGCTCGCTCCTTGCCCCGCCGCCGCCATCATGGGCACGGTGCACGCGCGGGTAAGGCCGCCCCGCGCCCTCCCCTCGGGCCCCCGCCGGCCCGCGCGGCCCTTACGGGCCCCGTGACCTTGGCTGCTCGGGCTCCGCGCGCGTCGTGTCGC
>VWPW01024832.1:76667-99258 GCA_013389825.1 Crypturellus undulatus
GGGGCGGCCTCCGCGCCCCGCCCGGGCCCCGGGGAAGCGGCGGGTGGCGGGGCCCGCGGGGGGCGGTCATGGGGCCCCAGTGCCCGCTTATCCCGGCCCTTGTAACGGCCCTGCCGCCCGTGGCCTCGCTCGCGCTCCTGCTCTCCCATCCGCTCGTGGAATAAAATACAGCGGTAATGAAACGTGCCGGGCGCAGCTCGCTGCCTGTTTGCCTGTTGTGGGGTATTTATGGTCTCGTTTTCTTAGCTCTAACTCTAGCGGGAAGTGAGAGAGGGTTCTGTGTGCGTTTGGCTCGGCTCTGGTGTATGACAGCACTTTAGTACTCCAGAAAAACACAAACAGCTCTCGCTCAGTAGTGCAGCTGGCGCTGCATTTGTGCCGCAGGACCAAAAGTGGGGTTAGGGCTTTACCCAGCCCCGCTGCTTCAGGTAGCCGTGCAGGTTCCTGAAAAAAAAAACTTTTTTTCTTTTTTAATTTATTCTTAAACGTCCTGAAATATAAAGAGATATAAATGCATATAAAGTAACATGTGGAACCCCCCCCCTTTTTTTTTTCAGTTTCTAAAAACTTAAACTAGCTAGTGAGGGACAGCCTGAGTTGGGGTTTATCTCTTTGCTTTTTATCAACATAGAATTCATCTTTAACACTCTGAGTATGCCTTAAAAATAAGATTATTTGCAAAAGAAAACTTTTTTTTTGTATGTGTGTGTGGGGGGATTACCGTTATTTTTTCAAATTTTGAGGGAACTAGATGAGTAGTTAAAAAATGCATGGCTTTTTTGGTTTGGTTTTGAAATACCTTAGGAAGGTGGGTGGAGAAACATCTCAGGATAATTCTAATGTGTAGCCCACTTTTGAGTATTCAGCTTTACAGCCACTGCAGACACGAGCAGAGCACTTCCAGGAAACTGCTGAGCACGAAAGCAGTTCAGCTTTCACTAAACCTTTTGGCCGGCATGCAGTTCACAGCACACACAAACATGCTGGTAATTCCACCAATTTAAATTCTTCTCTTTTGCCTTTTTTTCCTATGGTCTGATGGGCACAGTGTCAGGAATGCGGCTTCTTTACTATGGAGAAGGCAATGTGGGAAACGTGCAAGAAGAAAGCTGTGTTTAATGCGTTGTATTCTTGCAGAGTTTGGAGCCCCTTCCCATGAGCGGGCCAGACTTTGGGGCACTGGGAGAGGAAGCTGAACTGGTTGAAGTTGAACCTGAAGCCAAGCAGGAAATTCTTGAAAACAAAGATGTAAGGAACCCGATGATGGCATCATTTCACTTAATGCCCTCACAGCTTTGCGTGCTTCACTGATGGTTTTTCCTGCAGGATCTGTGTAAAGGAAGATTGAAGATATGAAAGAAGTCAATGTAATACTGTACATTTAGTCTAGTGTTTTCAATTTATGGTTCCCTCTTCCCCAGCACCAGAATAGTCATTAAAATTCATAGTGAGCTCTTGCACCTGCTTCCAGGTGGTACTCTCTGCTCTCTCTCATAAAGGATTTCTGCCCCCGTGATAGTGTACGATAGCAGGGTATGCAGCTGCCCTCCCTCTGTGTGCTAGAGTGCAGGGTAGCCAGGCTAGCAGGTCAAACTGCCACCACCTGAATTACTCTACTAGAGCAAACAGTCACTTCAGCCAGAGCATGGTGACTTCTGAAAACATTTCATATGCAATAGCATGTTTATCTTGCCCCATAATATGTTTGACCATGCTGGAAGGGAGAGAGATCATGCATTCTCTCTGTTTTTTTATGTAATTTTCCTTTCCCTGATAATGCTCTGAGTCATCCCACTCAGAAGCTAGAGCATAGAATCACAGAATGCCTAAGGCTGGAAGGGACCTCTAGAGGTCATCTAGTCCAACCTCCCTGCACACGCAGGGCCACCTAGAGCACGTGGCACAGGGCTGTGTCCAAGCGAAAGATCTCCAGAGAAGGAGACTCCACAACATCTCTGGGCAGCCTGTTGCAGTGCTCTGTCACCCTCACTGTTAAGAACTTTTTCCTTAAGTTCCTGTGGAACTTTTGATGCTTTAGTTTTATGATGCTTTTAGATAATAAAGCTTGTTCTTTATTTAGTTTATTACTTCATTACTTGTGCAATCCATTTTTTTTTTAGCATTTACAGTAGGTCTAGGTTGCTGTTATTCTGCCATTTTGTAGTTACAACTGCATAAAACTTGCTTTTTTTTGACAGAGTAATTATTCTCAAGTTATAATGAAGATGCTGGAAAAAAATATAAGGGAAATCTTAATATAGTGCATTAGTTTCAGCTGAACTTGCTGTGATTTTTAAGATAAAATAATCTTAAATGTTTATATGAAAAGATAAATGATTTTAAGAAAATATCAAAACTCATAATATTAGTGATCTTGAGGTGCATTTTAATCTAAATTTTCCAGCAGTAGTAACAGTTTCAATAGGCTTTAAGTATTTATGGCTTGTAATTTTTTTATATGTGTAGCTAGTGTGAGAAGTAACTAACTGCAGCCAATTACACGTGTTGCTTTAAATGTCTTAAGATCTCCATGTGATTTTAGTAGTGACTTTGTTCCTGAGACAACAGTCTGTTACAGTGTCTTCTACTTAAATCAGCTTGAGATTTGAAATTAGCATGTCCCTTTTTTTTTTTTTTCATTTGTGTTAAAGGAACAGTTTTCCAGAATTGTTGATAGCATTGGTATCTGATAATGTAAGTTATTAGTATTTAAAATACAAATCTGTATCATCTTTACCTTCACTGGGATAGCAATATTTTTTTTCCTATGTGAGTTATTTTGGTATTTGTCATCAGATACAAATTCAATATTTATTTTTAAACTTGTGTTATGTTTAGGTGGTGGTTCAGCATGTACACTTCGATGGACTTGGAAGGACCAAAGATGACATTATCATGTACGAAATCGGTGATGTTTTCAAGGCTAAAAATCTCATTGATGTAAGTGAAGTAGTGAATATCAGGCAGATTATTTTAAAAATTCAAATTATGATTTTCTTTTCATTCCTTCTTCAGGATACCCTCCTCTGATGTGGGGCAACCTTTCTAATTTTAGGAAATTTCTAAACTTATGATACGGATTTCAGACTTAAAATACCTACCAGGATTTCTTATTTAAATTTTTCAGCTAAAAGCATTGAGAGAGAGATGTTTTGTTTCTTTGTTTTTTTTTTTTTTTTTTTTTTTTTNGTTTGTGTGTGTGTGTCTGTGTGTAGTCTGATGCTTTCTTTATGAGCTCAGTTTATTGTGTAATTCGCTAGTTTTATCTCCAGATGGAGCAGCATGTCTGGGAGTATGTGAAGTGGGTGCACACCTGCTTTTTACTTGTTTGTTTTTAGTACTGCAAGAAGTGCAAAGGAATCCCCTGCACCTGACCTGTAAATTAGTTTGTTTGTGTGTGTGTGTCTGTGTGTAGTCTGATGCTTTCTTTATGAGCTCAGTTTATTGTGTAATTCGCTAGTTTTATCTCCAGATGGAGCAGCATGTCTGGGAGTATGTGAAGTGGGTGCACACCTGCTTTTTACTTGTTTGTTTTTAGTACTGCAAGAAGTGCAAAGGAATCCCCTGCACCTGACCTGTAAATTAGTTTAGGTTTAAGCAGAATAGGATTTTTTTTTCCAAAAAAGTTTGGACCCAGTAAATGGATTTATGAGATCTAAGTACTGTAAACACATTTGAATAATGGGTTCGAATTAACTTAGATCTAAGTTAACTGTTAGAACTGTTACAGTGCAAGCAAACAGGAAGCAGGTGCCTACTCTGAGTTTCATTATTTATCTATTGATTTGAGGATTAATGTGCTTGTGATCTGTTTTGAAAGCACACAAATATATATGTATATAAGTAAAGCATATATATGTATAACATATATATGTATATATGTTAACTGTTTCAGCCTAATTATTTTTAAGTAACTGAAACACTAAGCTGCTTTTCTTGCCATGTAGGTAATGAGAAAATCCCACGAAGCTCGTGAGAAGCTGCTTCGATTAGGAATCTTTAGACAGGTGGAGGTTCTGATTGATACCTGTCAAGGTGTGTATTGCCACAGTCATTTTGCTTTTTCTGACAGCATCTTTCTTGCTCTGTCTAGACCACTTCAATTTTTATTTCATTTAACATGGAAATTTGTTTGAATCTTCACTTTTAGTAGGCAGGTAACACACAAACGTTACTAGCTCATAATTAAACTTATGTATTGATGGCTAAAGCCAGTTGTGCTTTGATAGTCTTCATGCATATCCAAACAATGTTTTTTTCTCCATCATATTTTTTTGTAAGGAAGACTTATTATTGTTCAGTTCCAGCAATTTTGAAGTTATTAGGTCATCTTTTATCAGCATATTTTTTTCAAATAGATTTCTATTTGAACAGATTTCTAGAAATAATATTTATGTATTTATTCAGGAGATGATGCCCTTCCAAATGGTTTAGATGTAACTTTTGAAGTAACCGAATTGAGAAGACTTACTGGAAGCTATAACACTATGGTTGGAAACAATGAAGGCAGTATGGTATGGATGATTTCAAATAATTACAAATATCTTTTGATATTCCTCTTATTATCATGTTTCAAACCTGAAAATGAATTTGATCATTAAATGAGGACTGGATCAAAGCTCAATTATTTTTTTGATACAGCTTTTCAAAGGCCTTGTCAAGCCTCTGTCTCTAAAGAGACCTTTGTCCTAGTGAGTTTTTTAATCAGCAAAAAAAACACATTTTGAATAAGGAAAAATACTATAGTTCCAACTCAATATTAATCTTCATAACTGATAAAATTACTTTAGCTATTTTTGATACTATTTAAGATAGTTTATGAACCTAAAGATGAGAGACAAACAGGTTGATTGTCATTAACTTCCATCAGTGTTGATTCCATTTGCTTCATGTTTATTTAGCTGGAGAATTAAGGATATATCAGGTTAAAACCTTGTATGAAAAACATTGTAAGAGGACACTAAAGTAGCACCTGTACCATGATTCTCTTGATGTGGCTCAGCAGAAGAACTGGGTTAAGCCCATCCTGCTTCCACCTGCTTGTTCCAGCACCCCTTCTACTTTCTCGCGTGCCCAGGGCAGCTGTACTCAGGCTGGGTAGATAAGCCAGATCAAGGGGCTCATCCTTTTCTTAGGGGTATTTTTACCCTGGGTCAGATAGGGCACAACTCAGGTGATGGAACTGCATGGGTGCACGGAGAACAGGAGCTTACACAGCTCGGGGGCTGTGTGCAGTGTCCAAAGAACTATGACCTGAAGGAAACCTGTGAGAGATGTTCCATGTTACTTTTAGTGCATCTGAACACATTCTTAAAGCTACTTTAGTTTCTCTGCTTTGTACTGTATTCCCCTTTTCATTTCAGACTCAGAAGTAAAACTTTTTGGGTAATAAAAAATCATGTCTCGTACATGTGCAGCAGAGATTACATTTCTGTAAGGATTAAATAGATTATTCTAATCCCTTAAATTCATCTGAAGTTTGTTGATGTAGTGTTTCATACCAACAGGCTTTTGGATTAGTGTTTTCTGGTGAGTTAGATAAATGCATAGTAGCAAAATACGCCTGGGTGACTGATGTGCTTCCAATAACAGAGAAAGGCAGTCAGGACCTGGTATATGGGATCAAATGTACAGACCTGGCAACTTATTTTATTTTGTTTTTAAAAAGAACATGCAACAACAGCTCTGGTTGAAGCTGTGATGGGGAGAAAGATGCTCCATTCTTTCTGCCAAATGCCTGGTATTATCTGGGAATTGGTGCCTGAGCAGATAGAAGTTTAATTGTAGTTTCTGAAAAATTGTAATGATATGTTGTACTGCTATCAGGACTGACTGCAAAAGCACCTCAGAACAAAAGTATGGGGTAGTGTTTCAGCCCTCATAAATTCCCCCTGGCTTTTTGCTTCTGTTCTGATGAACTGTGCTCAGTAATCACTGGAAGGGCTGCAATTGCAAAACAGTGCTTTATCATGCCAAAGACAGATGCTCCCAGGCTTTCCCACCAGCTGAAAGATTTTGCTTGAAATAAAGCAAGAATGATGATACAAGGAGAACACAAATTAAGTCAGCAGCTACTGCACAGCACTTAAAATTGGATGATGATAATAACTAATGTGGTGCTTTTCACTGCTAGTGATTACAAAAAGAATTTTTGGTTATGACTAATCTTTTTAGTGCCTGCATTTTCTCATTCTTAGCTTTGCCTATACTCATCTTCAGTATGCAATTATGATGCAAGTTAGCAAACATTGTGAGCTATTTTTCTATTTTTCCTAGGTGCTTGGGCTTAAATTCCCAAATCTCTTTGGACGTGCAGAAAAGGTAACCTTCCAGTTCTCTTATGGAACAAAGGAAACATCATATGGCCTGTCCTTCTTCAAACCACAGCCTGGGAACTTTGAAAGAAAGTAGGGAATGCCTTTTTTCTTTTTTTGAGTATTTCTGTTCTAATGAAGGAATAGCAATAGTTTAAAGCACATCTTCTGTTTTTGAAAACACATATACAGATAGAAAAAAAGGTTTCTAAATTTCAATTTATGCAAGTCTTGTTTTATGCCAGCATGTGTTCAGCCCAGAGTTGGGTTGTACAGGTGCAAAAAAGGCCATTTTTTTCCTTCCTGGCTCAAGTCTCTATGCAATCTAGGAGCTGATTGTCAAGCCTGATTCTTGCTGACTGATGATTTATTAGCAGAAACTTAAGCTTTAGCAGTGGGAATGAAAATGAAAATGTTACTAGTGAGGATTTTTCTTGATGGACTGAAATCTGTGAATTACTCATTTCTTTACTTTGAATAAATCAGCATTAACTACTTGTTAAATTTTAAATGCAGGAAGGCTATTGGTATTATTATTAATAATACAATAATAAGCTAACTTTTAGCTATGAACACTTCTTGTTTATTTATTTCCTACAGTATTTTCTTCGGCATGACAGTTCAATATATAAAAGTGTCTTCAATCGAGTAATTATTACTTTACTGTTACAAGTAATGTAACAGAGCTGGTTCCATAAGTTTTTGTATTAATTTGAAGTTCTGCCTATTTAATTTCACTTTCAAATCCACCAACAGTGCGGTGTTTCAGTTTTTCAGTTAACCTGTATAAAGTAACTGGACAGTTTCCTTGGAGCTCTCTTCGTGAAACTGATAGAGGAGTATCAACAGAATTTAATGTGAGTGCAGTGCAAGAGTGTAGCACATGCTTCAGGTCATGGCTGGTTCTTGCAAATATTTGCTTGATTTTATTTTTTTTTTATGATTGAAATAGCTATGCAAGTGACATATGAGTTGCTATTTGATAGAGATCAAGAAGTCTAAGATGGCAGATGTGATAGCTCTTGATTTTTTTCATAGAATTCAGTATCAATTTGGTCTAATATAAATGCCTGCCTTCCCCCCCGCCAAAACACTGTTAATGGTTGAAACATCATCTCAGAAAGTTAGCTGGTTGCCTGGCCCACTGCATCAAACCAGTTCAAAATGTTTTTCTTTTGGGATTGATTTAGTAGTATGCACCTGTTTGGAGAGTGAAGTGCTGTGACTGGAATACAATTAGCTTCTACTCCAAAATGAAAAATGATTTACCCAAGGGTTTTGGAAAGCAGAAGCATAAATTCATATACAAATAAATTTTAAAAAGAAACATCTTGAGGGAATATTTTATTTTGTAGCAAAATTTTGGTCCTGTCTTACTCAATTCTTTTTTTTTTTTTTTTGTAGTTTCCAATCTGGAAGACCAACCACACACTGAAGTGGGAGGGTGTGTGGAGAGAGCTTGGCTGCCTTGCCAGAACAGCATCCTTTTCTGTTCGAGAAGAAAGTGGACACTCTCTTAAATCTTCTCTCTCTGTAAGGCTTTTTTCTATCTTGAACAGTGAGCATGTTGTTTTGACTAACTTAAGAAATATATGAAAGTGGTTCCTGCTCTTTCTTGTTTAGTAGGTAGCATATTTTACTGAAGTGTCTTTTGCCTTATTTGGACATTCATGCAGGAGTTCAAAAAAAGAGTGTTTTTTTTTTGTTTGTTTGTTTGGTTGGTTGGTTGTTTTTTTTTTTAAATTCAAAAGATGGCTTGTGCTTTCTGCAGAGCTACATAAAAAGACACTTCACCCTTGTCACTGCCAGTCTCTTTCTGCAGCATCATCTTGTGTTGCAGAAGAGCAGGACAGGCACATTCCTCCTCTTACAAAGTAGCATGTGTAAATGGGGCCGAGTCTAGTTGGAGGTCATGGCCAGTGGTGTCCCGCAGGGGTCTGTACTGGGCCTGGTGCTGTTCCCCTTGTTCATCAGTGACTTGGAGGAGGGAAAAGAGTGCGCCGTCAGCAGGTTTGCAGATGGTACCAGACTGGGAGGAGTAGCTGACACTGTCGAGGGCTGTGCTGCCATTCAGAGGGACCTGGACAGGTTGGAGAGCTGGACAGAGAGGAACATGATGAGGTTCAACAAGGACAAGTGCAGGGTCCTGCACCTGGGGAGGAATAACCCCAGGCACCAGCACAGATTAGGGCTTACCTGCTGGAAAGCAGTTCGGTCTGTGGAGAGGGATTTGGGAGTCCTGCCTGGCAACAAGTTAAGCCTGAGGCAGCAATGTGTCCTTGTGGCCAAGAAGGCCAACGGGATGCTGGCTGCATGAGGAGGAGTGTTGCCAGCAGGTTGGGAGAGGTGACCCTGCCCCTCTGCTCAGCTCTGCTGAGGCCGCAGCTGGAGTATTGGGTGCAGTTCTGGGCTCCCCGTTACAAAAAGGACGTGGAGCTTCCAGAGAGGGTGCAGTGTAGAGCGACAAAGATGATTAAGGGACTGGAGCATTTGTCTTATGAGGAAAGACTAAACGAACTGGGCCTGTTTAGTCTGGAGAAGAGAAGACCGAGAGGAGATCTGATCAACATGTTCAAGTACCCGAGGGGAGTTTGTAGGGAGGATGGGGTCAAACTCTTCTTGGTGGTAGCCAGTGACAGGACAAGGGGTAATGGGTACAAGTTGAAACGTAGGTTTCATTTCCATGTGAGGAAGAACTTTCTTGTGAGGGTGCCAGAGCCCTGGAACAGGCTGCCCAGAGAGGCTGTGGAGTCTCCTTCTCTGGAGATCTTCCAAACCTGCCTGGATGCCACCCTGTGCAACATGCTCTAGGCATTGGATTAGATGATCTCTAGAGGTGTCTTCCGACCTTAACCTTTTTGGGATTCTAGGAGACAAACTACTTGCAGGTTACTGTCACAAAATTGGTGATTTGCCTTGAGACTTTCTTGCTGCTATATTGCTGTGTGTACGTCAGACAAAATGTGTAACTATATTTGATGTGGCCTCTAAAGTCAAAGCTAAGTTCCTCAATCTAGGCAGCTAAAGTGGCTTTAGTTGGAACTGCTGTTGTCTTCCACTGAGTGCACAGGTTTTGATAGCAAAAGAGGATTTCTCTGTGATGTTCAGCTGGTGTAAAAACCTAAAGATAATTTTTCGTTCTTTTCAGCATGCCATGGTTATTGATTCCCGGAACTCTTCTATTTTGCCAAGACGAGGTGCTTTGCTGAAAATTAATCAGGTAGTATTGAATCACCAAGTTCTTAATGAATGTTACCTCTACGTGTGTTTGAACAAATCTTGTTTTATCTGGTTACATTTGTGTAAAAGATGTTTAAACTTAGAAATTAATCTTAAATTGATTATGGATGACCAGTAGTTACTTTTTATCTTTACAGTGTATGTCTGTAAACTCATTTGTCTTTTAAACTATGTCAACTTATTTCTAGAGGTGAGTATTTTCATTTAAAAGCCATTAGTTAGCCAGCACAACCATTGTTTATCTCATCATTGGCATTAAATTATTTGTTAGATCGGACACGTTATCCCTGACGGTATCCGCTTTGCACTTGACAGTAGGTATTTGCCTCCTGTTTTCTCTCCATACCCTGTTAAGTTACCAGATTTTCATCCTATTGCTTACAAAGCTTCTAAGTCTTACAGTCAAAACTGAAAGGCTGGTAAAAATAACTCTCAAGGGTACATGCAGGTATCAGTTTGGCATAGAGAATGATTTCTAATTTTGAAATTCATCTCTATCCCGGTGTTTCTTTGCTTCTTGACAGAAAAAAAAATGAGAGGTGATGCAGATTTCCTGAATTTTGCGGGGGATAAGAATGTGTTAGTTGTTACAGCTTTTGTAATTTCTGTCTTTGCAGGAGTTGGCTGGCTATACAGGCGGAGATGTGAGCTTTCTTAAAGAGGATTTTGAATTTCAGTTGAATAAGCAGCTTCTATGGGATTCGGTAATTATTTTAAATGATGTTTTGGTAATTGTGAGTTAAGGGATGAAGATATCGAAATCTCTAACTTATGATGAATTTTCATTCTGGATTAGAAAAAAATCATGGAAGGGAGGATGGATGTCTGGATGTCTTGATTTGTTTTTGGAAGTGAAATGGTATTTTTTTTTTCCTTCCTACCATGTAGAGTCACTTGTTAAAAAGTGGATATTTTGGAAAAAAATGACTTGTCTGATACTTAACAATATGAACTATTTTCCTTTTGGAAGCAGTCAGTCATGTCTGTCCGTGATCTTTAATAGGGTATTTCTGAAAAACTTACTACATCTTCTGTTACCTTTCTTTCACCTGAGTGTGAATATTTTGACAATTTTGGCATGAAAAACATGAAGCTACTTCCATAGTTCAAGTATTAATTAACTGATTGATTGATGAGTGCCCTTCCAGTTGTCCTCATATATATGAATATCCAGAGCTTTAGCTGAGAAAGTCGGAGGGAGTCTCCTGGGAGGTAATTTAAGAGCTGCGCAAAGGGGACAGTATTCCTTCCCATGGTACTTCATGTGGTTGGAAGTTAGTAAGAGTGGAGGTGGAGCACATGGCACCCCATGGTGTGCATATCCCCATGCTCTTGCACACAACTGCCTTTTGCACGTGTGTTATTGTGTAGCCAGATTTGCGTGGCCGCACCATCTGATCATGACAATCTCAATATCAGTATAGTGGGTTAGACAAGTCAGATGGTTTCTTGAAAGTATAAGGGTGATTTTGAGGCTGGTTACTGGTTACATTTTTGGTAGCTGTTTGTAGGACATAGCTCCCTACAGGTTTTAATTGCCAGAAGTAATTTATGTCAGTAGATTTTGTTTTCTTTCAGAACTTGAAAACTGAGCTGGATCACTGTTCCCTTTAGATGGTGTGAAAATAGCACTAGGTGTAAAACTGCTGTGCCTTTTTCCAGATGCAGCACTCCATAGTATCGAAAGAGGGCAGCAATGATCAAGAGTTCCCTGAAAATACAATTGCTGAAGGTGTGATACCCACATACATCACATGCTCATCCCTTAACTTGTCAGAACAACAGGACCTCAGCCTGTTGCTGAACAGTGGAATTTTAGAGATACTTTTTTAAGGGACTTTCAGTAATGTATTTTAGTAAACAACTTTTCAATTTTTTCTCTTTCTTTCTAAAGGTTTTTTCAGCGTCACTTTGGGGTGGAATGCTGATTCCTATTGGAGACAAACCATCTAGCATAGCTGATAGGCAAGCAACCTTCATAAGCTTTACTTTCTTTTCTAATAAAAGCTTTCTTAATTGCTTTCAGTCAACCCAGGTAATATATACAAGAAACTCCAGTAGAAGAGAGAAGCAAGAGAAACAGTTCTGATTTTGAGAAGAATAAAATAACATCTAGTTAGCTTTAATTCCATGTAGATACTTGGGCATGCTTTTGATTTTTCATCCTGGGGTGGTGTATCTTTATAATTTGCTACATAGTAGCACTGCCTTCAAATATAAACTGCAAAATTTCACATCAGGTATAGGCAATGCTATAGAGACAGGAGGTATTTTTAGAAATAATGCTATCGTGTATCTTTGGTTTTTTAGCAAATTTTGTACCCTCACACTTGTGATTAAAGATCACTGGAAGAAAACACTTAGGCTTAAATTTATGCACAATAAATGCCAAGCGTTAATTGTGTTAGCTTCATCTGTAATGGCATCTTATCTATATATTTCTTGGAAAATATTATAACAGAGATTCAAATTTAGGGTGGTTCTTCAATGTTGGGACACAAAGAGACTGAGAAACCTTTTAACTTGATTTTTGTAAGTGAGGTGTGCTGGTTTTGTTTTTAATATTGGAAACAATATCAAATGCATCAGTATTTAGCTTTAACAAAAATTTTATATAAATGCTCTTTACTAAACCTCTAATGAAAATACTTACAATTCTGAAAAGTGTTATTAAAATATCGCTAGATACCTTAAAATACTTCCTTTGAAATAAAGCATTAAATCAAATCTGTCTGTATTCACTAGGTTCTACCTTGGTGGACCAACGAGTGTGCGTGGATTCAGTATGTACAGCATTGGACCCCAGAGTGAAGGTCTGCAACTTTTCAGTTACGCTGCCCTGACAATGTTGTGAATGTTAGTTTGTATCAAAGCCTCGCATCATGTCCTTAAGCCTTCTGTAATTTCAAAATAATTGTTCTCTTGCTGCACTTTGAATTTTGGAAGCGTTATCTGTCTTTGGTCTGTTGTTATGCTATTAGTTCACAATGGAATAAAGCCCAGTAGTTCTCAGTTAGGTCCTAAGCTACTTCTGTAAACTAAGCATTTGCTCAGACTTGCACATGTTACTGTGTCTTTATTCGTTTTGTCTTAATGTCAGACCTTTCGTGTATGCAAGAATACATACAATTTTCTCATGCTTTTTTAAAGGGAATTTCACAAGTGCATGGTTTGTCTTAAAATAATTCGAAGAAGAGACAGAGCTCCTTCTCTTCTGACAATTCTATTTTACTTTTTTAAGACTGAGAGCTTCTAAACTCGCCTATTTGTCTCCAGGTTGACTTACGATCTTTGTTGACAGAAGTGACCAGGTTTCAAACTTCTAGCATGTCATGTTGACTTTTAGTAAGCATCCTTCAAGCTTAAAAAGTTCCCAAAAGATGATGCTAACAAGAGTCAGATCAAATCTCTGTTTGATACAGAGCATGTTCTGATAGCTTAGGGAAAAGGTAATATGATCTACGGAGGCGGCTTAAGAGACAGGAGTTTCCTTCGTTCTTTTCCTTATTCTGCTGCTGACTTGCAGTTACCATGAAGAATTGCTTGCCTGTTACCAGTTCCCCTTCTTTAAAACTAGGGCAAATGTTTTGGTGGTGAATTGAGAGAATTCACCTCTGAAATAATTGTAGCAATGCTATTTTTTAGTTGATAGTGGTGAGGTTGGAGAGAGCTGGAATCAAAAAACAAGCATTGCAATAGGGTAGCAGTGCAGTGTGAAACAACTTAGGGATATGTTCTTGCGGCTTTAACAAATGACTGTTAATACATGCTGGAGTAAATGCTGTGCTTCCTGTATTTTCTCCAAATAGGTGATTACTTGGGAGGAGAAGCCTACTGGGCTGGCGGCTTGCACCTCTACACCCCTCTCCCTTTCCGGCCAGGCCGGGGAGGCTTTGGAGACCTTTTCCGAACACATTTCTTCCTCAATGCCGGAAACCTCTGCAATCTTAACTATGGTAAGACTCCATAGAACTGTATACAGCAAGACCTGCTTATCCAAACGTTAAAAAAAGCAAATAGTAACAGAGAGCAGATACATGTGTTTCTTCAAAAGGTTTGCTTACTGCATGTATTTCAGTCGCCATTTAAAGGCTGTTGCTATTAACTATGGTGGATTGATGGTTAGTGCTGTTCAGTGTGTACTTTTTCTGATGGAAAGTAGACTGTATCTCTACAGAAGGGATATACTTTATGCACAATTGACAAGCTGATCAATCTGCTTTGAAATTCAAAGCGAGTTGCTAAAGATTTTTATTTATATCTTCAGTATACATTTCTGTAATCGTGCAAATAGGTGCAAATGGTGGGAAATGAAGATCAACCAGCAATTCAACCAGAATCTTAGAAGTATGTAGTTTTAATTTGAGGTAATTTGTATTTGTGAGAGTTATTGCAAAATAAAGTTGTAAATCTTTGCAGTCAGTGCTCCTAAGGAATGTTTTGTAGCTCTGAAAATGAAGATAGGCTTTGAACACCTTGACAGGCTGCTTTGACTCGTGTTCTCCTGTTCTTCTCTTCCCAGGGGACGGTCCCAGAGCTCATCTGCAGAAGCTTGCAGAGTATATTCGATGGTCCTACGGAGCCGGAATCGTGCTCCACCTTGGAAACATAGCTAGATTAGAACTTAACTACTGTTTCCCCATGGGAGTGCAGTCTGGGGACAGGTTTGTTTCTTACAAACATGTCTTTAATTATAACTAGTATTAAAGGTTCCTGTCCTTCTATGTGGTTTTGGCAGAGAGAATCCACTGTTTCTAGATTTTTTTTTTTTTTTTTTTTATGCAATGCCAGTTTACCCTCATAAGATTTTTCAGCACGTCAGTGGTTGTGATGGTTTCACAGTGCTGCTTTAAGACTGTTTACATCTCAGATCTCAAAGTTCATTGAACTGGAGGTCAGCTGTTGAAACGTATGAATAGCTGTGTAGCAGAATTGCATTTCTTTAGGGGAAATGAACACTCGGCTCATGGGGTCTTCCTAAGTTGTTGTTTTCTAAAAACAACTAATTGGATAAATACCAAGTTTAATGTCACTGCTTAAAAATGAATAAAATTTTCAGTGTAGATAAGAAGGGAGGACAAATTGTTAGCATCAATTAACCTATATATAGTAGATAGTATGTAACAGAAAAGCTACGCTGGGGAGATGTTCTTTACTGTGAAGTATTGTAAATACAGTCTGAGATACTCTGTATTTTGGACAGGAGTCAGATTCTGTTTTGCTTGTTGTTCATGTGAAATATGAACAAATAATAGCAATTTGAAAACTAAGGGCTTTATTTTGCAAATGTAAATACTTACTCCATAGAGATAACAGATTGGTAATGCAGTTATTTAACAAAGCCTGTCCCAAACGCTGAAAAACTAGGGAACTTTGGAATAAGGAGAATTGGCTTCAGTTTTATCAGTATAGCTTGTGTATCACTAATATTGTCTGTTTTCTTTTGTCTTTTCAGAATATGTGACGGTGTTCAGTTTGGAGCAGGAATCAGATTTCTATAATACAGAAATGTTTTACATCAGAGTATGGAATCGAGCTTTGTATGAAATATAAAATATAATGTATTCAATGTGCTCAAATTTTTTTTCTTCAAATACAAATATACATCTGAGTGATTTACCTCAGATTTCACAGGAAACTGCATTAAAGAATTGTGCTGTAAAGGTGCTCTGATTTTTATTAAAGGTGTGAAAATGTTCATAGAATTGTAGCTATTTTAGCTTTTACTGATTAGTTGTTACTTTAAATGTTAGATAACTGTGTTGGAATTGTTTCATGGATACATTTCACAGGATTGTTAACTGTCATTTGCCCGCACAGCCTTGACACTTCCAGCTGCAAGTTCAAAGTGCTTGGATGATGAGGTGTGTGTACGGCTTGAGTAGAAATTGAGGCAACAGTATTTCTCCATCATCAACTTCTTTGAAGGAATGACCATGAAAAATTTTATGTATCACAAAATTTGATAAAAAATAATTATTGTAAATGAAGGAAATGCTCTGATAAAATATATTTAATTGTAAAATCACCTATATTGAAAAAAGCTCTTACAAATCTGAATTGCTTATTGGAAAAGTTAAGTCCAGCTGTCTAGCACAGTAAATATCAAAATTCAAGAATAACTTTTGACTTTTCAAGGTTCCCAGCTTTGAGATAGTTTTCAGTGTGTTGTGTCAGTTAGCCAAGAAGTTCATTTGGGTCTTTTCAACTGGATTTTTTTTTTTTTTTAACAGTTGCAAGAAGTGGTGTCTAGGTGTGATCACATGATACTGACTCGTTTTCTTTTATGCCTGAGGCGTGTTTCTTTAGTGCCTTCTATTAGTGTAATTTTCATTTTAAAGTGAACTCCTGCTTTGTCACTTGGCATATATTCCAGTTTAAAACTGTATTTTTAATGAGGTTTAAAGCCTCACCAGGCCTTATGATTTGGCTTTCAAGATAGTTATATATTAAACTTCTACAAATGTATCAATCCTAAGTTGTTGAAGTAGGAGCCTAGAATCCACTCTCTCTCCACCTAGGTTATTGTTGTTATTATTTATTTAAATAATTAAAATATTAAATTAAAGGCATAATGCAAAGCATTTTATGGTGGCTGGGTAGAACTTCCAAACTGCTTTGTTTAAATTTTCCTTAGCTGTAAATTTCCTTAGCTGTAAGTGGCAAGGACTGGCTTTTTTTAACAGAAACTAAGAAAGGTTTTGTACTTGGGGGTGCTCCTCTCTGGCTAAAGGCAGCTTTTGGCACATACTGACAAACTGGGTGGCTTCGCTGCCAAGCACTGGCAGGACGGCCAGAAAGATCTTGGTGCCAGTCAAGTCAATCCTGAGACTCGACTCGCTAGGAAAAGGCTTGTTGCACACAGTGCTTTAGCTTTGATAAATGTTGCTTTTGCACTAACGCAGTAATGAAGCATTTCGATGCTTCACTTATTTTCTAAAATATATGAAGGTTAGAAACTGGTCAGTGCCTGGTTTTGCACAGCTCCACTTGACTAATCATACTTCCATTTTTTTTTAGTTTAGTTGCATCAATGAGGATCACAAGTGATCAAAACAAGAGTAATGTGTGAATGACAACGAAATCTATATTAATATAGAGAGCCATTTCCAGTGTGCCTTTTAGATAGCTACTGTAGCAAATGTTTAATTAACAAAGCATTTATTGTGAGTTTTTGACTTTGTGATATAAACCAAGACAAGGTGTTAAGAATGTCAAGAACAATTAGTTTTATTTACTAGTAGTCTCTACATTTTGACATAGAAAAATATTTTTAGTGGGAAGAATGGAAATGTTTATATATCAAAATATGCCTAAGATTTTCTCTCAGAAGTTTGAAGTTTATTATGATCGTATTGATAAGATTAGGGGTATTCTCTTGCCTAAAAAAGTCCCCAAAACTTATGCACAATGTTTGTTATTAAAGGCTGTTCAAATTTAGTCCTTTAGAGAAAATACTAAGCCAGTACCATTTGATCAGTTTAGAAGGCAAGATGGCCTTCCTGAGGCTTACAAAGATAGCCTTAGTTTGCACACTAAGATTTTTTTTTTTTTTGAGAAAACTGTAATATATAGCCCTAAAATAAGGGTGGTGAGAATTTGCCAAAGGCTGTGTAAGCCTTTTAAGCACATTTGGGAGATGATATTCTGCCATGCAGAGTTGTATTATCCAGTAATAATAATGGGAGAAAGGAATAGTAATGGGAGAAAGTTACAGGAACCTTTGACTGGCTCTCGTGAAACTACACTGAGAGATAAAGTTGGTATAGTAAAATGCTCAGGAGTTATCCACACGACATAAAGTATTTCTCCAGAGGCAGCATCTAAATCGCGCTCTTACTTGTGTACAATGCTAACATAGGTAACATAGTTCTGTGTGAAACCTGCTGCTGAGGCTCTTGTAAATCATATGGACAAGACAGACATTAGGAGGGATAGGATAGAGATCAGAATTCCTGCAGGATCTGCTGCAGTGCTGAGCAGAATCCATGGTAAATGACTCTGGGCAGTCCTGGAGCCATTCTCCTCTTGGCTATTGCATTTTGGGCCATACAATTTTATGTCTGTGAAAAGATAACAATGGGTAAAAAATGGCCTGAAGGAACAGCAGTGGTTCAGAAGCCTTGCATTTGCGCAAAGGAGCAGTCTGCATAGCATTGCACATGCTCACTAGCTGAAATGCTTCTGTTTTACAACCAGACAGGACAACTCCAAGCAGTAAGAGAGTGATAAACGCCTCCAAATGCTACAGCAGGAACTGAAACAGGATGCTTGTGGACTCTACATTCTCAATGATCTTTTCCAAAGTTATAAATGCAATTTGAAGGAGAGTTTCTTCAGCTGTCATTCTTACAGCCCTTTCTACAGGTTAAAAGAGACATGGGGAGGAAGGGAGGGCACATTTCTCTCACACGGAAGGAATAAGAGCAGCTCTGCAGGACAAGGACTCTAGAGACCTAGTGTGATACTGAAGGCACGTCTGAGCCCTTAAGACTGCAGTAGCATGTGAAAAGCAGCAGGAATGTTTGTGTTGCTGCTTCCTAGATGATGAGGGATTTTTCTAGAGCCTTTAAAATGTTGAAATTGTTCTTTGCATCTGGAAGAGGAGGTGCCCTAGGGCATGGCTAAGGAGTAAGAGGCCAGGTAGCTTTTGGGGAAAGCGAGAGAGGCAACGTTGCCAGGATGTAAGCAGCAGGCCTGGTAGGGTGTTATTAAGAGCATAACTGTTCAATTTAAAAGTACTTTAGGCTTTAGACAGGTGCTGTCGAATTTCTGACATTTAAGGAAACTTTGTTTCAATGTAAAACTGCCTGTTTGCTGTTGCTCCATCCTATGCTTAGCCTGTACTTGCTGCCAGTGGAAGCGTTTGCAGAGCCGTAGACACTAATGGCCAGCACTGACTCTCTTTCCAAAGCACCCGATGTTTTTGTCGAGCAACTGTAGAAATTGCTGCCTGTGCCATGCCCACTGGGGGAGACTGAGAAAGAGCAAAAGCACCTTGGGTTAGGCCGTCCCTCTCAGGTCTAAGTGAGCAGTTACTTAAAAACAATTTGTGGTGACACATGGAAAAAAAAACACAGACCGTAAAGGGAACCGAGAAGTTGATCTGTGAATTTTATATGGGATAACAGGAAAATCATCCTAGATTTACTGAATTTCCATGTAGAGGAGTATTTAGAAGGATAGAACCTGGCACTCAAAGTAGTACCCATGGTTGTTAGAAGGATTTTTGCAGGGCTTCTCTACCATGCTTTTGAAACAACAGTGTAATTGAATGTATAAATTTTTGTAACGTTGGTGCTAAACCCGTTTGCAACTGCATTGCTTCTGCTGAGTTTAACTTAATGAAGACAAGAGCTGGGTGTAGTCTGTGCAAGCGGGAGCATTCAACTTGCATCTTGTGTTGGGCAAAAAACACAGAGTAGCCTGCAGCTCTCAGAACTAATGTCCTCATTGAAACAAATGGCCTTTGTAAAGATTTTCTGGTTAAATACAATATATGATCTCAATTGTTCTGAAGCAAATCAGTTAAGTAGGACATTTCTATCTCAGTAAAATTATACTAGAAAAAAATAAGAAAAACTCTGACAAAAACTCTGACATTTGATATACCAGAAAGAAAAACTAATTCTAATAGTGCATGTGCCTAAGGTATCAGTTATCTTACTCAAATCAATGCAGGTATTATTATAATAGAACAAGGCTGTATATAAAGATTTTCTACTTAAAACAAATGCTTTTACTTTGTTTCAATATTGCCCCATATATTCAATGAAATGGCACCATTATTTCATGAAACATATAATTAATATAATATTGTGTACTGAATGGAGTATAAAATGCCACGCAACTTAAAGCAGAGGTCAGTAGGAGACCTGTATAAAAAGAAATGGCAGCAGTGAGAAATTGAGAAATTCCTAATTCAGATTTTGAATTGTGCAGCCAAGTATTAAAGCTAATAGTACTGAAGTGAAATGAAAGCCAAATTTCTAAACAGATTGATTTTTGTTTCCAGTGTTCGTTTGTTACTTGTGAAAAAGACATGTTTGTGCTCTTGACAGTTTTGTTAATGCATATACCTTCAAAGGGATCTCGTACCTGATAATGAGAGAGGGTACTAGAGTGAATTTCCTGCGTGGTCTTGCACGGGACAGGAGTTGAACTGAATATAGCTGCCCTTCCTGATGCTTCTGCTCAGGGGGAATGTGCATTGCAAATAGAGGCCATTCGACCCATACAGCAAGGGCCATGTTGCTCTGCATGGCTGTCAGGTGGTTAGACAGGGGTAAAAGACCGACCGAGTTGTTCATTTCCCATGTAGAAGAGCAGTGCTGCTTTGACCCACTATGATGCTTCTCAAAATGACTGCAGGTATTTTTGTTGTGTTTTTGCTGTTGGTTTTTTTTTTTTTTTTTTTGAAGCATAATTTTACTTTTGCCCTGGGCTTTCTCCTCTTGTGTCACACGATCCAGCCTTGACTTATTGTGAATAAGTTGAATAAGTTGACATACTACTTCTGCTATAAATTTAAGCACTTTCTTTATAAATATATAGGACATTGAAGTGTACGTGTGAGTTACTGGAAGACACTTGCTTATAAAACTTTACATTGTAAGTGTTGTACTACAGGACAGGGAAGCTGTATTTGCCGGAGCTCATCCTCATTACTGAACTGGTTTGAAGCCCTCTCCTGCAGGGCACGGGCTGTAAGTCTGTCAGGGAAGGCGATGACCTTCCTGGGGTCTCTCAGGCCTTTGCTGTGGGCTGCAGTGCCAGAGGGAGGGAGGTGAGCACCAAGGATCTGGTCAGGACTCTGGCACCACTTGAAGCTGCAAAATGTGCAAGAGGCCCTAGTGATAAGGCTGGTGCGCAGGGATAAGTGCTCCAAGATGTCTCCTTGAAGACAAGAGCAGCGCTCCCAGTTTTTGATTGCCTTTGCCCGTGGTTAATGGTGCTGTGGCTGGTGACTAGGCTGGCGCAACAGCATGTGTTAGTGCAAGCCCATTATAACCCTGAAATCTAACCCATTAGAGGCAAACATTAAATGAGCTGCGGGTACTACTCAAAACCCGTGATTACATCTCTGTTCTTTGCCTTATAACAGTATTTGTCAGTTTTTCCCTCTCTCCTGTTGCTTTGCAAAATACAGCGGGGGAATGGAGCCCATGGCATGAACAGGAAAAACACAAATGCACAAGAGAAGCCAATTAGCGAAATGAGCAGGTGAGCAAACATTATTTTGCAGAACCTCTCAATTTCTGTTAAATATTACTTTAAGCATGAAAAAGTGGAAGCTTTTTTAAACAAAAGTAGCACAGGTAAATTAGGTGTCTGTCTGTAGTTAGAAATTGCTCCGAATTCTGTTAGCAGCACTTATGAGAAGCACAAAATGCTTAGCCTCTTTTCTCAGAAAATTTTGCAGACAGAAGCAAACGACACCCTGTCCTGTGTTCCTCTTTGGACAAAAACGCATATTTCAGTTCAGACTCCTGCTTCTTGGTTTTGTATGCTGTGTGACTGCTGTCCTATTTAATGGAAAAAGAAGAGGCTGCTCTCCCGAGTTCTGTGCAGCTTTTCTGTCCTCGCAGTTCAGTGCAGCCCTGCCCTATTTTGGGCGTGAGATTTGGATACCATGTTCTTGACAGCCATGCTGGGGTAGCAGCTTGCTGTGGAGCATATGTGGAGTTCAATCACAAGAGAGTTGATGCCAATGGGAAGAGAGGCATCGTTTCACTACGAGCCACCTATAGCAGGCTGCAATTTTGCTGTTACCTTTTCCTGAAAATCTGCCATTCAAAGAGACCTTCCCACCCGAAGTCATGTGTTTCCCCCCTGCTTCCCTTTTGCTGGCACTTGCACTTGGGTGACTTCATGCTCCATCACATCAGAAAGCTGGGCCGGGTGGGACTTTTTTGTTCTTTGATCACGTGTCGAATAGTGGTTCAGGAAAAGCCACGTGGAGAGCTGGAAGTAAGGGCTTTTCCAGTGGCAGAGGGGATTAGCTCTGGCTAAGCCTGTGGTTGAACTACAGCATTGCACAAGTTTTACTCAGAAAAGTGTTACTTTATGCTCTGGATGTGTTAGACTTACTTCTGTGGCAGGTAAAGCAGGGAAACTTGCCCTGCACACGCGGTGTGCAGCTCCTGTGCCCGCTGTGCTGAGGTGAACGTGTGTTTTGCTTCCCTGCTGACAGGGAGCTGCTGCCAGGAGCGGACCAAGGCACGTGCGTAACTGCAGGTGCCCCGTGGTCCCATTAAATACTCAACGGGACCCCTTCAGCAGCTTACACTTAAGTGCATGCCTAAGACTTGGCAGGGCGAGCAGAGTGGAGCACTGCAAACTCCTTGCGATCTGTTTTTCATGTGTATTCTGCAAAGCCCTTATCACACTCCCGGGTGCTGTAAAATGATAAGTAATAAATTCACTCCGTGCGATCTCAGCTTGCTGCCTGTTTTCGACTGTTTTGGTGCAGATGGTGGGAGCTGTGGCCACCCCCTTCTTGCGATGTCCTAGCATGCCAGACATGTCCCACTCTCCTGAAAATCGCTGTGAGGCAGGTTCTGGACACAGCAGGCAGCAGAGACCTGGGCAGAGGGCACCATAGTCCCGTGCGTGCCGGACTGCAGAACCAGGCGGCAGATGGGAGCTGGGCCGGTACAAGGCCTCTGGGCTCAGGTGACCTTCATGGAGGCAAATGCCATGAGCTTAGGAGCTTGCCCTTGATTCTTGCCCTCTCCAAGTTGTGATGGGACTCATGGCTTTGCTTCAGGGGACTGTAATTTTTAATTATTTTATGTATTTATTCTTACCTGCTCATTCTTTGTTGTTATCAGTCGGGACCACCCTGTCCCATCAGCCCCAGAGGGAGTCAAAGTGGCCCAGGCATCCTTGCAGCCCCTTTTCGCTCCCAGGGAGGGAATCCCGGGCGGCACCTTATTGATTTTGGCCCGTTATTAGTGTCCTGCGGCGGCCGCCCGGCTCTGCCGGGAGCTCCGGGGCGGCGCGGGGGGCCCTTCCCGGCCGCGGCGAGGGGCGCG
>VWPW01024832.1:99329-112999 GCA_013389825.1 Crypturellus undulatus
GCCCCGGCCCGTCCTCCTGCGCCACGCACGCCCCCCGGCCGCGCTCGCCGCGGCTGCCGGGCGAGAGGCGCTCCCCGCCGCGCGCAGCGCAGAGCAGCCCCTTCCCCGCGCCCATGTCCGCCGCTCCCGTGCGCTCGCCTACGCTGCGGCCCCACAGGATGAAGAAGGACGAGTCGTTCCTGGGCAAGCTCGGCGGCACGCTGGCGAGGAAGAAGAAAGCCAAGGAGGGTGAGCGCGGCGGCGCCCCCGGCCCCCGACATGGCGGCGGAGCGCGAGCCCCCGTGCGCTCCCCGCCCGCGGGCCCAACGGTCGCCGGCGGCCGTTAAGGGGGCGGGTGGTGGCGATGGGGGGGGGACATGGCACCTCGTCGCCGCCCGCTTGGGAACCTGGGAGAGCTGGAGGGGCACCGGCCTGTCCGCCCCTCTGTCCCGGGACGAGCTGTGGCCGGGAGGGGAGCGGCGGAGCCCGCCTGCGTCTCCTGCAATAAACTCGAGGGAACAAAGGGAAGTTGCGACGGGTTAAATCCGCGCGCTTAAACCCACCCGCCTTGTGCCCGGCCTGGCGTGTCGGTAGGTTTGTGTATTCGAGTAGCTTGCCTAGTGCGCGTTCTGTACTGAAAATACTCATCAAAAAAAAACCAAACCCCCAAAAAACTCAGTCCCCTACCCCCAAAACGGGTCTTGATCACTCGTCCTGGGCTTTAATTTAGGTGGCAGTGGCAGCGTGTTGGTGGCATGGTCATTTACTCTGAAGCAGAGCAACTTTTATTTATTTATTTATTTGCTTATTTATTTTGCAGATAGGGAGTCCCCCCTTTGCCACAGAACTTGAGACGAGTGATCCAGCCCTTTTCGCACGGAGTGCAGCTTTCCTCTGATCAGCACCTCCTTGGCGCAGTTTGGCCTTTCTGAACTGCGAGACTTGGCCTTGGGTGTTTCCTAGCGGGAACCCCCTAGGGGTAGGATGAGGAAGTCATTCCCGCCTGGGTCTCCTTTTGAGCAGCTGTGGAGCGAGCACATATTTTGCCCATATCGCGTCTATGAGTTGCCTGGAATGTTCCGAAAGGAGCTTTTCAATATTTAAAAATAAAATACTGGGTGTCAAAGCTTGACTGAAGAAATTAGCCTCCTTTTCCTTCCGCTGGTTGTTTTGGTGGGGCTTGCTAGTGTTTCTTTTGTTATCTATTTTTAATCAAGGTTGTCAGCCTTGGTTCTGCTGAAGAAATCGCGCCTTCTTGGTGACATGAGTTACTTCTAAAGGAAGATGGTGGTGAAATGGGATCTCCTGAAAGGGATTCCCTCCTCATGATTTGAAGCCATGCATTTTGTTCAAAGCATTTTTGAATCTTAACAGCTTGCTACCATCCCTTCCTAAATAAGTAATTTCAGAAATGCAAGTCCAAGGGAACGCGTTGCTGTAGTCACTTTTAGAAGAAGCCGCCCACTCATTTTGCTGGATTTTCCCATTATTTTGCCAACTGTCTTTGGGGCTTCAGCTCCTCTCAGCTGCAGAATGGCATATTTTAATTTTGGTACTTGCTTTTGCTATTAATGGTGATCTACTATTGTGGTAACATAAATAAAGCAAGGTCATGGTAGGATTTGCTCCTGCAGCCACAGGGGCAAATTTCAATGGCAGAAACTAAGTCTTTGTGCGTGACGGGAATAGAAGCGATCGGGAACCTCACCCAAGGGGCATCCCTTGATTGAATGGATAGACCATTTAGGAGCCTCTCTAAACATGCGTGTTTTTCCTGCGTCCCTTGATGGGTTTCTGCTTGGCTTCTCAGAGCACGCCAGCAGAGGTCAGAAGGGATTTTGGAGCTGGGGTATTCTGAGCTGCTTCCATCCAGTACTCTCAACAACAGCAAATCGACATGCTGCTCGTGTTGCCTCTCCTTCTTATACCTCAGAAAGCAAGCAAGCTGGAGAGCTCTTTGAAAATATTAATTGCTCTCACTGACCAGTCTTTTGTATTTTGGCGTAAATACTAGCCATCTGAGAGATACTAATATAATAACCATTACCCTGGTCTTTACAATACTTATAATCCTGCTATATGACTCCTCTGAGCCTACACACATGACTTGTGCCTGATTTGTATAGCTCAGAAATTCTTACCGTGAAACCGAAGAAGTTTTTATTTGTTACTTAGGGTCATCTGGTCATTTTGGAAATGTGGGTGCTAGCCCACAATACAAATAACAATAACGTATGGCCAGCACACCATAAGGGTCTGAGGTAAAAGCTATGCCTAACTATTTATAAGACGCCATAATTATTTTTAGTGGAGTTGCATTTGGAGAACAATGTTGAGTGTCGCAAGACCATTGGAAATGCATAACTTTCCTTTAAGACAGGGCAATAAATAAAACCCTTAAGTACATTGGTGATAGTAACTCTGGTAGTGTTTAAAGTGTTTGCCATGGCATGTAAACTACTTTTCTGTTAATTTTGCTTAAAGTGTATGGCATGACATAGTAGTTTGCCTGTAGGTGCCTGTAGATGAAGGAGAGTTAACAATTTGGGTCAAAGTCTATAAGCTGTTTAAATATTTGAGGAAGTCTTTGAATTTATACCTGAAATCTTTGCTTTATACTATTACACTTGCATTTATGAATGTAAAGTGAAGTGGATCATTAGCTCCCCGTGACTTAAAAGCGAAAACAAAACGCCTTGTCCTCTGAGAAAACATTTTTAGTTTGACTTCCTATGGAAATACGGTCTCTGTGTGAGTGTGTGTGTGTGTGTGTGTAATCTTACTGTCTGTTTGGCTCCTCCCTTCCTTTTCCTTCCCAGAAACATTTTCAACTCCTAGGTTGGCTAAAAATGCCTGTGAGAGAAAATTACCAGCCCTTGTAAACTTGTAGGGAGTCCACAGGAGAGAAACTTCCCCCAAAAAAATGAAGCATCTCTATGGAGGGCATTGATTAGAGTTGTACTTTTTTAATATTGCAGTTAATCACTGCATGCATCCTTAGAAAGGAAAGTTTTGTTAGTTGTGATGCTCATGCGACGACTAGGGATATTTTTTAGTAACTTTTTCGCATTAAATTGTGTAGAAATGAGCCTAAAATCTAAAAATATATTACTGCAGCATAGTTCTCTCTTGATGCGCCTCGATGTGCCAAATGTACAAGGTTAAACATGTAAAGTTAATAAACTTTAACCCACCTGTTCCCAAGCTCCAAATTCAACTTTAATTTCTCCTTGGGAAGCCAGCATGATGCCAGCAGGCCCCACAGTATGATAAAGTTTGCAAGTTAGATGATCCCTTAGCTTCTTTTCAGACCCTGTAGATGAAGCTGCTTTGGATAGTGGTGTATTTCATGTTGGTTTGCAAAAGGAGCTTAGAATAACTCTTCCCATTACTTTTGGGCAAACAGAAGAGGTATCTTCCTATTGAAATAGAGGAGGTGAGGGCTTTGCTGCAAGTTTCACTCCTTGCATGCTTGCAGAGCTCTGTTTTCTTCTTATTATTACAGATGTAGGTCAGCACAGGGTGACTCAAGGCTTTTTCTCTCAAACGAACATGGCTGTTGCTCCCTCTGTTCTGCGGGGATAACAGCTGGGGCAGAGGAAGCAAAGTGACTTGTTCGAGGTCACCTGTCAAGCCAGTGACAGGGAAGAACACTGTATTTCCCAAGTCCTCCTTGGTGCAATGATACTTAGGCAAAGGTAATCCGCCTGCCCATTTCCCACATTTCCACACAAACTGAAACCCATCTCCAAGTTGTTCAGGTGGAACAGCTTGCACAATCCACTTTGATTTCCTGGTGGGAGGAACATGAGGAAATAAGTTCAACAGCAGAACTAAATTGAAGGAAACGGTTTCTTTATCATTCCTTTGAAACTGATGGAACTGCTTATGCGAGTAATTGCTCTTTGGAGGGAGTGAGAGGTTCGGAAATGGGTTACTCAGACCTACTTCACTGCCTTCACTGAGCACATCTCAAGGTGGCGAGGCCTCCCCTTCAACACATCAGGAAAGGAGGATCAGACTTGCTTAGAAAACTGATTTTTTTTTTCATTTGAGTAGGATGTGCTGAAAAGCTCTTTTTTTAATGCATTCTGTTGTGTGGTCTCCAAAGATGTGCCTATGCATTGTGAAACAGTGAACTTTGTCCCCATGTGCTAAAGTTTTGCTATAGCCATTACCTAGTGGAAACTTGAGATATTAAAAACAATATTTAACTTTAAAATGATTCTGAAAGATGCCTCTTTATTGGATTCTAGAAATATGTTAGCACCTTTAGCTCAGTCTCTGCTCACATCACAGGTGGCCCCCTTTGTTGGCCATATTATCCATGCTGGAAATTTGTCCTGGTCCCAGGAACGGTTGTTCTTGCCCAATGGCTCAGCTTGGCTAAACTCAGCTTATTTTTGAGCTTTATGTGCAAGAGGATCCTCTAAGAATGACATAAAAAAATGTTTTTGCTCCTGTAGCTGAATCTAGATTCAAGTGGTTTAGCCAACACAACTTGAATAGAGACAAGGCCTCTACGAGACAGTAGATTTTTGGATGGCAGTTGAATAGTTGAGAGTTTTCTCCTAGGCAGGATGCAGTCAAAGTCAGCAAAACAGTTCAGTGGTTTTCATAATGAATTGAAAAATAAACTTTTAGTTTACAAAGATGAACATTTTGAAGTTGTTTTAATTTCAAAGTGGAAATCATTAAGATCAAGTGCAAGAACACCATTATTTTTATCATAAAAGTGCAGCAAGATTATTATCATTTTTAATTCACTAAAACCAAAGTTTAGAATTCCTTGAAAACCAGAGCGTGAAGAATGGGAAATGAACTCCTTTTCTTAAAGGCAACCTTCCAGTGATACCTGCTTATTTTAAATTCTTCCTAGCATAATCATGATAAATGTCTTCTTTTATGTACTTTAAGAACAGCCAGGGGGCAATTGTTCCCAAACCAGTTGAAGCTAGTGGAGTACTGTACTGCTTTTGGCCTTGGATCATACCTTGGTGTTAAACGATCCGGGAGATGAGCAGATAAAGGCCTTCCATTGCATGAGCGTCTTGGAACAACTTATTCCAAGTTCTTGCAAGGAACGACTTGCTGAGGGATGCGGGTTTACGTGATGTGTGGCAAGGCTGGCGCAAGGCAGAGTCTGCTGATGACAGGAACTGATGGTCGAACACTTGGAGCTTTGTTGTTCAGCTAAGATGGACATACATCACGCATGCAGGAGTCCTTAAGACAGGTGAAGAGGCTCAACTCTGTAGTAGTAGAAGGGATTTGGATGCTAGATTAGGTGGAGGTCCGTTTTGAGAATAGTAGTGTGGTATGTCTTGTCAGTAGGTAACCAGTTGCAAGGATGGCAGTGCAGGTGTTCTGTCAACTGTCCAGCTGTTACATGACCAAAAAGCTGGTCAGATAGTTTTAGTATAAGCCTTCAGATTACTGGTTTATTCAGGAATGGTGCTTTGCATTCCTTTAGACAAATAATGAGCAGTACAGTATATAAGTTTTATGTTATGTTTAATAAAGGGACTTTGGTGTTTGACTCGGAGCTTTGGTCTTCGACTCAATATACTGGAGTTCGTTCCTTCGGAAGTTGCAACAAGATTACTCTTCAAAGGGAACTGGACATTGAAATCCCTTGGGGACCACTGAAAGTCTTGGCCTATGGATATGTACCTGGGAGTGTGGTTTGTGTCAGGGTTCCTGGACATGATGGCTTGTTGGAGGCAGGGAGGGGGGTTTATTGTAAGGAGGAAGAGCTTTCTGTCTTCTCTGTACTGCAGAGTGGTGTATGGCCACTGTTACACTCGCTGCTCCTGGTAACGGTGAAACTTTTCTGCTTTTCTCATTGACACTGTGGAGTCTTGCTCCATTTCCAGGATCTGCAGCCGTTCCATGTCACTGTGCAAGTTCTTCCTTGCAGCAGCAGACGAGGGGCCATCCCTCTAACTCTTCACAGTTATTTCAACAGACCTGAGGGTGCAGCAGCAAAGAAGAAGGAGGAGGCAAATTTCCCAAAGCCTCTTCCTCCAACTGGCCTCTGCTCATTATGGCAATCCTGACTCCAGCAGACTTCAAAGTTCCCTGAGCTAATGGGATCTGGGTATTTTGGTGCAGAAGCCAGGGACGTGCCTTGGGAAGGTGTCATAATTTGTGCTGGTGCTATGCTGATCTGAGGGGAAGCGTGGTGGTGGTAGCAAAAAGGAGAAGAGGAGGCAGGAGAGCACTGCAGGGCAGCATTGGGAGAGCCTTGCTTTTTAGGGGCCAGTTTTAGGCCTTGGCTGCAGAGCAGACTGCTTAGTGAGGCCACATGCTCTCCCCACCTCACTCGGAGGGTTTGTGTGCAGGGAACTAAACTAACAGTCTTCGTTTGTCTTTGAGGGTCGCCATGGAGGAGAAGTGGGAACAAGAACCTCTGCATTGCATGACTAATAAGTTAGTGGCCAGCTGATCTCTCCAGGATGATGCATATTCGTCTGTTCAGATACAAATTTCCTAATTTGGACTTTTCTGTTTGTCAAGTAAAAAGCTGTAACCCAAAATTCATCACTTCTGTTGTATATTTAGATTAGCTGGAAAAGCATTATGGCTAACGTGGTTTTAGAGTTTTGTAATTTGAATCCAGCTAAGTTGCTCTGAAACCCAGATGTGGAGAGAACATGCACACCTGGCATTATGTCCTGGCCTAGAGCAGTGACTCTCCTCCTCCACGCTCCTTAGGCCATTAAATCACTGTCATTTCCTTGTGGAGGAATATATATCTGCACAGTGAAACTTCTAATTATAAATATTGCACGCACAGTTTGCTTCCATCCTCCACCTGCAGACTCCAGTCTGGGAACTTTTGGCTCAGAGGGAAAGCCGTGGGACAGGATTCTGGTTTGGGCTTTGTCAGTGACGCTTAGTGGAATTTCTGGGAATTCAGTTTTGCCTCTCAATGAGTGTTTCTCCAAATTAGAAAGGGTTTTTTTTGTAGTCTCCTGAGATCTGTCTGGCAGTCAGGTATAACTCTCATAAAATCTCTTTTCAGTTCATGCTGCATTTTGGTTATAAAAGCAGCATGCTGTTCTGGCTCCCATGAATTCCAGTTCCTCCTTTAGTACTTCCTACTTTCAGTAATTGAACAATAATGAAATATACTGTAAAAAGGAAGCTGTATGTTTTCCATTATAGCTGCCATATGGCCTCATTGCAGATTTCTCATTAAAGGAAAAGGATGCGTGCACAATTTATTTAGAGGAAGGAAAGAGAGTGAGAGAGGTGGCGGAGTAGGAGGATTGTTCTGTTGTTGACACAGACTAGGATGTGTGCTTTTTGACGTCTTTAAATAGAGGAATATGTGATCCCCAGAAAGTGTCTTCTCAACGGTGCTGTTTGGCAGCTGTAGACATGTGTTTTTAAACAGATGCTGAGATACCTGTCACTTCAAAATAAGAGGGTTTTGCTGGTTTTCAGGCTTGCCCACTCTAACAAGAGGATTTAAGGGATAATGAGGCTTTGCATTTTCTCAGTAAGTGCCAGGATGAGGGAAGGGACCAGGCCATCCAGGCTGGAATTTTCTCCCAGCATCCCTCCTTAAGAACTGTCCCTTGGGATTATTGTTTGTCTTCTTGCCTGCATATTGCTCCCAGTTTTGTTTGATTATGCTGGAACATTGGGTGGGATGCAACGAATAGGTAGCAATAGATATATTCTGGATCTAGGCTAAATTTGGTCTTTTAAGGATCTTGAGCCTCTAATTAGGTAGTTAATTAGGCCTATATAGAGAGCAAACTGTATTTTATTGACTTCAGGATGTCATACTAGTCCTGCAATACCAGGTGCCTTGACATGGGAGCCTCTGCAGTGGCTCTGATGCTCTCCGCCATGCATACTGGTGGGGTTTTACTGTGCGTAAGAGTGGGGACACCATCATAGCTGACCTGATTTCAAGTGGCAATAGTCTAACTTCAAGCTGGACTCTAGTGGATCCTTCAGAGCTGCCATTCAGGAGACCTAGAGAAGCTGGAGGAAGGGCCAACAGGACATTTGAGAAATCAGCATGGAGAGATGTAAAGTCCTGCGCCTGGGAAGGGAGAAGCCCTTGCAGAAATACAGTCTTTTTTAAAAAAAATACTGCCTAAGATTTTAGTGAGCAGGAAAATACATCTTCCACTAAGCAGCTACTCTGGCTGCCTCTTTCTGTGAGGATCACTCAGAAAGATGATGTAGGTACAAAAAACCCTTGAGACTGACCAGTAGTGGAGCTTTAGAGTCTTTAAGATACGTAGGTGTGCTGGAACACCCCTTTTTCAAGCACATACCGATATCATCAATGCAACGTCTTTTGAAGAGACCACAGAGAACTAAAACTGCAAACCATGGAAAACTTTGGTTAAGCTGACTAAAAATAATAGTAATAATATGGCTGCGAGTCTTCGGGACACTTGATGAAATGTGAAATTATCTTGTACTTCAGGCTTGTTTTGAGCTGATTCTTGCCTGACTCTTGCACCATGGCAGTATTTTGTTAGCCCACAAGGGCTATGGCTGGAACTGAACTGAAATGGCAATCGGACGGGACCAGGATCTGCTCTTTCTATGTAGTCTTGGACAACTCAGGACGGGGTAATTCTTAGTTATTATTTAAACAAGGTTTACGTCAGTCATAACTCTCTCTGTGCCTTTCATTGCTGGACTTTTTATCTGCCTGAAGTGCTTGTCTTAGTAGGCTTCCTTGGTGCCTTGCTTCCCTTACTGGGAAACCCTAAGTATTGGTGATGCAAATATATTAGGTTTTTTCTAGACTTTTCCTCATCTTTTCTCAGTGACACTTGTGCAACTCCAGCAGTTAAGTACATGGTGCTATTTGTGGTTTGCAGGATCATTTATCTCAGCTTATTCTTCCTGCAAAGTCATATCACAGGAACAAAAATGTTCCTTTTGTTGACTTGCAAGTCAGAGCTGTGGCCTCTTTTCCATCTGGGTGCAGCTGGGTTGTTGAGCTGGGGAAGAAAGTGCTCTTCTCTCACAGCGTGCGCTCATCTGCCATCCCTGCCTTCACAAGTGAGTCTCTTACTCCTTGCCTCTCTTGTTCAGAAGAGCAAGCAATGTAACAATATTTTCACGTTTGCACAGTAGACTGCTTTTGGCAGCTGTTGGTTTTAGGTGCCTTCATAGAGGGGGTGAAGGTTGTGGGGAAAACAGTTAAGCTGAAGCAGGTAAAACTCAGATGCCTCAGATGCCTGCTCAGATGGCTAATTAAGCAAAAGGGTTTTATTTAGGTGTCTGCAGCCAGGGTTGGATAATGTGAAGGAGGTGGAGGGAGGTTTGTGGAGGGCACGGAAAGAAGCTTGGTTGCCGAAAGTATCACTCTGAGCAGCAGTAGTGACTTTCCTGATACCAAGTTTGCGTTGTTACATTTGTATGTTGGAGCGGAGAAAAAGTTTGTAGGAGGCAGTAAATCTCAGTGCTGTTTTCTCCCTGATTTCTGCCTGATGGAGGAAACAAGGATTGGTCTATGGCCAGTGAGCGTCTATTGCAGAGTAATGCTCTTAGCTCTGCTCCTGCACCCTATGCTGTCTCTTTTCTGGTGGTTTGCTCTGTCTGGACCCATCAAATGCTTGGACATTCCAAGTGTTTCAAATGTCACGCTTTGAAAAGGTGACATTTTCAAAGCTGGGGATTGCTGCTGCGAGGGAGTGTGAAATGCAGCTCACTGGGCTGGGACGTCCGTCCGCTCAGGGTCATGCTGAGGACCTTCATGAAGGCACCATTCTTGTCCACAATCTCATTTCCACCTCCTTCCTTCAGCTACTGCTTGTGTGTCCACATATCTCTAGACTCTCTTTTCCCCTTGNCCCATCAAACATGGACAGTAATGAGCTCAATCTACTTTTGGGGGTTGCTTTTGATTAAAGAAGCCTTTTTGGTGTATGGTGCTTATGGAAATCAACCTGCTTAGGTAGGGATCTCTGTCTGAGGTCCTCGTCTGTGAACATAATGCTCCCTACCCGCTCGTGTTCATCATCTTCCATTATAAGAAGTATAGGAGACTCCTAAGCACTATATAGTAGTGTGCTGTGTTTCATGGAGAGCTGATAGGAGTGAACTTAAAATGCCTTGCAGGTTTCCCCATGGAGGCAGAAATCCTTCGCTTCTTCCCTCTTCTCATCAGACTTTTTGTTTCCTTATGTTCACATCAAGCATAAAGAAATAGGTTTGCTGACCACTCACTGCTCATTCCACTCACTGCTCATCCATGTGAAGGGGAGGGTTGTTCCATTTTTGGCAGGAAGGGCAAAATGTCAGGAGTGTTTGCTGGGAAGTGCTCAGAAATATCAGGCGTGAGGAAGGGGGGTTGAAACAACCAAGGTGACATTTTCAAAGCTGGGGATTGCTGCTGCGAGGGCAGTGCAGGGAGTGCGAAATGCAGCTCACTGGGCTGGGACGTCCGTCCGCTCAGGGTCATGCTGAGGACCTTCATGAAGGCACCATTCTTGTCCACAATCTCATTTCCACCTCCTTCCTTCAGCTACTGCTTGTGTGTCCACATATCTTTAGACTCTCTTTTCCCCTTGTTTATCTGGTTAGTTTTCAGGCACACCGAAACCCTCTCTGTGTCATCATGTGGTTTCCTCAAACCCTTGTGCCAGGAGAAAGCGAGGCTGAGTGGCAGCGAGGGGCAGAGGGGAGATTGCAGTGCCTTTACGATTCCTTATTTCCTCACTTATTTTTGATGCAGTTTTTTGTTGGTGGTATTAATGCTCTTGAAAGCTGCTTTGGGTTGCTGTGGTCTCTTTATTGCCCTTTTCCAAGCTCTTTCTTCCCTCTTCCTCATTCTGCCTTAACACACCCTTCCTCTTTTAAGTAAGGCTGGTACTTGTGTGGGGCTGGCCAGGACAGCTGTAGCACAATTATACTGATTGTCTCAGCACATCTTCTGGTTTTATCCATCAAAAATGCAAAGTCTCTTTTGTTTTTTTTAACCAAAAAAAAAGAACAAGGACCCACAGAAAAATAAGAATTCTCATGGGAAAAGCACTGGGAACAATATTTCACCCTCTCAAATGAAACAAACCTCCATTTTTTATCAGAAGTGGCTTGCATCGCGTGCCATGATATATTTTGATTTACACACACATCCCCTATGACAAAAATAGAGGGAGATCTACTCTGTCAGTCACTAGATAGACTACTAATCTCTGTAAGATTAACACATCCAGCCAAGCCAGCATGGCCTTTTCTTTGACTAAAACAAAAGGATTATTACAACCCTTTCCTAGAAGTTGTCTTTAGCATTAAGATCTTCCCATTTCTTTAGGTGACAGCCTGGCTGTTGTGAGTGCCTTGTCTACCTATTGAGGCAAACAAATAATTTTCTGTATTAATCTCGCTGTGTTTTGAACGCAGTTTTTTGATAACAATGCCTCTGTGTGGATTTGATCTAGTCCTTTTGCCTTGGATCTGCCTGGGATTATTAATTCTGTTTTATAATTAAAATGGGCTTTGTCTTTCTCCTGCAGTCGCTATCAGAACATCTCAGAGCCTTTTGTAAAGCAACAGCTTTTATTGGAAAATGCTAGGTTTTGTGAAACTTGCTCTTTGATATTTCTATAGTTTTAGAAGACTTACTTTTTTGGAAAGAGTTTTGGATGTTGGGGTGTGTGAGTGAGCATGAGTAGGTGCTAGATGGGCAGAGAGAGAAGCATGTGCACAGATGGGAGGTGCGGGCTCTTTACCCTCCAGGGACCTGCTGCCAGTCTTCTGGTCACGTACATGCCTGCCTATAAAGCAGAGGCTCCCCTACATATTCGGTCTTTTATCCAATACACGGCTGCTTCAACAGGAAAAACTGTCTGGTGTAGCCACTTCTTCTGATGTGTGAGAGGATGAGGATTGTATCCCTCATCTGAAGGAAGTAGGAATGGACTTTACCTGGGACCTTCCATTTCCCAAGTGATTTTCTGAATCCTTAGGATAGGAGCTGTGTGAATCCTTAGGATAGGAGCTGTGTGCAGGTAGGGCACTCTGAAAAAGTACAGCCGATCTTGCTCTTCTCCCCGTGAATAACAAGGAAACTTCTGAAAGAGTAACAAAATGGGGAGCAGGCCGGGAGCTTCCCATGCAATTCTAGCTCTGTAGCTACTGCATCTTTTTCCTCCACATGCTACTTGCACCAAAGTGGATGACAAAGTTACTTTACCAAATCATCCATAATCAAGCCAAGGACAACAAACCTGTCTAATTGCTTCCTAAATCAGGAATTAATAAGGAGATCAGAGTGCCCAATGGAAAAGTTTGGATGAGACGGTGCTGAGGATCCAGCTCTGTGCTGCTTCAAGCCGAAAGGCAGCCCTGTACCCCAGATCCTGTGATCAGCATTATGGCAGCTGCTACTTCTGTCGGTGGCGACATAGTCCTGCGGTCAGAAATAACTACAGCTAAAATTAAATACATTTACCAGCTGTTTTTGTAAGAAGAAGAAACTTGTGGGTACTTTTTTTTAAATAACAAGATAGTGGGTGTTAAAGACCTAGAGGTGAACTGCGCTGGGTCCTTGATAAGTTCATGCTTTCTTAAAATTACACTGAAATTCCTAAGGATGAATGTAGAAAAGATTTGACCTCTTGACATCAGCTTGGTCTATGAATAGGAGAATTTTTGTTTGTTTGCTTATTTGGTTTTTTTTCAGGTCCTTTCCTGGTTCAGGAGAAATCCTTGGCTTCCAGCTTTTGGCATCTTGCTGCTCTGTGTGCGTGTAACCCCACGCAGAGGCAACCTGCTGGCCCTGCAGATGCACAGCCCTGTATGGCACGTGTGAGCATGACCTGCTCGTTGTATTTACTGGTTTGAAAGGGCAGCGTAGCTTCCAGCTAAATCATGTTGACTGCCAATACTGCCAGGAGATTTCTGAAAGGTCAGAGGACTACCAGGAGCCTGTGCTGCTTTCCTGGACATCAGCAGAGAGGTGGCCTTTTGCCTGAGATTCTGCATTTCTGCTCTAGGGGCATGCTTAGAGTTTTTGCTGAATGCCTCAGGGGAATTAACCCACTCCAAGGAGGAAAGGAAGGAAGAGGTTTCTTCTTGTCTTCCCTGATCCAGGGAATTATCTGGCACTAGAGAAAGATGTTCTGCACAGAGCTCACTTGGAGAGCAGCAGTGGCTGTATTGCTGAGGAAGATGCTCCTGGTGCATGCAAGGAAAAGGGAAGAAGAAGAAAGCCTTAACTGGGCACGTGGAGGGCAGGCTGGCATTAGTAACACCCGTGTGGAAGGCACCGTGACCAGAAGTGTGGTGCAGCTCAGCTCTGTTCTTCATAGAATCATAGAATCGTAGAATGCCTAAGGTTGGAAGGGACCTCTAGAGGTCATCCAGTCCAACCCCCCTGCACACGCAGGGCCACCTAGAGACGTGGCACAGGACTGCATCCAAGCGGGTCTTGAAGATCTCCAGAGAAGGAGACTTCTTGCAGTAGAATGTCCCCTTGCATGGGTGGCTTATTCCCCACGAGGATCTGGAAGAAGCCTCACACCGAATCCACTGCTGATGAAAAAAAGTTGGGACTTGGTTTGGGGAGAGAGATTGCCCATCTAGTTATATCAATAATCTTTCTAAGTGTGTTATTTTGGCTTTGCAGGCTTTTATTAAACATTTATCAGGTTCCTTCCAGAAATATTGTTCTACCTGACTATTAGTTTTGATTACTGTCTCTG
>VWPW01024833.1:0-320552 GCA_013389825.1 Crypturellus undulatus
AGCCCCAAGTTAATGGTCATCTGCTAAATGAGTTCCTTGGTCAGTTAAATAAAAAAAAAAATAAATAAAAACAAAACCAAACTATATATTTATGTAAAAACATGGCTGAGTTTGAATGTCAGTTGCTTGAGCCACAGTGTCTTTGCTATCTCGTTAAATAAGAGAATTCAGTTTGTACTAATTTTTGCCTGTCTAAAAGCATGCATTGAATGGCAAGTGTTTTGAGAGAGATTTCTGGATAAACCGCTGGAATACACCTGTAAGCCAAAGCTGTCATGAGCGCTTCCTCCAGGCAATATTTTGGGCAGAGGATTATCAAATTCATCATGTCGGAGCTTATAGGAGAGTAGTGAACTAATTGTGAAGTCCCATAATTTATTGTTTGCCATAAAGAAACTGAAATTACATGAATACCTCAAACAGCCCTAGGAGGGGGCAAAGCAGGGACCTGAGGAACCCCCCGGCTCCTCGGAGCACAAAGCGGCGGCAGCGGCCGCCCTCGCTCAGCCGGAGCGGCGCTCCTGCATTCCCGGCCCTCCGCAACAAAAGAGGACAAAGTGAGTCGGGTTTTGCCCGGTGCAGCCAGCCTTGCCCATGCCGGTGCTGGCTTTCTCCTTCCCGCTTCCCTGTCGTCCCCTTGCATGTGTGCCTGGAAGGAGAAGCCCCCGAGAAGCAGCTTTCGGGATCAGAGCTCCAACAGTGTCTTGTGGAGCCGCTGGCTGCGTTGCACATAAGCGGGTCCGGATCCTGCCGGCATCACCGCGACCGGCGGGTTAATAACAGCCCCAAAAGGAGCCTTGCACAGGAAAGTTGAAAACTGGGTCCGATCCTGGCCCCACTGAACTCGTCTGCGGAGCCGTCTCTCGTGCTATATGTGCAGGAGCATTAAACCTAAAGCAGCCTGTTAAAAAGGCTGTATTGTTTCCTGCTTGTACCGAGAGCTTCTCATGTAAAGTCCTATATATTCTTTTACAATAAATACATGAAACAGTTAATCCAATGTTACATTGTTTGGTGATATTTTACTTGCAAATGACCATCGTTTCTTCTCTGCTCTGTTTGTTCCTCTGAATGTCTGTTTTATATTCTGGAAATGGAAGAGCTATTCTTTTAATGCCCATTTCTTTCTGATGATAATCGCTCTTTCTGGCAAATGCTGTGACTCGCAGCTAGTCTATATTTTCGATCAGTAAATATTGAACCACAATGGCAAGGAGGCTCTGAGCTATGATATGGCTAAAGCAAACAAATAAAAACCAGCCCACTTTTTTTTTTTTCCCCTTTTGTTATATTTCTATTATTTTCTGGATGGGCTTCCCTTTCCCTAAGGTGGTGCTAAATTACTGCTTATCTTGTCCAGGAGGGGATGCAAGTTGGGATTTTTTTGCTAAAAAACCTCCCTTGCAGTCACAGCCTCATCCCAGTCCCGGTGGCTCCGTCATTCCCGTCCCTGCCCCGTGCGGCCCTGGGTGCGATGGCCTCATCCCAGGGCTGAGCACCCCATTCCTGGGCACCGGGGCCGGTCGCTGGCAGCAGGGGCTTGCGGAGGGTGATGGGGTGGAGGAAGGCAGAGCTCTGCGCACGGCCTCGGGCCCTGCTGCTGCTCAGGGCGGCTGAAAGCCCCGGCTCTTGTCAGTGCCCATCGCAAAGGCAACCACTGGGCCAAATCTCTGTCCTTACCCGGGTAAAACGCCTTTAGAGAGCACTTGTGGGGACATTTCGGAGGTGTTTTACAGTACGAAGCTGAGACACATTGGGACAACCTCCATGCCCTTCAAAGGACCCGATGGTACCTCTGCGAGGCAAGGGCCGCCTGCTAAAAGGCCGAGGGCACAACACAAACCCAAGGAAATTCAAGTGAGTTCAGTGAGTTCACAGGATATTTCCAAGAACACGTCAAAAATACCCTCCCATTTAAAGGCAAACTGAATAATTCTGGGGAGATAATTCAAGCTCCCACAGGGGCTGGGCTTGATCCTTTTCTCCTTAACATGCAGGGGAATTTTGCTGTTGATGGAGCTGGGCTCAACAGCAGCACTTTAAATTGTAATCAAAAGTCGGCTAAATTATATGGTCACTTAAAAACCACCCTTCAGAAGCCCGCGCAATATTTAGCTATGCTGGGCCCTTGCCCGAAAGTGTCAATTAGGATCTCTTTGGATACACTCACTCCTGAAAAAGCCAGTTGGCATCAGCAGCCCGTGGTAGGAGCTGCTGCAGCCTAGGTGTTAAAATGAAGCATTTGTTTTTGAAATGACCTATAAAGCCTGTCAGCATCCGCAGCCCGGCGCGAGCCGCCGCGCGGAGCCGTCTGATGCCCGCGCGGAGGGCTGGCCGCCTTGGGAGGCATCCAAGTTTTGCAGGGAGCTGAAATGATCGCCGTGCGGTATAGAAATCCTCGCGTTTGGCAGCATGAAGTATTGATAGAGACACCACCCTATAAATAATCTATTCCTCCTCCAGCGCTATGAGATCCTGGAAATAATATACTTTATTATGAATGAAAGGTATTGAAGGATGGGGCAGCACTGCAGCGCAGCCCTTACACTGAAACGTGAAGGCAGGCAAACCTGCCAGCTGAGGCACAGCTTGCCTCCTAAATAAGTTCACTGTGCTCTCCCTGTCTGCTGTTATATCTACAAGAAGCAATCAACAGTCTAAAAAAAAGCATTAATTCCCAGTCCTAGAAATTATGGATCCATTATGCCTTTATATCGTCTGCTAATATTCATCTAGATGAACTAAATGTTACAGAAAATTTGGAGGTGGTAAACATGCTGTCTGCTGAATTATTCTGTGTGTGCCAGGGAAGTAGCTCATGGCAGAACTGAATTATTTAATATTATTTTCCTGTATCGTGTAGACGAAGTGTAAGCTTCATTTTTGGATTATGATTTGTATTATGAAATGCTTATCAAGTGTTTTCCAAAGATTAGTTTAGTTTTAATTAAATAAACCTTTCTCAGGAGAAAGCTCCCAACTACTCTTCGTACCCAGAGGCTACCGTACTTGTTGTTTTTAATTATTTTTCACTGTTACCCAAACTGCTTTGGGTACTCCTGCCCAATTAAATCAAAGACATGGGCTTCTTATACACAATATGTTTAATATTTAATTTTAATTAAATTAATTAAATTGTTTATTTAATTTTATGTGCATTATTGTGCATAGAGTAATGCAAAATTTATGATAGGAAGAATTTGTGGAAGCTTTCAAACAAGCTAATTACTGAGGTAAAAAGAGACTTCTCCTCAGTTCCTAGGGAATAGGCGCTCGACCATAAGGAGATAACAAGAAGAGAAGTTGTTTGGATAAAATAATAGGTGGTTGCACAGCATTAAGAATTATTTGTTTTACCTTATGCTATCTTGTAACCATTCCTTACTTGTATTACAATAGCTTCAACAACAGCCCTCTCCCCCCGTTGTTGCAGGCAGGAAATCTAGCATTTATCAGGGTAAATAAACCTAAAGCTACAATATAAATGTACTGGGAACGTTAAAAATCAACAACCCACGTGCCGCAGATGCATGTTTTTGGTTATACCTTGAGTCTTTTTTTTCTAAGGGTAACATCAGTGAGTGCCTGCTGTTTGTTACATGAGTAGCAAGTAAACAAAAATCAGTTCTTTTTAAATCTGTTTTTTTTTTAACTGCATTCTTCTATTTTTTTTTTTTTAATCCCAAATGTACAGCATTGCAGTTTCCTTACTGCTTTGCTCCGGCGCGTGCACGGTGCCTTGCTTTAAGGCACATTTGCAAAGCTGGGTGCGAGCCGAAGGAGCGACTTCGCGCCCCGTTCCTGCTGCAGGAGACGGACAGGCTGCCCGACGGCGTTCGCACACCGCGGCCGAGGGAAGGCTGCTCCGAGCCCCCGCTGCCGCTGCCCCGTCCAGAGGGTCCCCGCGGACCCTGGGGGTTGCTGGGGCCGGCACTGGGCTCTGGCACTGGCCCTTGTGGGGGGATCCGTGTCCGGAGAGCGGGATCAGGCCCCGCGCGGCTCCATGGCCGGGCCGGGTCCCTGAGCTCCAGCGGGATCGCCCGGGGCTGCGACTCGGGAATCTGCAGGAAGCGCCGCATCCCGCGGGGCCGCTTCCCTCTCCGTGCTTGACGGGTGGAAGTTCCTCTTTTCGGAGGATTGGGGCAATTAAAACAAATATAAATACACCTATTGACGAGGTTTGTTCATATAATAATTAGCTGCTTTTCACCCCTAAATGCAGAACGGCTAGAAAACAATTTCTCCCGACTGTTAGAGATACCCACAGAGCAATAGTTTTATTTCGGCAGATTAAATAGTATCATAAAAGTAGCTGATGATGCAGTAAATTAAAAATCAGACTGGGGTCGGCTTTACAGCAGGTTTTCTTAGTCTAATACAATTACCCATTAGTGGCTAAACATTAGTTTTAAATCAGCAGCAGTTGTCACAAAGAATTTGCTCTTAAAATTACCATGAAGAGCATTTAACGTGCGAGCCAGGGACACAGCGTCTGGAGAGATGTGAGCAGCGAAGGAGACTCGTCTGGACAGACTTTTCCCGCCATCTCGCTCCCTGTACAGACCCAGGCATGGAGACCCGGCCGGGTAATGTGCCTAATACGCGTGCACACGCTGCGGGGCAAATCCACTTGAATTCACAGAGAGATGTCGTCATCTTGGCGCGTTTGGAAACAGAGAGGTGAATAAGGAGCCAGGGTAGGGCTAAAGCTCATGCAGTGACACGTTGGACCACGGGTCTGCTCAGAGTGTCCGGCGATGCTCCAGGTCCTCATACGCTCAGGAGTGCTTGGGAAGGTCTCGGAGAAGAGCTGGAAAACTACTGGCTTCATTAGATTTCACTATCTTCACCAAACTGTTATTTGTATTTTAGTTGCATTTGCATTTTATTCAGAGGTGCTTTTGAAGGGGGAGTGTAAGTATGCACAGTTTGACCATTTATCCTGTATGTACAGGGTTCCTAGGGTTACAGGGCAAATGATGACTTCTCCAAGTGAGGCAAGATTACTTTTCCCTAGCTAAATATATGTTTTAGTAAGTGTGGTAAAGGTACCTTAACATATGTACATGTTATCCGATGAGCTTGCTGCAACAGCTGCTGTGTACTCGGGATGACATGCTCTCCTGAGATTGATGGGTGCAGGACTCCTATGGGAACAACGTCCCGGGACACCCTGATCCAGAGCCCCGGCTTCCCCAGCTGATGCTGCCCAGCCTGGAAGATCCTTGGGATGTAGCTGTCTGGCTCCATGTGTCTCCAAACCCGATGGCTGATTTCTTGGCTGGCCCCAGTGTTATGGCTGGTCCAACCGGTGGCTAAAGGGAATCAAAGAACAAAACCCTATTGAGCAGTACTTTTAAAGAAGAATCAATGTTATCCATTTTTCTTAAAAGCAAGTAAACTTTACAGCTGATTTAGAGCAGAACTTTTGGACTTAAAAATACCATAAAAGCTTTACTTTTTAGCTCTGTACCTATCCATTTAGCAGATCATCATAGATATTTCAGATATTTCATATCCATCATAGATATTTCAGAGCATTTCATAGCATATTTATCATCACAGCTGTGTGATGAAGTAGAGAAATTTAATGATTCCCATTTTATAACTCTGGAGTCAAGGAGTCGAGAACTAAACAGTTTGCCAAAAGTTGTACAAGGAGTCTGCGGCAGAGAATGGAGCTGCCCTAGGGCTTCCCTGCCAGACATTATTAAGGTTCAACTTCAAAGATGGGACTTTTTGATACATAAAACAATTGCCAGTGCTCTAAGATGGAGTTTTACCCCTGCCTCAGCTTCAGGTCAGGGTAGTTCGTGGTGGGTGAGTGTGAGTTTCTTAGTCCTGGCAAAGTGGAAAAGCATTCAGAGAAGGTGGTGGGAGCACAGCTGATGGAGAAACCCCCAAACTTGGCCAAAACAAGCCAAGCGTCGGCATCAGTGGGTAACTTCGCCCTTGGAGCTGCACATTAGAGGAACCGCAATCCCAAGCAAATTCCAAACTGGCGGAGATTCTCGACTGCTTTTGCTAATATTTATTTTATGACACATTATAGCTACTGTGCGTTACTGTTGCTAGGAACCCTTGGGAAATAAACCTGGAAACCGTGCTGCCGAGGAAGCCATGAGGCCACAACTTTATTAAACCCGATGCAAGGGGCGCGTGCGCGCGCGCAGGGGCGCCCGGCTGGAGAGGGGCTGGAGCGACCCCGCACTCCCGAGCCGGGGCAGCTTCCTCCGCTGGGGCCGCTCCGGAGGGTCAGGCTCTGCACCTGCTCCTGGCTGGCAAAAACAGCTAAAATGTCAACGCGCCAATATTAGCTCCTTGCAGGGAACGGCCCCCGAAGCAGTGAGACAGCAGGGATTATTCGTGGATATTGTTCTGAGCAAAGCTGCGGAGTGCATGAAGAATGAAAAGAAGACAATATTCACCTTAAAAAAAACATTCTCTGGCAGTGTTAATCAGCTAAATGTTTCCTTCTTAACCGCTTGCCTGACTCTTGGTCCAGGAGGGATTTTGGCTTGGTATCGCGAGGCTGTCAGGATTCAGGACACTTGGTGCGTGCCTCTTTGCAAGTACAAATCCCGATCAAGTGAACAGAAACTTTGACAGAAGTGGGTACAGAATGACACAATATTCCTCACTTTTGATAAAGCAGTAAACCCCAAACCCACTCAGCTTGAATAGTCTAAGTACCAATCTCATTAAAATACTTTTCTCCTTTCCTTTTGGATCAAAACCTGCTACGATCCTTTCCTAAATATTACTCATTAATCTCTTGGGACCATGTTCATTTTCCATCTTCTTCTTCTACAGGCACTTTTAGGGACTGAATAATTGCTCTCTGGAAATGATTATAAATCTAGTTAACCCTTCCCTTTCCCATTTTCTCTTCCAAGTGTATTGCTGTTTCCAGTTTTTAAGGGACGAATCAGTTTGGATCGTCAACCCCTGCTTAGCTGAGAGGACTGACAGATTTTATGGTAAAAATAGAGAAGGGAAAGTTAATTCCTCCTTCAACTTTGTTGAAGTCAGTGGGTTTCTATGGGCTAATAATGCATCTTGGCTTCACATGTTCTGATAACACACATATATTGGTTAAGAACATGGCTGATGCAAATGCAGACCACAATGAATTACAATACATTAAAATGGAAAAATTATCCCTATGTAGGTCATTTAGCACTTTCTTGATGGGGTTCATTTAGGGCTTATTTAAAGCACTCTGCAGTTCTTTCTTGTAACAGAGATGCCAAAACCAATGTTTTCAATCTGGGACTCTCTCAAATCTCACCAGTCCTCATGGTGACAAAGCTGTACATAGATACTGGGTATTGGCTGATATTTTTTTATCTACTTAGTAAGACAGTGGAGTTATTTAACTCTTCTAACACAGTGCACGCTCCCTTCATAACCTTACAGGAAAGGCTTTTTCTCTTTGAGGGTCCTAATTAGAATAGGATGAATCATGAAATTTGATATTGAGTAAAATACATGTCCAAAAGCAGAGGACCAAACTTCCATCACTCTCTCCTTGAATTTCAACTTTAATATAGTCATATTTCTTCCATAATTATGAGAGATCAATAACATGAAAGATGATTTGGTCCCTGGCATCTTTGCCTGATCCGATGCTAATAATATTTTGCTAAGTGATAACAGTGTTATTCCTTTTTCTTTGCTAGGGGAAAGCCATGTGTTATTTTCAAATGTGCGGTGTTAAATGTTTAGAGTGAGGAAAGATGTGGCAAAAAGTGCTCTGAGGTTTCTGGCTATTCAGGAGCCAGATCTTGGATGCCAGAACACGGATCCAGTGAAGGGAGCGAGGAGTCTCAATGCTAATGAATCATTGTGGGACGCTCTGGGAGTCCTGCTAGCCTAGAGCATCAAAGGATGTTATAAAGCTACTACTTCAGCTTGTTCTCCCATTAGAAGACTCTTGAACTGACAGCATGCACTTCTGATACTTTGATTAAAATTTATGAAGTCCAGTAATCATCTGTTTTTGCTGCTCATTGGCATCAGGATCCCTAAATGCCCTCTTTGGCCATTCCCCCCTTCTCAAGGTTGCTATGGCATTCCAATCATCTCCGCCTGGTGAAGCAGGAGGACAGAGTACTTGTGTGGGAACCCCAGCCCTAATTGGGTTCATGGTCACATAAGGGCTCCGGGAACAATATGCCGTGTTTAGGAGCGAGGCCAGGAGCGGCTGCCTGGCCCTTCACCACAGTGTCAGCACAGCCGCGAATAGCTGAGCGCTTCGGAGCTGTAAACAACCTGGCTAATCAAGGCTCTGCGCACACAGTGACAGTTGAGCATCTCTTACTGTGGGGATTTTTCCAATTACTGTCCTGATAAGATCGTTCAGAACCAGACTGATATTTTTTAACTTTCTTTCTGGAAGTGGAATAAGTTCTGAGGGTCAAATATAATCTTTGCTAGAGTTTCAGCCCATACGTCTTGCCAGAGGTTGGAATAGTGAGGCTACTCTGTGAATGAGTATCCTTACCTTATCTGAGCCCTGTGTAAGGGACGGGCGCCAGTGATTTCTGAGGTGGGGGCAAGATGAGAAGATTGCAGCAAAATAAATTGGATCCCTTTACTGTGGTCTGTTCCTTATTTAGGAACATTAGACTAATGTGGTGACTAGGCAATTGGTGAACTTCATTGGTGAGGCCAAGCTGTTCTGTGCTGAATGCTTCTTCTGTCCACATGACACTTTTGGTCAGAACTGTAGAAGACAGTTCTGAGATCTAAGGGTTGCGCTGATGGCTGACCTTTTGCAACACAGTCAGTTAATGTCAGCAAAACAAGATATTTGCTATATAGGTTTTAGAAGTGCTTGAGTTGCTAGTAGATCCAGGAGACATTGGTCAGTTTTGCAGCTCAACTGAGGACTTTACCTGGTCTCTTTTCTCACTTGGATGGGACCTTCCAGCATGCCTGGACAGGGGGTGCAGTTTGCAGTAGCTGGCTATTCTTATTATTTGTTAGTGCCCATCCTTTTTTACTTTGTCATGTATCATTTACCTGCAATACTTCCTGATGTTATTTTGTCTTAGCCTTTATAAACAGTTGTTTCAGTGATTTTAATTTCACATGGTCCCATGTTTCCATCATTTTCCAACATTTTTGCTAGAAGAAGGAGCCATCCTCTCCCCAAAGTCTCTATAGTCAGCATATTGCATCTAGCATGACCTGAATTCTCTTGTTCTTGGGAAATAAGGACAAAGAGCATCAGCGCTTGCATTTAAAAAAAGATTGTTTATGCCCCATCAAGATAATGTCAAAGACAGGTTAAGCCTTGACCCTCCTGTTCACTTTCTGTGTTTCATATTTTGTTGAGATTTTTTGTTTGCATAAATCCAATTATTTTACGGTTGTAAAAGAAAACGGCGGGCAATGCTGACAGTGTCTCACCACCGCGTTATGAAACATGTCTGCATGGGTCGGCTTTTGGACATAGAGAGTATTTCAGACTTTGTGACAATTCAGACTTTGGCTTCTCTGAAAGATTTAGAAGATCCCAGATGTTGGTTCTGGATGCATAATAACTTATTCATAACTGCTTTATACGCCACTATTCTTCCTCATAAATATACTAATAAAACTCATTATAGAAATCAAAGCCAGCTAATACAATATATCTGACAGACAGCTGTCTCTGGATGCATGAATTGTAATTATGCGAAGCAATAGGGTCTTATTATACCAGGATATCTTTGCTCTGAATAAAATTCTATTACTGGTGTGTAATCTTTTGACCCAAACCAGATAGGAACTTGCCCAAACACGGCCAATAAGGTGTTATTATTGAGCTGTGTTCACTTTGTAGAATTACAATTAGATAAGTGATGCTGGAAGTTGTGTCTTAAAGTGGCAGTAGCCAAAGAGATGCTGGGGGCTGGGGGGAGCCAGAAGCATTTGTCATCCGAACTGGTTTTACCACTCAAGCCTGTTTTCAGGCTATAACTTAATGCATACACTGCCATACACTGATTTAGATGTAGCACTTGTCAGCCAAGAATAAGACTATAAGGTGCAGAGACTCTAGGACTTGACCCATACTTTATTGTGAATACGTGACTGAACTCTGAGCTGACAGACAGACAGAAACAGCCATTAGTATAGGAAAGAGAATTTGTTCTGCCATGTACAATTTCCAAATATCTTAAACTCTGCCCTGTAATTTAAGCTTAGGACTCTCAGCAAGTTTCTCAGTAGTGTCTGACGAACTGAATGATTTTTTCTAAACTTGTTTCTTTTTTCTCCATTTTCTTCTGTACTTTGCTAATAAAAATGACAGCATCTATTTTTGAAACACCTCTTGGGACTCTCTTCTTGACTGTCTTTATTTCAAGAGCTTTCACTCCTTAAATCTCCAACTCATATTAGTCAGAATAAACTGATACTGAGGGCTGAAGCCACAATCCTATCATGGCTCTCCCTTCACTTTAAATTGGAGCCAAGTCAAGGCATTTGCATGATAGTGGTGGAATACTGGGTCCCTACTTAGGCTGAACTGCAAGGGCAACAACTCCAATAGGGCAAACTATCAGTGGATATTTGCATTTCCTTCCCTTAAAATGTTCTGTTCCCTCTCTAAGGAGCTGTGGCTACCACTGAGCAATGCAGACGCAAAAGACCTATAAGAAGGGTTTGTGTCCTCAAGAATTTCAGAAAACAACCTACAGAGAGATTTTTCTTTCTTTCTTTCTTTTTTTTTTTTTTTTCTGGAAGAAAACGAGTTTTCTTATCTGTATGCCTGATCTACCAGACAAAGTGCAGCCTGTCATGTCAGACAGTCGTTTCTGCTTCTAATCTGGAGCAGATGATAAAATAACTGGGGATCAGAGCTATTATATGAGAGGACAAGAACAAATGAGCATGCAACATCTATCCCTGGTTTGCCCTGAAAGATTGTCATGTATATCAGGCAGAATCAAGTGAATCCAAAGGACTTGTGAAATATCCAGAAACAAAGTAAAACATGAGAAGAAAAAAAAAATGTCTCTTGAATCCAAGAACAGAGAAAAAAAAAAAGTTCCCTGATCCCTACTAGCCCAAGATGAATGTGGATCAGTACTACATTTGGCAATAATGAAGGCATCATATGCATGTTCCTGTGAGAAGCCTGTCCCTGTATTTATAATATGTAAGGTTCGATTTAAACTATTTCTGCTTCACAAACATATCAGCAAGAGGACTATTTACACTGATTTTTTAATTAAAGGAATTTAGTCATCTTTTATGCCTGCAGTTTTTCTGCAAGCAGATTTTTTCCCCCTTCAAATTTATTCTGTCAAAATGGTTAGGCAAATTGTTTCTGCAAATATATTTGAATTACGGATTATTTGTCAGTCATCCATAGCAATATATTTGCTGTATTTAGCCAAGAGTTAGGGGTATACCTGAATTACTCTTCTGGGCTCCTTCCATTGTCAGATGAAGAGAAACAAGTGTCTCAGAAAGGTGCTTCATCCTATGAGCATGAGCAGGGAGTGAATTCCCTTTGGAAGTACCTTTCTCTTTCTATCCCAAATAGATCTAGAGCCTAAATATAAAGATATGTGAGATATTTTGTGACCAGCAATGTCAATTCTGTTACTGTCTCTGATCCTCGTCAAGTTTATATAGCAACTATGAATTATTGTTCCTTCAGTACCAAATAAATTTATACTCTTGACTAAATTGATTACAATTTTAAGGTCAAATTTACTGGTCAAGAACATTTTAATGAATACCTTTAAAGAAGCATAAGAAAAATAATCAGTAAAACAAATTCCAGTCTGGTTTCTAGTTTGTGAAAGGTCTATGAACACATTCTTACAGAATTCAGTAAGTCTGGGAAAATATGATGCTGTCCTTGACAGATGTGATACATTGATGCAGTGGGAAACATCGGAAATTAAGTCTTCTGTTAAGAAATTCTAAAAAAGGGAAATGAAATAAGTTAAGCAAACCTCAGAAAGCTGTCTGGTGCTTCAAATATTTACTAGTACCCACTATGCACATCTTTTCTTAAAAGAAAAAAGGAGAAAAACAAAGAAACAAATCCTCTCCTCCCAAAAAAATCCCAGGTGGAAGCTGGTCCAGATGGAGCCACAGGACCTTTCTAATGGCATCCTCGTTGTGAAGAAATGAGAAAACTGCTTGTCCTGCTGTATCTGAATGGCAGCGGGGCCTTTGGCCAGATGTTGGCAGGCAGAGGAGAGACGAGACCAAGCACTTGCACCCTGGTCAGCTTCACTCACCAGAGCCAGAGAGCGACGAGAGGGACCTGCTCCCAGAAGGGAGATGCTCCTAGGAGGGAGACACGGAGGAGGAGCTCGGCCTCCTTCAGCAGCTCCGCAGACCCCCAGCGTGTTACTGCGTCCAAGCCGTGGTGCAGGTGTGGGCTCGTCCCCTGCGGGAAGGGTTCGAAGCTGGGCTCGTGACGGTGAGACCTCAAAGCCGTCTCTGCCAGCAGGCAGACCTTGCTTGTGCAGAGAACTTGGCTGAGCCAAGGCTTCCAGAATTGCAATGGGAAGCACAGATAGGAAAGTGTTTTACATGCTTTTAAACACAGGGACTACTGATACTGTTGCGTACTGGGTTTGCCTCCAAACAACGCATCCAGCTGAGTAATTTATTCTCAGTGTATAATCTTTGACAGCTGAGGAGCAGAAAAGCTGTTCAATACATTTGAAAATCATTGCAGCTACAAGGCGCAAGAGTATTTAATATCTATTTTGAAACTAATACCAGAGACACCTGATAAACTGCCAGAAGACAGGGTTTGTAACACACAAAGCTAAAATGTTAAGGACTAGCAAACACTGAAGAAAGGTGCTCAGAGGGGAATCGAAAATGCCGCAGAGTTTGGACTCAATTTATTTTGCCCTTGTAAACTGCAGCTGCCTGTTTAAGTTCCTTAAGTCTCCTGGGTCAACAGGTGCAGACTGAAAAATTCACAAGAATGGGTAGTTTTGAGCAGCTCCTCCTTCAAGTTGTAGGGCAAAGTATGGAGCTGCCGTGCTCAGAATTAGCCCTCGGTGAGCAGCCAAGTAAAGGAGCAAAGATAATGGCAAACAAGGCCATTATTTGGCCATTTGAGTCTTATTTTAAGCCTCAAAATAAGCTGTGCTTAATTATGGTTGAAGCTTACACCAGCATTGCCAAGAGCCCTTATTCTCTTATTTACTACCTCTTTATGGAAACAGGGAGAGAAAACCTTAAACTCACATAATTTAGAGAGCACCAATGTACCAAAAAAAAAAATACGTCACAGTCACTTTTGTATTAACTAATGCATCAAGCACCAGGACCAGGAGTTTCCGAACAAACACCTAAATAGGCTGGTACTGGAAAAGACAGATAAAATATTTCAAATATTTAGTTGAAGTACCAGCACCTACTTGCAACTTGGCAGTACTCAGCTACAAGGTCAATTAATACAATACACACGGGTAAAGAATTAACTCTGCAACAGGCAAACTTGAGTGGCAAATAAAAGGACCTCATGAGACCTCAAGAGGATTGTGTCCCTGGCAGATGCCAGTCATCCTCTAAGGACATATATATGTATATATATATGTTATATATCTTAGGGCTATGTACTGCAGCCAGTTGGGTGCCATGGGGGCTGAATGTGGCCCAGAGTGATCCTACATCAACACGTCATTGAAACAGGGGCCACCAGGAGCCATGGAGCAGTCTTTGAAATGAGAACATGGCTATTAATATATTAACAGTCTTGAACACATGAAAGAAAGCAATTAATGAAGAAATTCACTGTAAACTAAGGTTAGAACTTGAGCTTGACCCAACGTGCCCTGAAGTAGAGGAAAGGCCCACGGGGCTATCAGGCAAGGGCTTAGGGCAAAACAAAAGATGCAATCATTTTGATAGGCAAAACCCACAAATGGAGCTTTATCTCAGCAATTAGCTACACTTCTTGAAAGAGAAAGGAGAGGCTAGGTTTAAGAGTGTTTCATGGCTGATAAGAAAGCTCTGANAAAAGGAGAGGCTAGGTTTAAGAGTGTTGTTTCATGGCTGATAAGAAAGCTCTGAATGCACAGATGGAAATCTGGGAGTCAAAGACAATTATTTTACTGCAGTGGGAAAGATAAGCAAGACTTCTCTTGCGGCAGCACAGGCCAAGTGATAGACTTGGAAAAAATACTTTAGCACTGATGTAGATATGGCAAGCTGAGTCTTTCTGTACAGGAAATCTGCTATCCAACAACACTATTACAGTAGCACTGACATTCCCAAGCAGCTTCTCTGAGTGAGGTATCATCTAACCACACAGCAGGAGACAATTTCCACCCAGAACCCATGTCACCACCGTCTTCACCCAGCTGTAAGCTCAGGAAATGCTCTCCTAGCTTCTAGGAGACTAATCGTGGGCAGAAAATTCAGCATGCACATATAAGCATTTTTAACATCAGTTAATACCTGTACATGTGAAGTTTAGCTAGAACCAGCAAATGCATAATGAGAAAGAAGGAAATGACTCCAGAAAGCAGATAACTGCGAAAATTGCCAATACATCCAGCTAATGGTATTAAAACCATTATTTTTAAAATGCATAATCAGGTATAAATAAGCTGATAAATAAAAAGGACCTTGAAGGGACTCATGGGAAAGATGCACAGACTTGATTACCTAATTACGGAAGGAATATTACAAAAATGGAAATAGTACAACAAAGTCCCATAATGACTTCGAGATCGAAGGCTCCAAAATGGTTAGTGAAACTAGGTCTGTATCCCTCGAAAAAAGAAAAGATTAAGAGGGGACCTCGTGGAGCTGCAGAGAGCTCTGGGGGGAATTGCAGAGAGCACTGCTGCAGTTATTAGAGTTAATGTCAAATATGAGAACGAGGGACATGACTCCAGTGAGGTCTTGCACTGTACAAATGTAATACTACTTTTTTTTTTCCAGAGGGTATATATTATAAGCTATCAGATGCTGCTCTAGAAGCAACCAATCTGACCAGATTTCAAATAGAGCAAGAAGCATATGGAGTGAGAGGGGGAGAAAAACACTGTGTTATGGAGAACAACTGTTAGCTCTAGCAAAGGGAAGGCCTAGCTGGGCTTCCTGGCTGCCTGCCATTGAAGATTTTCTTATGTCCCTGTGTAATCTTCTGACTTTTGACTTAGATGTTTCCTAAAAAATGTGGCCCAGTGGTTGGTACATACTAGGCATTAGCCCAAGAAAAGAATGAAGGAAAAAAAAAGTACTGTATCTCATTAAAGAATTTTTAAACAGAGACTTTGAGGCACCATTTGCTTCTTGTTACTCATCTTTGCAAACGTCTCTTGTCTTCCCAGGCTCGGTCCTGATGTGTTCGCGCTCGCAGCCTGCGCGTTTCTGAGATGCGCACGAGCAGAAACTCGGAATGGGCAACCCACACTCGTCCTGGCAGAGGTTGCAACATAAAGCAAAGAAGATACAAGAAGAGGGAGACAAAAATAAGATTCAGGGAGCTATACGGTACAGAATCTCTTCATGTGCATAAGCTGCATCAGGTGAAAAAATGGGCATGGATGTAGCTTTTTGACTGCTCTTTGAAGCAGTGATCACACCTACGTGTGAAATATTTACAATTCGTTTAGCATTTGTTTAGTTTCTGCAAAATGTTTTAAAAGAAAACAGAATTTATCTGTGATCATTTTTCATTTTCTCCAACAAAAGATTCCAATATAGATATTGCTGTAGGCACAGGGAGCACTGAGCACCAGGAAGTGGATCTCGTAAACAATTTCTCAGAGCACTACAAAGTTTAAATATTAATTTGGCCATAATTGGCAGAGAAGCAATTAAAAATGCTACAAAGCTGACTTTCTCCCTCCTTCACTTTCTCCTCCCTTTTCATTTAACCACAGTATAGAAAGTAGATGTAAAACAATAGGACCCTGAGCTGTACGCCTTTCTAAGCCTAGCTTGCCTTAAAGCTACAATATGGATTTAATTTATATGCAAATGTAAGCAATAAAAAGCCAGACACTGTAGAAATTATAGTATTTTTTATAGATGCTGCAGTACCGACACACAAGCCAGCATTGATTTCAAGCAGAGAGCTAATTATTGCTGGTCACTAAGCTACCTTTTTCTTTTAATATCTCTCTCTTTCTCTCTTGCTCTCTCTCTCCCTCTCTTTTTTTTAACAATGTATAAATTACTTTCTTGAGCGAGGAGGAGAGAGCAGCAGAGAAAGAAACTGGAATATTGGGCATGAGTGAATGCAAACGGCCAGAAATATCTCCTGTGAGATTCAACATCAGGATAATTTCACAGTCTCGCTTTTTGACTGCTGTGTCCTGAAGCTGACCAGCACCATGCAAGGCTGATCAAAGGCCATCGGAAACATCAAGTAAGCCTAAATGGGGCTAAAGTATGCTAATAGAGAAGCTAAATGTACTTTAATCCTGTTATAATACAAGGTAACTTAGAGGCAGTGAAGGGCCTTGTTGCTTTTCCCCACTGGGTCCAGGACCCCTGCAAACCCTGAATAGAAGTTGCTTCCTATTCTTTGCCGGCTGGGCTGTGGCTTTCTCAGATGCACACACGGTCCCCTCCTCCTCCGTTTACTAAGTGTCAACAGTCGGCTGAGCAAGACTTCTCCGCTCCTTAGATCAGCACCCTGTGACCTTCCACATTTAAGCACAGACCATTAAGCTAAGCTTTCCAGCTGTTGCCTGAATTATGAGGGATTTTTTTCGGAGGAGGGCAGAGCTTAGGGGAACACTAGGCAACAGTTTTATGTTGTGGACCCGCTGCCACCCAACTCGCAGCGCAGAGAAATGGCCTTTCTGCAGCGCTGCACCGGCCGCTTGATGTTCAGTGGGAATAGGGGGCTGCTTTGAAGTGATTAAAGGCCGGGGTTGCCCAGTTTCGGTATCATTGTGCTCACTTGGGGAACCGTAATCTAATTTTAGGAAGAGGAAACCAAGCAAACGTGACTGAATCGTGCTGCACTGTACAGTGGGGCTGAGCCAGTTCTCCAGGAATATGTGTGCTTGCAGGGCCACTTTTCTCTCATTTCTCCTTCCTTCTTTTTAAGCATCAATTGCAATGCTTCTTGCACAACAGAGGGAAAAAAGGGGGGCAGTTTTGCCCATAAAATGATATGTTTTGGTGGATGTCCCAAACTACTGCTTGCAAACCCAAGATTAAAAAGAAGACTGATGTAATTTTAAAGCCAGCCAACTGCCTTCGCGACTGTATCAGAAGATTAAAAACAAAGGTTTCATTGAAGCACTGCCTCCCACTGTGCAGCTGAAAGTCTTATGGCTGAGGCAAATGGCCCTAAATATCTTTCTGTTAAGTACAAATTACATACTGGATATATTAAGTTGTAATGGTGTATTTTCAAGAGTCACTTTGCTTGAGTGAGAATGTCAGTAAAGACTCAAGAAATGCTGACTGGATGGCACATGGAAACAAAAAGGAATTTGCCTCTCACAAATAATGTTTTGTTCGTATTAAATGCTTTATTCCTCTGTCTTTCCCCATCCCCCAGCTAAACCCGGAGTTTCAAATGCCAGACCCAGTATATACAGTAAGTCCCTCTGAAATCCTCTGCAGAGAAATAGTATCCTGGCCTAGCAAACTATTATCTGCACTTACATTCCTGAGCTTTACCCCTCTGCGTTAGTGCTGATAGGAGTCCTTTAGATCAGCTGAAATGTAACTGAATAAAGATGCTCCAGAAAATGTCTTTTTAATGTGGAATTATCTTTCATTTACATAGGCAACTTCCCTTAGCTCAGCACATGTGTTGTAAGGCCTCATGTAATAGAAACATCCATATAAAACTTAATGATTAGCATTCATTCTGCTCCCAAATGATCGATAAAATGCTAAGTTAATATAGAACACGAATGGAAAGTCTTCGAAGCTGCATAAACTTGCTTTGCTTTGGCAGATACAGCATGGACAAAACCTATGGATAACAAAGCTAATCTAAGGGAGCTACACACTTTTCTTCAAATTCTTTTACCTCTTAACTGGGCAAATAGTTTGGAAGACCTTACTCCTGCAAATAAATTGTGCAGAAATTTTGATATATTATGTTGAGGCAGAGAGAGTTAACATTAGAAAAATGCATTTAACAGGGACATGCGTTGCTTCTGCTGAAATACCTGAATTCTGATCTGCTCCTGTTTGCCTCTGTTAGGGATAACTTCCTCATTTTTAGTTCTCTCTCTACCTATGTATCCACCATCCACCAGTCATGCTGTTTGTCTGTCCTTCCCTTGCAATTGCAGTTGTGTTGTAATCACCAACAGATTTTTGAAATGAAAAGCATTTGCAGGACTCTCCTCAGTTCAGCTGTAATTTTCTGGATTTGTTTTTAATTATCAGAGATCCTTCTCAACACATATGAGGTTTGACTGAAATCTTTTGTTCTTACAAGTGCCCATACGCTGCTCTCATTACACGATACCTTTCCAAGCAAAATTCTTCACAGCTTTTTTTAGAAATAAAAACTTGAAAAAAAAAGATCAACTGAGACTGGTCAATTTCAGTTAGTAAAAAATGCTTAAAAGATTATTAATGCAGAGATATTGAAAGAAATTATTAGAAGGTTATTAATGCAGAGATACAGAATTAAAATATATGAGAGATTTTTTTCCTCCTAATTTCATTGTAAATTTAGGCATTAATTTTTTCAGACATTCAATTTGAAAGGTAATGACCATCTGAGATGAAATCTGATCAACTCAAATACACTTTTACTCAAATCAGTTCAAAATTTAGCCTTTGTTTAGCTCCTGAAACATCAGATTTACTATTGCTAGCACGGGAAAACACTACAACGTGAACACAAGAGAATCACAAAAATAAACTAAATGTGAGATAAACATTCATAGCAATGGTGGATAGCTGTATGTTTTATTTGGCTCTGTTTTTGTTGTTGTTGATTGTATTTTTTATACCTATCAATGTTTTTCATCAAAATCTCACTGTTGCTTCATCAAACATTTATATGTTTGTCAAGACCCAATTAACGTTTCACGTAGTTACTTCAGGACTTGTAATTGGACAGTTAATGTCTCATTCACATTTTGAGAATTAACTGCGTTTCTGGCAAGTGTGAAGCCCACTGGAAGGGAAGGTGCAGTTGTGTATCAGAGCAAGCAGCTATAAATCCTCCTGAGCTACAGTAATTGTTAAAGCACGTAACAGAGCTAATAAAGTGACGCTGCCATTAATATCTGTTAAATTATATGCACTTCAATAACAGAGACGAGATAGATGCACTGTACGTGAAATTGAATCTATGGTTAGTACATGCACCAAGCACCCTATGTGGGAGATATAGGAGATATACTTACTGACTACTGTTTTTTTCCCTCAGTGAACATTTTGGGGCTTGAAAAATAATTAAAAATGTAAAGAAGATTTGAAGTGAGTTTGTGCCCCAAATCCTCTTTCCTATGTGAAAGAGTGTGTAAGACTGAATTTTGCATTCAATTTTTCTTTTGTTCCAGTTAAATTTCCTAGGTCAGTCTCAAGCTCACATGATGTTCCCATCTCTGAGTTGATGAGGCTCATTTACACCATAGAGGGGTTGATAACATCTCTCCCAGTTAAAGTTTAAAAATGGAGAAGAATGGAAGCAGTTTGCTTCCCTGTGTTATGACCTGGGAGTTGAGCTGTGATGGTTACAATTTAGTTGGGTGGCAAATTTCAGGAGGAAATCACAGTAGATTATTTTTCTGAATCATGCTTAGCCCCAGGTCTACAATGAAGAGGAGTCAATATATATTTAACTGTGGAGTAATTAATTAATTGAATTAATTGGAACAATTAATTAGGGAACGAGGACAAGCTGTGAAACTACACCTTGATCCAGGCATGTGCTCTACCAACTTAAATTTTGATCAACCTTTAATCTACCAAGCAAAGAAACGCAAGGGCCTGAGGCGATGCGTCCCAGAGCTGTGGGAAGGTGCTGAGGTCCAGCCCCGCCGTGCAGCAGGCCGGCTGGTGTGACCTTGGGCAAGCCACTTCTCTCCATTTTGACTTCCCTGTCTCTAAAACAGGCCAATGATATTCACTGCCTTGTTGAGCTTTGGGGGCATAAAAAGCATGATGTGAATGAAAAGTGTATTTCAAAGCTAGCCAAGACAAGAATTGCATTTTTCTTCCTAATATCTATTAGCTCAGAGCAACAGAAGAATCGCATTTGCCCCAACTCCCTCGTCTTGTTTGGAGATGTGGAGCCAGGCTGATCGTATCCACCAGATATTTGTTTCCAGGGTCACATGAAAGTACGGAGAAAGAAGGATCTTTTGTGCAGATGACATGCTTGGAAATATAAATAAAGCAAACAGCTCCCACTCTTTCTACAGCTAACTCGGTGAAAAGATATTATTTTAGACAAGAAAACGCTATCAATTCTCCTCCTGTTGGGGAGAGCCGTGGCAGGTTTCCCATGTTGATCCGCGGAAGGTATAATTCCAGCAGGAGCATCTGGCTCCTTTGTGCGCGTCGCAGGCAATTGTGTGGCGGAGGCGCTGGGCCCGCGGCGGCTTGAGCCACGGGGGCAGCCCTTTGACGTGCCTGGGTTGCTTTTCCTGCTCCGCCGTTTTGTTTTTGACTCTTTTGAGCTTCCTCAATGCGCAGCCTTGCTCTGTAGAGTCCCTGGGACAGTTTCATTCATAGGTACTGACAAGGACTGCGGTTTTGCCAGGGCTAACGGGTCCATTCTTACAGTGGTGCTGTGTGTTACATTATCCGACAGCTGCTTTCGTTAAGTTTTTTTTTTTTTTTTTTAAGAAATCCTCTTAAAGAAGGCAGAAGAGTGATCTCTGGGTAGCGGAGCTTTCAATCTTCAAACTAAACCTTGCCAGGTTGCTTTAGAATTTACAGCCACTCGTGAGGCTGCCTCGCACAGTATAATATGTGGTGCGTTGCTTCAGCCCTCTTTGAACAGTCAGTGCTTTGCTTTTATCTTCTAGGTATATTTAGGACAAAAAGGGAACCTCTTTTCTCACTTCCCTTGGAACGATCTGAAGACAAGTTTTTAATTGTGTTTGCACGAATGCAGTCAATGCAGATGCTCTGCCACACAGATGGTGTTCAGCCTATCCTCCATCTCTTGTGATACGGAAAGGCAGCACAAGGGTGCAGGCTCCTTGGCTTTCTGCTCCTGAATCCGCTGGGCACCTCGCTCCAGGGCTGTGCTCTTGCTCCTACGGCTACGCCGAGCAGCAAAGCTCTCCCTTACCTGCTGCTGCCCACAGCGCTGCGCTTGCTTGGCTGTGGGAGGAGATGGCAGGGGGGAGAGATGCACCTCCCTTGGCATGGGAAAGCTTGGAGGGCAAGGATGATGGAGCTGGTAGCGATAACAGAAGCCCTCTCCTTGGATACACTAAGGCTGTATTAGCAGAGCCAGCTGGCTGCATCATTGAATGGCAACAAGGAGATGACCCATCTCCTCCTGAGCTGCTGTGCTCTGGGTCAGCAGAAGTGATGCTCACAGAGCACCAGTGCTTCCCCACTTCCTCAGGGGTGTGAGTTTAAGGGAAGGCTGCACTGCTCGCTGTGGCTGAGGTCATTATGGAAGTGCCTGTCCAGCAGCAGCAGCAGCAGCGAAGATGAGTGCTGAACTCCACTGACCTAAATCAGCAAAGCGTTTGTTCAGAATAGATTTGTTGGCTAAAAGCCTGCGCGTTGAGCAGGGAGGATGAAATAATACGGGACTGGTTGTTTGGACAAATTCAATAACACTTGCAGAACAAGTTTACAAATCAGGAAGATGATGTATTTTGAAAAGTAGTATTTTATGTTTGCTAAAATTAGGAAGGAGCTGGGCTAAAATCAATGTTCAAAGAGGACACCATGGCTGAACCATATTTAAACAGATGATCTGACATTACAGAGTTTAGTGTGCTGGCCTTCTTTGCCATGCAAACAAATAATGCAGATACAGAAAGAAGGAGAGTGCATGGGATAAGATGGAGGGGGAAGCCTATTTATCTAGCAATATAAGAAACATGAAAAAGTATTATAATAATATCGAAGAATCCAAAATAATATATTGGAAAAGATGACTAGTCCAAGTACAGTATATCTGACCTTGTAATGCTAGTAGAAAGGAGGAGTGAAACAACTGGTTCATTTGCAGCTAACAAGCTAAAAGAAGAGCTGTTACTAGACTGTTTCAATTTGATGATAGATTCCCGAAGTGCTTTATCAATTTCACATCTGTAAAGCCATCACTGCTGTTTTTTTACAGAGTGGAGTCACTGCTAGTGTGAGATACAAGTAGAGCAGCATGTTGGGAGACCCAGCAATGGAAATGTTACCAGGCAAATTCAGATGCTCGCCCACTCTCCAGTTCCCTTCCACCAGAAGAGAGTGTGGTTTCATATTGCTCCTGCTTCCGAAATTGATCTAACTAATATAACCAGACAGAAACACCCCTTTGCAATGTCACTAATGCTTTGCAAACTAGCCGCTCTAATTAAGGACATTAATTTCACTAATTTCACTGAGGCAATATCTTGAGATATATCTAAGTGGGTAGTAGAATAGGTCCTATGAATCTGTAAAACAATTAGCAGAGAAATGCGTAAGAAAATATCCAAATCAGCTGGACAAAAAAAGACTTTGGGTCTTCAATATTTACAGTGAGTGAAAACATAATTCTGAAGGATGAAGACTAAGATGGTAATGGAGAAATGACGCATAAGAGGACTGAACCTATTCCCAGACTCAGAGCCTATGGACATTAGACAATGGGTTTGTTTGCCCAAAGCCAATATGTGATGATGAAAAGAGTAACGAGTACATGGGGTGATGCTCATTTTTTTGTCACTATGCCAGAGGCTACATCTGGTTACTGGAACATGCAGCTGGTCAAGGGAGAAATATTACTGACCTGTACTAATCTTCCTCAAAGCAGGCGGTGTTCAGTCACTCCCTAAGCCTGTTCTGTTGGGTCAAGACGTGTTTCACAAAGGCAGTGGATGAAACCTGTGGTTGGATGTCTGGGGCTGCAGTTAAGCCAGCACAGACCCCCATGGCCCAAACTCACCTGTCATCCTGAAGATGGCAAAGTAGAAGCCAGATGAAAAAAGGTATATCTGCTACTGAAGTATTTTTATTAGAACCATGTGAGAATACTGTTTTCACCTTTGCAAATCTCAAATATAAAGCTATCAAAGAAGCACGCAGGGCTAAAAAAAGTTGAAAATAAATAGGAGTCTTAGCAGTAGAAACATCCCTCCTTGAAAAAACCTCGGACACATTAACCGATTTGATAGGATCTCCTATAAGGAGATACTACACAGGTGGGGAAGTTGACAGGGCGGTTTCTTGGATCTCTGCTGCATATGGGTTAAATCTGTGAGTGTGAGTATATATAAATATATGTAAAGATATATGTAAAGATACATGTAAAGATATATGGGATATGTGTGACTGAGGCCAAATGGTTGAGGACTGTACACCTTCATCGGGACACATGGGAATAAAGGCTCAGGTCAGGACTAGTAAGATTTTGTCCACCAAAAACTATATACAACTAAACATATCTGTAATGCATAAGTTGCCTATATGTCCACATGTCAAATACCAAGGATTGAATGAAGACATATGAATACATATGACTTATGCCTTGTCACCATTCCTTGTCATAATGAGATTTGCCCATGTAAATTAACAGAAGAAACAGTTTATGAAATGCCTGCTAGTGAAAGTCAGGGTGGAGGTGGCCCAAGCCACCAGATGACTTTGTTCACCAGGAAGATTTCACAGTATCACTGAATAAACTTGGAGTTTGTTTCCAGAAGGTTTACAACCAAGAATTATCCATATATCATTAAAAGAATAGGTAAAAGCATAGGGAGAAGGCGGGAAATATTCTGAACAGGTCACAGAAACAAACTACTCCCATTTCCAAACGTCTCAGATCTTAAAATCAACCCGAGCTTAAAAATTTACGTATACCTTTTTAAAGCTACTGCAGTTTTAAGTACCTTTTTGGTTTTCATTAATTTCCATGATATCCCAAATAACAGCACTTTATTTCCACCATAAGGCACTTGAAAATCCAAGTTCAGTTTTATCTCACAAAATCCTCACAGATACTTTGAAGGACTCATTTTGTAACCATGACTGGCCCTTCTTTCAATTATGTCATATGAAAATGTTACGAGAACATTTTAAAAATGTTTTCTGAATTTTAAGGTACTCTTTGTGCCTAGCAGACCTAATCAGTCATGTTCACACTCACAACGTATGTCAGGAGCTTTGTTTTTCATTAAGATTTTTACCAGTCACACTAGCAAGTGAGAATGTGCTGCTTTGCATGCATGAACATAGCCATGACTTTTAGCAAATCTGAGATCACCCTGCCAATAGCCCCGTTAAATTTTTTTTATCAGTCTGGTTGACTGGAATGTTTGAGTATTTACAATAGACTCAAGAGTATTAAGCTGAAAGTCTTTCTAATGTAGTGCCAAATTAGACATGGCTAAACAGTTGCATAGCAATCTTTGACTGCTTTCTTCAAAATAATAATAAAAAAAACCCTAAACTATCTGAATTAAAAAAAAATCTTTACAAACACATTTTAATTTGCAATCTTCAGGATTTCTCCCTGCTTTTCAGCAGTCAGCATTCCAAGAAAATACAGAGAGATACAGTGAGTCTTAAGTTATGCAGAGCCCTAAACTCATCTTAAATCTACCCTTTCTTTGAAGGCTAAGCTACCTCCAGTAATCTGGCATTTACTGTGCAGAAGGGCATGCAGATGGACTATTCCTGTGGTCTGCTGCTATGCTGCTTGTTCAGATGTCCATTCCCTTCGTACTAAAGGAGCACATCTGGTCCTGTGCTCTGGGTTTGTCATTTATATTCCCCTAATATGATGGTTACCAGCTTCTAAGTCCAGAAACAACAAAAGGAAAAGTTAAACTGTAATGGGGCAAAGAAGTAAATAAGCACAGGAATCTATTTTTACGGAAAAACTTAATAGCATTCATATAGGAATAAGATAATGATTAAATGGCAAGTCATAAGTCATTGAAGAGAGAGAAACTGAGATGAAATGATTCATCACAAGGTGTAAAGAAAGTGTCAGGAATAGGAGTAGGCTTCTGGATTCTGTTATTTTATTCTTGCCTACACAATACATTTTAATACATTTTGAAATAAGTAAAAGTCTAACTGTATTTACATTTATGTGTGCGCGTATACATATGCATATGTGCATGTGTACATAAATAAGTGTGTGTGCTTCTGTGTGCCCTTTTTCTAGAACAAGAATTCTCCTTTTTCCCTATGAGCTGGGAAAAAAAAAGCCCTCTCACTTCATCCCAGGACAACCGTCTTCCAAAATATTCCCATTTGCAGTCAGGCTTTTAGCTGCACTGAGGTAAATCTGTTCTCAGTCGAGGCAGCTGCTGCTGGTCACACTGCAAGTGATACAGCTACACTACGGTTTCCATTACCTTGCCTAAGCTGCTGCTGCAATTAGCAGTGTAAATTAGGGTAGATTTCAGTCTACTCAGCTGTATTTGTTTTGGGCTGCTTTCCCTTCTTAGCTCTACATTTCATCCATGAGTCCTGATCATTCTCAGATAAAAAAACCCTGAAACAATGGTTTATTTGTCCCCTTATTTAAAGGGAGCTTGTAAGAAGGCTAATTCCAGAGCACTGCAAACCTTGCAATGAAGCTTCATGTAAGTGCATTGGACACATAGTGTCCTGATATTTGGACAAGAGAGGAGCAGGGATCACATCTACTTTTTAGTCAGCCAGTTCCCCAGAACCTGGCTGGAGGAGCCCTCCCTTCCACTGATTTGGATCTCACACTCATTTCTCACAAACGTCACATTCTGAGCTCAGACTGGTGAGGCCATCAAAAGCTTTGATGAGGGCTGTGCTTGTTCATTGACTCGAGCTTATGGAGGCGCGCATGTCTGCAGCAGCTCTTGGTGCAGCAAAGAATCACACCACGCTGACGCGGCTTGTGTTGGCCTGCAATTAGCTTGCCTGTGAAATGTGACTCATAAAGAGGGCTTAGCTTGAGTTGTGGCATTTCTGGGCACTGATTCTTTTCTTAGCAGAGATGGCTGGGGACTAGTTGAGTTGGAGCACCTGGAGTGCAAGGATGGGTGCTTTCCCCTAATTCCTGTGGAGGTGGGAAGTTTCTCTGCATGAGATTTCAGGACTTGTCAATGGACCAAGTACCCATCTCTACCATCTTGGCTCCTTATTGATGTGGAGGGTTGAGGATGATGCATGTGGGAGTTGCTTGGTATTTTGGTGCTGCAGGAGGTGCTCATGTTTGGGCTGTGTCTGTCATGGGTTTGTTTCCTGGCTGTTCTTCTGTAACCTGTAAATCACTCGGGAAAGGGTGTTGACCTCTTAAGCACAGCAAGCAAAGGAAATATAAACATACATATAAGTTGAAGCAAATATAGGTTTGTGTTGAGATAAACTGTGACCTGAAGCCACGAAAATCTTCATCCTCATCCTCGTCACTGCTCTGCCATGAGCAGAGCCATCTTTCTGGCATCCAAATTTGAGAGATCTTGCCCTGATAAGACCAGAGCTTTTCCTCTGTTTTTTACCATCATATTTTTAGCAAGAGCCAAGTGATTCTCTAGGTGACATCACCCCACATATGCTGCTCATTGAGATAGTTGCGCGCCAGAATATGATCTAGATTGATTTAGTTCCCCTTTGGGTAAACACAAGTCATCAGGCTCAGCACAGGAGCCTGGGCTCCTGTGACTGGAGGAAATTTTACGGCCTGGGCTCTACTGGAGGTTAGACCAGATGATCTAATGGTTCCTTCTGTCTTTAAAATCTACAGATGCAGCAAAAAATGTTTACACTAATCTTAACAATCTTATGTTTGCCTTTCAGCTGTGCTGTCACTGCGGGTGTCTGTGTGGCAGAAATATCAGGAGCTTCTGCCCTGAAGGACATATGTGCCTGCAGAAACTGAATTTGGGACTCTGCTGGCTTAAGCAGTTTATAGAATTTGATTTTTGTTTCTGTTTGTTGACACAGATATCTGTGGCAAGTGTGCTGAGCTCATTGAGTCCAGGACTAGAAAGAGCCTTGTGCAACTAATGTGTCCCATCATATCTGAGCTAATAGCTTCTGTTTCTAACTTGGAACAGCGAAATATGGAGAGGAAAAAAAAAGACCCTGTAAACTGCAAGATGAACGTGAATAATGAATAAATTTGGGGAAATGGTGATCTGTTCATGGAACAGCCAGGAGCAGAAAAACAAGCTAAATTAGTCAGATGATTTATTCATTGTGAATGATTCATTCCATTACTAGCTGCTTCCTCACAGGCAAGAGAACCTAATATATAAACTTGATACAGGAAGGGTGGGATCCACAGAGAGAAAAACGTCTCCCTCCTCTCCAAGGAAAATAGGTCACCTGCCCCTGCTCTGTTGCTCTCTGGGCACCAGGCACATCTCAGTAGACCAAGCATTCATTTCCAGCTAATGAAGTGTTTTTTTTTTTTTTTTTTTCAGGGCACACATTTCATAAAGTGTATTTCCTGGATTTAGATCAGCTTGAAAACCCAGCACTTGCTATTTGTCCACCTCCCTTTCCCCTGGCCATTCTCATTGCTACCAGATCATGACTGTTTGTTGGCCTAAAAAAAAAAAAAAAGTGGTCCAAATTCAGTGCCCCAAGACAGCTGGCACTGAGGAAGAAGGAAATCTCCCTGTGGCCTTCAGAAAGGGTCGGTATGAGATGAGATTGGGCTCATCGCACCGACCAGCTGAGAGGTGCAGTGAAGATGCTGGGCACCCACTGCCCCTCATATCTGGGTGCGAGGTCTCCTCCACGGAGCCAATTGCCCCTGCATCTGGGAACAGGTCTCCTTCACGGAGCCACCATGGACTGCTCCTGGCCCTGCCCTGGGGTTGCTGCTTCTCCATCGTGCCACTTTGGCCAACGATCTCATTGTATCACTGAGATTGATGAACACAATGGAGATTCGTGATTCTCCTGCCTGCTTGTGGAAGCCAAAGGTCAGCAAAAGCTGCTGTGCTCAGAAATGCTTTTGAGGCCCCTTTTTAGTCCACTGAGAGCAATGATGCTCTCCTGAATTTCTTGTGCGCAGTACAACCCACTTTTTATTGTGGACCTATTTATAAACTGTTGCTAAAGCTTCATAAATAGTTTTTTGTTCTTCACACAAACTCAAGCACAACAGCTGGAAACAGTATTCCTGGTGCAGATGGAACCGGATCTGCACAAAAACCTCCCATGGATGGTATCTGCCAAGGAGCTGGTGGAGAAGACTTGCCAGCTCTGAACTGTGAATCCATGGGACCCTTGAGAGCGTGGGGCCTATGTGCCAGTCATCTTCAAGGAGTCCCTGAGGACAAGCGGTTGAGGCAGAGGGTTCTCTGCTGCCCAACCTGACCCACGTGGCAGTTAACGGAGATGTCGTCCATGCCTTGTTGGCTGGAGGCCATTCCAGGTACCATGTACTGCTGCCCTGCGATGCTGCTCTGTGACCCCTGCGTGCTCAGCAGCCTGATTTGGTAGGCAGGTTTCCAAGTGAAAAAGCAACAGAAAAAGACCTAACTCTCCCCAGACCCATTGCCCCATTTGGCAACAGCCATTTCAGCCAGGGAGCTGAAGAGCGGATGGTGTCGGAGCTGTGTGCTCCTCACCATGATTCCTCCACGTGCCCTCGAGGGAGTTTCGTGAAGCTCTTACATTAAATTTGCTTGCAGTAAACAGTGCCAGTCATAGTCTATCCTTCTGCTAACACGAGGATTTTGGAGCAATATACTTGCAAAAAAACCCTCATAAAACAAACAAAAAAACCCAAAACAAAACCAAAAAAAAAAGGAAAGAAAATAGAAATAAAGTGAGGTTCATGTATATTTCTGGTCATAGTTAGGATTTAAGAACTCTTAAAGTTAGCATAGGCTAGGATTTAAGAGCTTTTTTTTTCAGACTTAAGAGCTGAAAAGAGATTTTTTTTCAGACTTTGATCTGAAAAAAGAATTTCAGAGATCCTGTTTTGCAAAAACATGAGTGGGCATGAATGAGAGGAAGGCAGTATTGCAGTGATTTGGTATATGACCATAGCTTTCCAGTCAACTTTGCTCAGTGCTATCCTGGCCAATGCAACCAACAGTCTCAGAGTCTCTGGAAAAAACAGAAAACTTCATGCTAAACAGAAGAAGAGACTATACGGCAGGTCAACATACTGGTCATAAACTCGGACGTTCAGTGCTGATATTCTGGAGCAAATATGAAACTATTTGGTGGCCACACCATTGTTACTGGGGGATATCTGCCACGCATGTCCCATGGCTCAGGTGCAGATTGGTGTGGGAGACCCAGGGCAGGTATACTAAAGCAAGTTGCTGAAATTCAGGAAACAGGAGTGATCTGTTAAAGCAACCTGAATAAGCTCAGTTTGAACGAGTTCCAGACTCAAGCCAACCTCCCACCTCCTATGTACTGAGAAAATTTAAATCCAAATCCATGCCTGAATTTGTGGCTAACATCCCTTTCACACTTAAAAGATTTCTGCAAATCCCTCCAAAATCTACTCCAAAAAACTATCTATTAAAGGATAATCACTTCCCTTAAGTCTGGTCAAAACTGTAAAGAAGCCAACAAATCAAAAGCACTTGCACATCAATAGCTCAAAAGCTATTGCAGATCAGGATTTTATTTTCTTTAGTTTCACCACATTCTCACTATGGAGTGAAATAATGCAGATGCCCAGGTGCCCAGAGCCGAAGTGCACCATGTGTGCACGTTAGCAGAGCTGGCTGGTCCCTGCTGCCCCTGTTTGAGGTCTCACTGTGCCCCTACTACCAAGCAATGACCCAGTCTGAGTTCCCACCATGGGAGATTAGCTCTTAGCTCTGGGGTGGGAGTCGTCGGGGAGCAGAGGAAACAGGAAAAAGGTTAAAGCATAAGATTGCTTCCCCTCCTCTTCTCTACCTCTTTTTAAATCCAAATGTTAGAATAAGTTGCAGGGGCAGAATTGGAACTATTCAGTTATACATGACAATGCAGCAAAATTCTGGACTATGTCAATTATTGTGGTGCCATATATTTTCATTTGATTCCACTGGGAAAATATATCATTCAAGTAACAAATCATTTGGACAGTGCAGTTATAAGGAAAATGTCCAGTGCATGAAGACAGTCCTTTGCAATGAGCTGCATACAGAATGATATGGAAAACAGTATGAAACTTAGGCAAAATTCCTAGCCTAATTTCCTAACTGGAGATTTTTAAGAGGATTGGGAATAAAAAAAAAGGGGGAAATAAATGAGGAAGGGAGGGACAGCATGTTAAGCCACTTCATTTTGTTTCATTCCTTTAATTTGCTAGTCCCAATAGAGTGAGGGAAGGGAGAGCTCAAGCCCCTCTGGTCCCCGGGAAGACTTGGACCTCTGCGCTTTGCTCCCGGGATGCTCCTGACCCCACAGACTGGGCCAGAGTCTGCCCATCCTGACCTCTTCCTACATGCGTTCCTTTTGTGTCAGTAATTAAAAATCTCTGGGTGCATCTTAAAGACTTCTAGCTGGAGCTAGGTTAGACCCGTAGTGGGACGTTCATCTGGTTCCATGATACTGAGCCAAGGTTTAACTATAGAAGAAAAATTCCCCACATACTGGCATATTAATTTTGAGGATTTTTGGGGGGTAAATGAAACTTCCTTAGCTGACACTGTCAAGAAAGTATCAGTCCCTTCCCCTAATTCCTTTAACAACCTTGGCCTCCTGCCTCCATTTATCTTCACATCTTCTTATTAAAAAATATTCACTACAATAACTGTTGGATGTTGAGAGATTTGTATGAATTGCAAATTACTGAGTTAAAATTAGTAATAAAGCATGATCTTCTGAGTCTGTCCATATCTGCAGAACTTTGGTATCCAGGTTTATATGCAGCATGTCAATGTTATTTTGTCTACTTTTTTTTGGCTCGTGCAACATATTATTAAAAACTGGAAATAAAATAAATGTATTTTGGGGGCAATAAATTAAATTTAGATGACTTTGGAGAAAAAGTTGTGCATTATTTTAACCACAAAATACATCTCGATGAAAATGATATGTTTTCATGTTCAGGCATGCAGACCAGTAAGTGTGGCTAAAAATATATATCCCTTCTTTCAATTATCTTGAGGTTTTGTGCAGTCACTTCTTTAATAAGCGACTTCTTTAAAAATATTTTCACGCATAAAAGGAAGAGTTTTCACCCTTAAAGAATCATTTTTCTTTGAGAACAGGTGACCAGATGAGCTGAATGCTCGGCCAGCCCCTCGCACGCGGCGGCAGGGGCAGGGGCAGGCGCGGGCTGGGGTCCGAGGGTCGGGCTCGGAGCTCTTTGCACAGGGAAGACGCAGCGGTCAAGTTTCCCTCCTACCATTTGCATATGCATGCGACTGATCTGGCTCCTGCAGCACAGTTTTTCTGTGCTTTCTGAAGAGATTTCTCTGGGCTGATTGTGTGAAAACTTTGGTCACAGTCTGTACAGCATACTTCCATTTTTTTTCCCTCATATTAAATTAAAAATGCCTTTCAAAGGCTCCTCATTTTGCCAATTTCAAGAAGGACTCAAAGGTAAATGTTGATTTTATTGCAGTTGTGATACTCCCATATGTTTTGCAGGTAGAATATGAACCTATATTTCAATGAATACTTATGAGCTATTGATTAAAAGAAGTGGTTCCAGATTTCGTGGTGCAAGATGTGACTCGCTGCATAGACGTCTCTATGCAGTGAATGCATTGACTGCATTCACACCATCTCCAAACAGCACGCTGGAGCTGCAAACTGTAGCACCCGTAGCAAAAGTTTAATGTTTATTTAAAGGGGACATCTTTCTATTAGAGTGTTTGAACAGATCTCCTTAGACAAGGATCGTAGCCTCCTTCTTTCCTCCACGCGCAGGCTGTGGTATCTATACCCTTCTCCTTGCACGTGACTTCACTTTTCTGTGCAGTTTTACGCTTCAAGCCAACAGGGAGGGATAGAGCCTGGCACCAGCGACAGGCTCCCGCGCGGGGAGCTGCGAGGGGCCGGCGGGGCCGCTGCTCGCTCGCTCAGCGCCTGCACGCACTTCCCGGCCAGACTCCCTCTTCTCGCTGCCGCTCGGGCAGCCCACGTGCTGCCGGGGTGAACGGCGCCCCATACAAAGCTGCCGAGAGAAAGAGACGTATTTTCCCATGCAGAAATCGAAGTCCATGCTTATTTTTCACGCGCAATTTAGAAGCCTTGCTTTCGAGGATGTGGCTCGTATCTTGCTCATGCAAATATACATATTTTTTTCCACCACGGATCTAAAAGCAGACATTTTCCAAAATGCGATCGGGCAGGAAATGTTCATGCCTGGTTTGCAATCTTTGCTTATTTCTGTTTGTTTGTTTTATTGACACCATCCTTTACATCTGCAAATGCATGTAGCTTGTATGTATTATAGAAGAGAGGTTGATATCTGCATCTAACTGTATCTGTTATTAAAGATGAGCGCAGCAAAATAATTCAGTAAAAAGTTCAGGCATTAATCTAGCCACTGAATACTTGTCCCAGATCATGTAAAACAGCTGCTATCCAATGTATAATCACAAAAGGAAAAAAAATTCTCTTTAGTAACATTTTCATATCTAAGCTATTAAAAATAATAATGCTACTCTTTTAAAAATTTTAGGAACATGTAAGCAGGTTTTTAGAGCAAGCTTGTTTGCACGAGAAACAATGTCTCAGCAAGGAGGTAAAAAAGATCTCAGTCTGTACATCTTTGTGTGTAGGAAAGAGGCACGTAGGATCTGGCTCCCCAGCCCAGAAATTCCGCTCTGTCGCTGTGCATTTGGTGAACCTGCAAGGGCAGCAATAACAGCCCTATACTACAGAGATTTCAAATCCTATTCTATCTAGGTTCTCGTGCTGTGCTCTCATCACTGGGGTTTTGCACCTAAGAAGGGCTAATAGGTACTAATTATGATTATAGCAGCAGCTATTTTTGCTATACTTAGTACGGTCCCATATGCTTAGGATTCTAGAAGACAAAGGGGACAAATTGAATGATTTTGGATGTGAAATTCATTTGCAGTGCTTTAATTCCTTAATCTAAGACTAAAGGGTGTATTGGATATGCTGGTCTAAGAGTGAATATGCACAGAGCCTCCCGGGGATTTTGTCTTACACGATCTGCCCCCCCAGACCTCAGAAAATAGAAGAAACAAGATATTTTTTTCCACTTTCTGTTTCTTTGAAGCAGAGATAAATAAAATTTTGCAATCTATGATGTATACAAAGCTAAAGGAGGGCATGCCTACTGTTATTGCACATTTGAAAAACACATACAATAATGAAGAATCAAAATTTCAAATGTAATAATTCTACTGATTTCAGTGGTGTGAGGCCATTGGGGAATCTAATGCTCAGCAAACTTGTTCAAAGCCGACTGAAGTTTCATACTGAAACATATTCAGAAAGATCTAGCACACCTTATAAATGAAAAATTCATTAACTTAATTAAAGTGCATATGTATTCTGCCTTTAGAGATTTTTTTAACAATCAAACAAGGAATTTTCAATAAAATTCTTGAAAAATCTGTGGAAATTGTCTGAAGACATAAGGGTTTAATATTGCTTCAAGTATGAAAAGAAAAGAATTTGAAAATCTAGAATTAATGCTATGAATTCCAATTTAAGGCATGCATTTTTAAAAACATTTTACCAGGATAAAATTAAGCTAACATTTCATACATTTCTTGCTGTTGGAAGGTTTTAATTTTTTTTTTTCTTTCTCTCTTTTTTTTTCTTTCCTGCGGGCTTCAGCATAATCTTAGACTAGCAATAAATGAAAAATATGCGTTGAGGGAATCAATATACTGATTGTTCAGTTTTTTGAATAGGGTTCATTTTGTAGTGACTGATTAAACTGTGTTTTACTTAACATAAAATGGTCTTTAGATTTAATTATTTTAAAATATTCTTTTAAGATACAAGTTTTGGATTTTGTTTTTAAATAATTAGTAGCAAAAAAGGAACTTTGAAACCATTCAATTAATTTGACAACAATGGCCAGTTGAGATATAAATATAATTGCTTGCTCCATTCAAGCAATAAAATTAGTAATAAATGTACAATGCAAAATAGATTTTAGTATATGTCTCAGGGACATGCTATCCACTTTGCAAAAGGAAAATGCTTACATTTTTAAGGATTTTTTTATACAAGACTAACTAAAAGCTAAGAATATTCAGGTCAGAAACCCGTCTTAATGAATAATAATTTAAATTACAGGAAGCCATTAAAAAAGTAGCAAATGAAATGTGGAAAATGCTCCACCTAAGCAAAAGGGGAAAAGATTTAAAGTTAGACAGTAAGAGCACAACTGTCAACCAAAGGGCACTATTTAGCATGAAACATCTGCACCAAGTTGTGAAATCAGGGTAATGCTGTAAGGAATAAGCTGAGCAAAAATTCCTGTGTCTAATATTGTTATACAATTTTACGTGATAAATAGCCAGAACAAATGCTCATCAGAATTACATTTTTGTTCTATCTTATTCTGCAAAACTAATTTGTGTATGACCTTAAAGATAGATGATTTGTTAATTTGCAGATGTCTCCTTACTTTCCTCTATGACTGTTTCAGGAGATTACGCATTTACAAACTATATGTGTATGTATAAAATATCTCTCTCTCATGCATTTCTCTATCACTCATCGTACCATGTTTAAGTGCTAAATATATGTATTAGGCACACACATGCCCACCCACAAATGCAAGATACATATACATATCTACTAGCTAGACATTCAATTAAATATGTATTGTAAAAGGCAAAAGTGATTTCAAAGATTTGAAGACAACCGTGATGACAGTATATATTACTGTTAAACTCACCAAGGCACATCTGCAAAACAGACTAGGGACGTATCTGTAAATCTTTTCTAGGAAGCTAAAGGTAAACATTGCTTGTTTGCCAGAATACTGTGGAAAAATATTTATGATTTTAGAAACAGTTACCGAAACATTTGCTAAGGGAGTATTACATTTGCTTTTTAAATGAATTCATCTCAAGTAAGCAGTATTATGTTAAATGCTGTGATACCATCACCATTCATTTAAAACAGTCATTTTGGGCGTGAACTTAGGCAATGCACAGGATACCTTTCAAACACAGAACATTTATTAACTGTTTTTTTTCCTGAGAATTAAAAAAATAATTTTTGTGCCCACTATCAGTGGTCTTGCTTAACAATTTCCTTGCTGCTGCAGTTCACCTTTAGAAAAGATATAGAGTTTAAGCACATATGGTTAAAGTTTTAGCCCTAGGGGTTTTATTAGAGCAATATTCCTTTTCGGTGCACTGTCCACCACAACAGGTCTTAACCTTTCATTGCTAGACAGACAAGCAGAGAAGTATAAAAACAAAACAAGCTATGTTTAGCAGAATTTTACATACCATAATCTCTTTACCATGGTCAAACAAGACTGGAATTTTCAAGATGATCTGTTATGGCACAAATCCATTCCAGAACAGAGCTGATTTACAGCTTAGCACCATTCTCCACTCTTCACTGAGAGTAAGTTAAATGACCCAAGAATAACATTAATATGTACTATAACTAGATAGAATGGTGGCCTAAAGGGTGGTCTAAGGCATTAGCTTTCGCCCAAGGAAACTCAAGCTCATATATTGCCCAGAAATACTAATAAGGGTCAAGTATCATTACTATTTTAAGAGGTCGACATTGTAATGAATTGCAGGGTTATGATAGTGAAACTCTTCTGCCTTCTGTCAGCCTTCTTGTCTGCCCCCCGTAATGTTTTGAACAGGTATTGATAAATCCAGATTCATATTTTGCACACTGTTTCGTGGCTAACCTGGTTTAAAAATATCCGCTGGCCATATTTTTACTTGTTTGGGTCAATCTGATTAACCTCACCTAAGTCCCTGACAAAGTTTTTCTTCCTATTCTTCCTTTGTTATGGCACTAGCTTCAGAAAAAAAAAATGGGAGAAGCTGAAGCCACAAGTTTAAAATCGAGTTAGCAGAAGCACAGAGATTCCCCCAGTAACAAGAAAGATCTGACAAAACAATAAATAGAAAAGTAAGATGTTGAAATTATTTTAAGACAGATGCCTTTTTAAACTGTATTAAGAACACCTATCATGGAGCCTGATTCCAGCAGTTCCTTGCACAGGAGGTATTTTATCTTCACAACATCTGGCACTGTCAAGGAGGTATAGTTGGAGACCTTACCAGATGCAGACACTCTATACATAAAAGTACACTAACAAATCATACCATTAATAGCAGCACAACCCAAGTGTTTCTTATACATCCATGAAGAGAAATATTCCATGGCTATGGGAAAGCTTAAAGAAAACACATACACAGACACACACACACAAACCCTTACTGAAATTTCTTGCAATTCCTAAAACATAAAAATGACTCTGAAAGCCTTATTTTCATTCTTCTTTTATAGATGACTGACAAGAAAGCTTCTTTCTTCAGAGTAAAAAACCCCTTGTCCCATAAATCTGTGTGGTTGACATATCTAGGTAAATTTGTATCCTTGCTCAAAGGGATCACTGGTTTTATTCTCTATGGATTTTTCACTCACTCTATTGTAGAAAGTGAGTTGAGGCAGAAAAAAAATTGCTTGATATTTGAAGGAAGGTTTACATTATTTTATATCATCCACACTGTTATGTTGTCACTTGGCTTCTTTTATGAACTGCTTAAAACATGATACTATACTACATAAACCTTGCCATTTTGAATATGTAGTTTTTTCCATACCCTGAAGGTCTTGAGCTCTATAGTCCTCTAACATCCTTCTTTGTTAGTTGGACATAACATTCATTCCAACATAAAGCAGGGAGATATGTGGCAGTTATGTATTATATTCATACAAAACACATGCAACGTTTCCCTCTTTAGTATTTTATCTTTTTTTAATCAAGGTTTCTCTGGTATTCTCTCCCTCATGCAAATGAACAAACCACCATGTTTCAAATAAGCCTCTCTTAAAGATAAATCTGGATATCAGCGGCATTATCATAATTTCCACAAATCAAGGATTTTGTTATATGTGTCATTTGATCCTTTGCCTTGATAGCTGAACCCACTGTAATCAATACGCTGCTGATAACAGGGCACTGGCTGCGTAATACGTGAGTCTAGAAAGAGAGTCTAAAAAATTTCTATTTTGGATTTGTTTCTCCTTTTGTGACTCTAAAAATACCTTGTACTGAACGACTGAAGTATGATAAATAACTCTTAGTGGAATAGTCTTTTCAGATCAAAAAGCTGACGGATGTTTTGTCCGAGACTATCACAACAAAACAAAAAAGCAGCAGCAAGTCAGAGGCTCCGGGGAGCCCGGGACTGTGTTTCATACTGCTCTTCCTAGAGCTGGCGTCACAACGTACCGTCAAGACAGCCTCTGTTTCTACAGCACGCTTTAAAATTTAATTTTCTACAAAAAGCGAGGTATCTCCAGGAACGTTAGCAATTTTAGCTGCATGTGCTCTGTTATGACAGCAGTGAAGGTGGTGGTGTGCGGCTGGGAGAAGGATTAGATAGGGGTCAAACGTTTAACCATCTGTATTTGCCATGAACTAAACCTTATTTTTTGATACCTCTGTTTTGACTAACTGGGAAGTGATCCCCCCCCTCATTCTTGCAAAAGTTTTTCTTCTTCTTTCGCGTCCTAGTGTAAATGTGCAGCTGCACTACTCCTACCACCCTGTGGTAATTTCATGCCATGACATACATTCACGTTAGCATGGACTTCTGGCAACATTCTGCAGGATTTTATTGAGTTACTCATCTTCCTGTAATTACATCAAAGAACAATGAATCTATTTTTATTTTTTTATTTTGGTGCAAATAGTATGCATTTAGGTGCAGAATAATTAGATGTGATCTTTTTATTTATTTATTTTTTGTAAAGTAACAGTACTTTGTACTGCTAAAATAGTTTTGAATGTTAAAATATATCAACACGCCTCTTAAAAGCTTCGGGGAGTAGACTCTGTTTTGATGTCTGAACTATTAATGTATTATAGAGACACAGAACATTATAGCAAATACCTAGGCAGCACATTAGACATCTCTTTGTTTTACTTCGCATACGAGCAGATGAAGAACACAAAAAGCAATCTTGATCAAAAAGGAAAGGTTAATACAATTAAAATTTTCTCACTGCACGCACATTTCACAAATTCTCTGAATTTTATATGTAGCAGATGGTGTTCAAACAAATCAAGAAGCTGAAGCTAAAAAAAAACACACCAATGAAGAAACTCATATATTTCTTCAAACGATAAGATGAACTGCAGATGTCTGTTGAAGAGTACTGCTGACGCAGGCGACCTAAGAAGCAAAGGCTTAAAAAGAAGAGTCCATTTGTGTTTAGCCCTGGCCAACCACATAAGCTGTCACAGCATGATTTATGAAGGTTGTTTGCTAGATTTTATGTAAACTGAGAAATTGTGATTAAAGAAAAAGTGTAATTGGTTACCCATGGTAATAGGAAACACGGCAAAACGATAGCTGAACTGTACTTTGTACTGCACTTGCTGGTTTAGCTTTTCTGGGTGGACAGAGCTATTTACGCAGCATAACTCAGTTCCATCAATCTTTCAAGTTTTGACCAACATGCTTTCATGCTTCTGCATTTTGTCCACATGGTTCTCGGTAGTGCTGTGAAAATACTGTTCTTATCTGACACCTGCAGTCAGATTAATCCCAAGTTAAGCTTGACTAAATCACTAAAAGGAAAACAGTTGTCTGTTTTTAAAGAAAACATTTGAGTCATACAGAAAAACAGCTGCTTGATAAGTGGTTAAAAATCATTACTGAACATTTAAAAATTAATTTCCAAGATTACACTTGATAACATTCACAGAAACCTACAATTAGTGCAGTGTTTTACTGGGGAAAAGTCGCACCCTTATGTGTCAGTGTTTCCACTTAGAAAATTGCATATTCTTGGGACCTGTTGCAACTTGGCTGTAAATATTTACTCTAGACAGCACCTTAGTATACAAGGCCAAAAGCAAATATTTGACACCAAATTTTATATATATGGATTTTCCCATTTGTAAATGACTCAGCCTCTCCCTGCCTGTAGAATAGCTCACCCAATCTATAAACATAAATATGGCATTTCAGAGGAGAAAGGATGCAAATTACACATCAGTACAACAGTCCTCAGGGAATTTCTTATTGGGTATTTGGACCAAACAAGGATTCAACAGCTCCACTGAGAGCACGAGAGTTATATGAAGTCTAATTTGAGAAGAATTTGGCTCTAAGGGCTTGGAAAGAGTTTTAAATTATTCCAGCTTGGCCTCCCTGGGCTAACTTCTGCTCTGAAGTTGCACCCTTATAAATGCAACTTCTAAGCAACTCAACTCTGGCTTCAGATGGGTGTAGCTTAGGGAACAGTTTTGCCTCCTGAACGATGCTTACTCATCAAGTCTGAATTTGGCGCATATAAGCAATTATAATACCACAGCTATTGAGTAACATTACCGAGTGTGCGTGGTTTTGTTATGTAACCCCCTGGTCTGGTTGCAAAGCGAGGCTCCAGGCGAAAGTCCGAGTCACACTAAGAGCATAAGCAGCTTTAGAAATAACTCCCACTCAGGTTTGTTTACTGTGAGGATCCCAAGATGGAAACCATCGACTTAAGAAACATGAAATAAGTAACTAGCCCATGCGTGGTGCAGTTCTTACAAATCCTTCCTAAGGTCACTGATGTTTCTGTGCAGTTGGGAGAAAGCCCTGGGGCAGCTCCCGACTTTGGTATTTTATGGTAGATGTTCTGTACTGATTTGCACATGCTCCAGATTTGTTCACTATCTAAGATGTTATCGGACACACAGAGAAAGAGGAGGCCGTGATCCAAAGTCACCCAGAAAGAGGATAACCCTGATTTTTAGGGGGGTTACAGCTCTGTACTTTGGGCAGTGCTGTAAAGTGCAGCACAGTGATGACAGGCACCCGAGTACTGCTCTGCTGGTGAAAAGATCCTTTTGCAATGTCTGCGCGTGATCCTTTATTTAATTTAAATTGTCATTGAACTGCCACTTATTTATCATTATGCCACATCTATCTTCCAAATAACCATTTTTTGTGGTTTCAGGATTGGTCATACAGACTGAAGGGTAATGTTGTCTTTATCCAATAGCAGATATGAAGTAGCAAGGGGCATGAAGTCTACCTAGTTTTTAAATTAATATGTAGGTCAATGTCTTGAACTTACAGTTAGCATTTTCCTTATTCATACAGGAGTCAAGAGTTGCCTATGGTAGACCCCACCTCCAGGAACTCTGATGGAGGTGATTTCATCCACCTTCAGCAACTCTGGAGTTCTGTGATTTTTCCCTCAATTTACTGTGAAAACAAACAGAGAGAGACCTGCCCGAGTCAAATTTAGGCTCTACTATACACAGACTATATGAATGTATTTGATTACTCAGGTCTATCATAGAATCATAGAATGTGCCATCAGAAATGAGAGATGCTTACAATATAGTTATGGCTATTGCTAAACCTGAGAAATATTTACAAATATGCCTGAAAAACTCAGGGAAGGTGTATGAAAATGAATGTATCGTGTAGACATACTCTATCAATTAGTAGCAATTCTGAGTGCAAGTTCATATTTAGGTTCCTTAGATGTTTCATGAAAACAGTAGGAACTGTTGATAGAATGGACTGGATGGATAGAAGCTTTTAGTTGCATCTGTTGTGAAAAAAGACCATCTGAAATGCTTTTACATAAATCTGAGAGCCAAAAATTGCTTCAAAAATGTTTCATACTATAGGATTAGAAGTTTTGTTGGTGGCCTATATTCTCAGACTACCTAGAAATTTTCCTTTGCTTTAATAGATCTACCTCTGTGAATCCCTTGAGCCTTGTCCCATACCACTTTTGGGCAAAAAGATTTCTTTTTGTTCTGGGTTTGTACAGTGTTAAAGAAAAATGGATGCTGGTCCAGTTTGAGGAACAAGTCTTATTATCCCAAGGGTATGGATGACAGTATTGCTAGTGGATATGATAATACTGGAGCGGTGCAAAACCTCACCTTCAGAGAATGAAAAAATATGCAGAAGGGACGTAAGTTAAACCAGTTACAGCTTCGTGTGTCCTGTTTCCCCTCTGCTGGCTGCAGCACAAGATACCAAGTTGCTTTTTGCTCTACGTATGAGTACACATCTTCTCTTCATATCCGTGGGACACACGCATAGCAGAATCTGACGCTACAAACTATAATTATTTTTGGTAATGTCATTCCTTTGATAAGTCACGGAACTAGATACCTGGCTTGCATTTCATAAGTCATTAAAACTTTTATTAGGCAAAGTCATAAATATAAATAAAGTATTGTGCTATCCCACAAGCTACTATGGCACATGTTTAGTCCCTGATAGTGTTCACATAACAAACAGCGCCGTAGAGCTATTGTTGGCAATGCCTGCAGTATTCCTGCTCCTGATAAATGCGCTATTGAAATAAACTGGCTCTCTGAGCATTAATGATCGTTTGATTAAAGAAAACTTTCTAGTTAACATTTTGTAACAATGTAATAAGTAACTTCCAATTAAATTTTTCTATATATGGAGAAAATGTGTAATGAATAAAGCAGTAAAGACTACATAATGGAAGCCTATTAGCAGGGTGAATATATTCTTGTAACTCAAATTTCTATACCACTTTAGTATTATCTTCCATCAGAAGAGAATGTACAATTACCAATTTTATCTTATCTCGAACTCACTATTAAAGAGTAGTAAAGGAAACTTCATTCCAGAAGCTATAATGTGATTTTTGATTAATAGCGGGATTTTTATGTGACAAGAATATTTCTCCTAGGCAAAATATGCACATGTATCTTTGCCTGAACTGACTTGTTTCTGGCAGGTTTTTCACTGACAGAAAGTTTTGCTCCTCTGTAAATGCATGCATTTGTCTATATGTATATCAGACTTAAGTGCATGGGATTTAAAACAGTCTGAACAAAATATATGCTGCATGAAAGCATTTAAATCTTTACTTCCCATTTTAATCAACTTAACAAGACTTGCTAAACAATAAATACCTTCCACCTTATCTTATGAAATGTCAAGACTGCAAAGAGAAATACTACAAATATGAACAAAATTAATCTTCACTTGAAGCTCACTAGGTGGGTGTTTTCTGTCAGGCTTATATGTCAGTGCACCGGTATCTATTATTGGGCACTATCTGCGTATAACGATGGCAGGTGGGACTCTAAGAGACTATTTTAAATATAAGCTTAACCTTTAAAATATTTCTTAAATTCCTTTGTAACTGGCAGAAAAAAGATACCCATTCATATTTTTCTACTCTTCAACTTGATATGCACAATATTTTTAAATGGGCAAAATTTGAGTGTTTTCAATTACAGCCAAATCACTAACATGGATGAAAAAATTGGATCGGATTTTCAGCTTGAGGCGCCTTAGGACATTACTATATTCTTGCCAAGCCACAGCTTAAATTGACCTTAATGCAGAGGACAACAAAAGATCTCAGTGTATACAGAGAATAAGTGTACGTCACCTACATGCATGCAGAATCATAGAATCATAGAATGCCTAAGGTTGGAAGGGACCTCTAGAGGTCATCTAGTCCAACCCCCCTGCACACGCAGGGCCACCTAGAGCGCGTGGCACAGGGCTGCATCCAAGCGGGTCTTGAAGACCTCCAGAGAAGGAGACTCCACAACCTCTCTGGGCAGCCTGTTCCAGTGCTCTGTCACCCTCACTGTCAAAAAATTTTTCCTTAAGTTCCTGTGGAACTTTTGGTGTTTCAGTTAGTGGCCACTTCCTCTTGTTCTGCCCCTGGCCACTACTGAAAAGAGGCCGGCCCCATCCTCCTCACTGCCTCCCTTGAGGTACTTATAGACACTAATTAGATCCCCTCTCAGCCTTCTCTTCTCCAGGCTGAACAGGCCCAGCTCCCTCAGCCTCTCCTCATAGGGCAGATGTTCCAGGCCCCTGATCATCCTCGTGGCCCTGCGCTGGACTCTCTCCAGCAGCTCCACATCCCTCTTGTACTGGGGGGCCCAGAACTGGACACAGTACTCCAGATGTGGCCTCACCAGGGCTGAGTAGAGGGGTAGAATCACCTCCCTCGACCTGCTGGAGACGCTCCTCTTAATGCACCCCAGGATCCCATTGGCCTTCTTGGCCACGAGGGCACACTGCTGCCTCATGGTCAACCTGTCGTCCACCATGACGCCCAGGTCTCTCTCAGCAGAGCTACTCTCCAGTAGATCGGTCCCCAGCCTGTACTGATGTCTAGGGTTGTTTCTCCCCAGGTGTAGGACCGTGCACTTGGCCTGGTTGAATTTCATGAGGTTTCTCACCGCCCAGTTGTTCAGTCTGTCCAGGTCCCTCTGGATGGCAGCACAGCCCTCTGGCGAATAATACATTATCTGACATAACTATTTAGTCAGGAGCAGTTGTGTTAGGATATATTTGAAAAAATAAAACAGAATGTATTTAAGGCAAGGTGTGATTGTCTTTAATTACTGTGACCAGCCAAGTCAGCCTGCAAAATTAAGGTATCTTGTCAACCAGGCTTTCCAGTATCACTTGGCTCCCCTTGGCAGGCGAAAGGGAACAGCTCCGCGCACGGTGGTGATGCAGAGTTTTGGTCTGCAAAATGTGCTCTCCATTTTACCTGTCCCTGCAAAGACGGATACTGCTGGCTCCCGAGCTTGGCACACACTGGGCTCTTCACGGTGCAGGACCTTTGGCCAGAAAAGGGCTAATTGTAAGTCAGCAGGTCCACTCTGCTGCTTTGGCTTTCAAGGTTAATGAAAACCAAACCTCCTACAGATTCATTCCAATATGTGACTTGACATTCTAGCTATTTTGCCTCTTCCTTTTTTTTTTAAGAGTTTGTTTCCATTCCTGGCTTGAGCTCCTATTAAAGCATTCAGTTTTATTCCTAGCCAAACTTCGGGGAGTAGCTCTTGGTCACTGCAAAAGAACCAATGAATTGAGTTTGGCTGTCTTGCCCTCCCAAATGATATATATATATATTTTTATCATATCAGATGATTTTTCATTACCGAAAACATTGAAAAATCTTTTTTATTTCTTACCTGGACATATTGGATTTATTTTTCTTAGATTGATCTTAATTCTAAATAAGATTTCATTTTCAACAGATTTGGTTTCCACATATGTATCTGCCTTTGCATAAACAGCTTTCACATATGCATATTTGTATTAATATTTATCCATATATCCATATATCTAGATGGCAATATTTGACTGGCTAATTTAACCAGCACACCAACGAACTGCCATTGACTGGCATATTCTGCTTTTCTATCCACTTTTTAGTTTCCAGTGACAGTATAAACCCCATAGATCACCAAAACCACATAGAGTCCTGCTGTATGATGCTATTATTTATGCTGTATTGAATATGTTAGCAAACATGACCAGAAGCTTTCGAACATTTACATTATTGCATGTAAAACTGACTGTGATTCACTATCTACTGCTGCTACACTCTCACAGTATCTTTAAATATGCACAACACAGGAAACACCTTTCTAAACACTCTTCCAGCTTTAAGACCTTCTTCTGTCATATAAAAAAAGCTGTTGAATGATTCAGATGCTGCATGGACTACCAATAGCACCACATTTTCCAACCACACAACAACTCTGAAAAGTGAAAACTGCCACCCTCAGCAATGATCTTCACACACCTCTTCCAAAGACAGAAGGAAAATGGACTCTTCAGTTAATGCCACACATGAGTGCAAGCAAGATGATGGCATAATTTTAAATGCCCATTATCTCATATGAATTGGGATGTCTGCACAGAGCCATCCCCAGTTTTCCCTGCCACTAATCTCTAAACAAATACGAACAAAAACACTAGCCGGTCACAGTAGCTGTAATTTATTCATTTCCCTCCTACTGAAATACTTTATCATCCTTCATTTATTTGTAAATTTTTTTTCTAAAACAGAAAGTCCCATGAGATCTGGCATCTTGTTTTCAAGAGTGTCTGCAGGGAAGCTGATGCTGATGGCAGTCACGAGAACAAAAAAGCTAAAATGAAATGGAAGATGACATCTTCAGTCATTGTATGTGCCTACAAACAGATTTAAAGAGATGCACTAATTTTCTCCCAAAACCTCATGAAGGATTTCCTGTCATACAGCGTTTGCACCTTTATCCTTGTAATTTTCTCCCCTATTCTCCAGGACCTGCCTTGGCACATTCTTCTCAACCACCAGTACCTCTTCCCCACAGCAGGGCAGCAATGATTATGATCTTTTAATTAATGTTGCATTTAACAGAGCAGGAAACAAAGGTGCTTGTTTTAAGTTGCAGAAGAATCTTTTAAAAGAGAATCTGAATTAATAACAGCATTTCAGATGTACGGCTTGAGAAGAAGAAGGGAGGTCTAGAGTGGTCAGCCTGTCCACAGTGGTTTGCACATCAGGAGAAAAGACCTTAATGCTACTGAGTTTTGCTGCTCCGCTGGTGGCTGAAGAACTAGACCCTCCCTTTGCCATCTGAAACTTCCCAGAAAGTTTCTGCCTGATGAATCATCTTCAAACAAGTGAGAACCAATGACCCCTTACATCCTTCCGATATTTTATCATGCTGCTCTTAGCTTCATTAGTGTCCAATTTTTCAGCAAATCATGGATTTGATACAAATGCTGCAGCTCCCTATGCTCTGTTCCGAAGTCATTATTGTGAATCAATGAATTGGTAATGATGGGCCCAGTGCCATCTGCCTGTATGGAACCATTTCCCTGAATTATAACCTGAAACAACTTAAGTAAACGGCATTTTCTGGGGACACTTCTCACTTTAGTGACAGTGCTTATATGTAAAGTCTCTGATTTGGAAATAATGTTTACATTATTTTTTTCCCCCTCCCCGCCTCATCTTGATGTAGTCCAAATTCCAGCAGGGCTTTTGCTCATACCTCCTTGCATGTCGTGTGTCTTGCCGACAGACTTAGCTTGTCAGCAACATTACGCAAGGGTGAAAATCTTCCCTGGATTTGGGACTTTCACCACTCTATGGGCAGGAAAGCAGAGTGTGGCTCAAAAAGTGAAAATACCTTTAACGAGTTCAGAAAGTTAGAAATTAAAACCAAAGCGGTTTGTGATCTCAGACATCAGACCTACACATTTTCCCTGGGATGTACAGTACCTTGCACAGCTGTAGAGCCACAGAAAGAACCCGACAATAGCAGAGAAGTGGTAACATGAGATTTAAGAATAAAATATGAAGGCAGATGTGAACACAGTCTATAGGTGTCATGAACCATTACTCTGGGTGTGATCCTCCTCTAACTTACAACTGATGCAGATCAAATCGTAACTGCTATAGAGCCCATACAGGTCAGACACGGAGTAGGCTCAGTCCCTGTTGCAATCAGTGGAGTCAGACAGGTATAAAAGTTGAGGCAAAGGCGGAGAGAATTAAGCTAATTATCCTGGAGTTATGAAAGCATCATTTGGTTGCAGTATTGACACACTTTTGTGGTTTCTGACTCTCCAAATATTTCCTTACACTGAAAATGCACTTGAAAACTTTATTGCATAAACCCTCAGTTTGGGTAGGTAATTAATTGTGATCACTATTTATTTTGGAGCAGCTTTTGTATATTTTTGGAGGAAGAATGAGACTCTATTTGGCTACTTTAAGATTTCTGGCTATGTCACTGGTTGATGCATGAAGTTGCAGAAAGAGCTGCTGTTTCTTCTTCTCTGTGGAAACACACAGCACGTTTTGCAGTTCTGAGTTATTTTTTTCCCCTCCCAAGACTTTGGCATCTGTTGTTGTCAGATAATTTGCAACACGGCCCACTTGACCCCTTGGTTCACAGGTCGTCAGAATCTATATGAAGGGGGTTATTCTTCACTATTGTGGAGCAGAGGATTTACATCGTAACTCCGATTAATGCTTGTAAATCTCTCATGCATCAATGACGAAAGAGGGGCCTAAATTACAATCATATTTGCTTATGAATACTACCCGAGTGCTGACATAATCCAAAAAGACATGGAAGTGGAATATTTGATGAATGTGAAGCTCCACATTAAATATAAGAGGATGATCCTGCAACTGCTGCCTTACAGAAGTGCAGTTGGTGAGATATTTTTAAATATTTTGGGAAAAACTAAAGGGGCTGGGCAAAATAGGACAAATTTGAGAAAATGTTTTTTCCTACAAGTATTATTCTACTACTTTAAAAGTCCTTCAAATAGTTTTTTTCTTGTGCCTATGACAGGCTATGATGCCTAAAAAAAGTATTATACCAGGAAAGGTAAGGAATTGTAACAGGAAATTTGTTATTTACTATTATTATTTATCTATTAAGGACGTTAATTCTTAGCTAGAGATTCACAGGTATTTGCTGAGATACACTTTGACAACATATTTTCCCTTAATGCAACACTTATCTCTATCAGTTTAGATGTTCATTTAATGGACATTTCAGAGAAAAAAACAATGCATCTACCAACTTGAGTTGCAAAGACTGGATCTGTTCTGGAAATCTAGTCTTATTCTTGATATACGATGAATTATTTGTCATATATATAATCATATATAACACGTATATTTGCCTATACTTTCATACATGTATATGTACATTCTGCATTACATGATACACTACAAGGTCAGAATAATCATAGAAAAACAAATACGGGGTTTCAAGGAAACACGTATAAATTAAGTACAGCACAAGATGTGTACATACGCTTAAGATTATGTCCAGTTTATGGCAACTACGTCCCATCCTCTAATCTCCAGGTTAAATATGAGACCAAATAGCTCTTTTGCAGGAAATAATAGGAAAACAAGGAAATGTAACTTAAGCACAATTCAATTAGATGCAAGGGAATTGAGCACCTCCATTCTTAATGAAATTAATGATCTTTTATAATCACAAATGGCCAGACCTTAATTTTACTTGCTATTTAAAAGATGACACCTAGAGTAAAGTCATGTCCCACAAACCATTAAGTGTCTCTGGGATTCAAAAAAGACTGTCCCTTCCTGGATTAGTTAGAGCATGTCTTGACAAACCTTTAATGTTTCCACTACCAAGACAGCTCAATTATGACTAAAAGATTTTTATTAAAGGTAAGTGGAACATCCCAAAGCCAAATGAGGTCTTCAGTGGGATGTGGAATCAGCTTAAAAGCCTTATCAACAGCTATTGTTAAACACGGCTAGTCTGAATTTTCATAAATTTGTTTCTATATATATCCAAGGTAACAGAGAACTGATTCTTAGGTTGTTAAATTTAAATAAATAATAAACTTTTTCCTACTGTTTAGGTAAAAACCTCATTACTTTTTGTATGATGTACTTGAAGAGCTTTTTTTTTTCCTTTTGCATTTATCTTCTATGCATTTGTTGGCTACTACCTAGCTTGCTTAGGGAGAATTTGAAATAACATTTGCAAAAGTCTGTTCTAGACGCCCTCAAAATACAAATGTCTCCAACTGTGTTGAGCTGTCTTCAAAAGAGAGACTCTCCCAGTGACAAGAGACTACACCTTTCTGATAAAACCTTCTATCACAATGCAGAAGTCACCCCAAATTTGTAGTTAATGAAGCTGGGAAGATAGAGCTTCTTACACAGGATTGCACAAAGGGAAGAGATTTTGGGATTATGGTTTGACCCAAAAAGTTACAGACTAATTTGTCACAGTGAATTCTGAGCTTATATGAAAGGCATAAAAAGAAAGAGTGAATGAAGCAATATTAGAAATGGCAACGTGTTGCAGGCTGAACAATAGCAACATTCAGGGCAAACTTCTACTTCATTTTGTGAGCCACATAAGCTTAGTGAACTGAGGAAAAAAGACTATTTCTTCAGACCCTCTCATTATACCTTCTTACAAACAGTTCTTGACAGTAGCATCATTTATCAAAACATTTTTTTAGAATAAAAAAAAATATATGTTGAGAGACTTTCGTTCTTTCCATGTGACCCCCATATTAGAACCAGATGGTAAATTACTGCATTTTTTCCTCCTAAAAGGCAGAGGAGATGTAGCCCATACTGACTTAATCTTAGGCTGATGAAGTGGTTTGTATTTGAGACAACAAGATTAGATTATTGCAGTATATTAGTTTAAAGTCTTTCTGACAGTGCCTTGTGTTACCTAGTATTAAACTATGAATCATCTCTGCACGCAAACCATGGATCGGATTCTCACCTGGCATAAAATAACACAGCTCCATTGATGTCCCCGGAGCTGCCCTTGCCAACATCAGCAGAGGATCTGGCCTTTATCATACAATACACTATTGAAATGTCAGTCTTTTGAGCAATTCACCAGCTTGATCTACCTCCCCAGTCCTGGTTAGTCATGCCCCGGGGGTAGCTGTGATAATCTCCATTCAATCTGTACATCTACAATAGGATTGTTTGGAAATAATGCTTTCAGCTGCACACCTTGCATTTGGGAAGTTTGCCAAGAGGCTTCTTGCTCTGTTTTGAAATAAAGGCTCACATCTCTACTAAGATTTTGGCTCTATTCCCTGTTGCAGAATTTTCAGTAAGTTATTAGGTGCATCATTACCCCATTTCATTTCCTGGCTGTTCTGACTACCCTCCTAGTGGTTATGCACTGAAACCTCCAAGATCCTTTGCTTAGCTCCTTCCATGAATGCTTGATCCAAAACTCGCAGGACTCCATCTGAAGTTTTCTAGCAAACATAGCCAGATTTTTAGGAGAAAATAATGGAAAATATCTAAAATTTTGATCACTATACCTTTTCTTCCACTGGTTGGGGAGCTAAAGGGGAGCATTTGGGAGCAACAGGAAGCCTAGATTCTTATTTCCATGTCTTCTATAGGTTTTACCTGCAGGAAGATACACCTTTTGAGGAGGACCTGGAGAAAGACTTTTTGTTTCCTCTGTTTGCTTGCTGCTGTTAATGAGCTGCTGACTTCACTAGGATCTCATTACAGATTCCTCAGGTTTGTGTTTCTCAAGTAGAGAAAAGACTTTGAAGATGTGAAATAATTATTTCTAGGTCTCAAAATTTACTTTGGGTCCCTGTGATTTTTCTATAATATCCCAGAACAGGATATCATGCTGTTTCATATTTTTGCATTCTCTGTGTTCCGTTTTGTAAAGTCGTCCCTTATTAACATCAAGAAAGAGAAAAATATGAGCACAGAGTCAGCCTTCTCTGAGTAATACCCAATTCCCCCTTTTGCTTCAAATGTCTGACTAGAAATGTGAGCTTTTCTAGGAAAAACTGAATGAGATGAGAGCATTTTTGATACGAATCTACCTATTTTTTGAAGAATGGATAAAGTTTAATTATCCTGAAAACAAAGAAATAAACAGAATGAGATATTTTATTTGTCCACACCTCCAACCCTGGCAAATAATCATTCTGGGATTTGTGCTTGACTTCCCCTCTTTGTCAGTATGTCTTCTGCTTTCCTATCCTCTGCTCATATCTTAACCAACGGTAATACCCTACCAAACCTTTGTATCAGTTCAAATTCCTGAGTGACCAGGCATTTGACTTTGCTTTTGGGGTGATGACATGTGCCTTGGGTTGATTTGGAGACTGTTATGATTTTATAAGTGAATGTAACTGCTTCCTTACAGCTATCTGAAATGAAGGACAGCTGTTACACCTCAGGCTTCAATAACATTTTGTCTAGCCAACAACAACTTCTTCATCACCTCATTCAGCCAGCACTGGACCTACATGCATTCTCTCTTGGCTTGTTCTCTGGACACTGACATGCTTCCGAGTCTGTTGTTTTCCTCTTCTCTAGCTGCTCTGGTATTTCCTTCATCGCATTCAGATACAAAAGCACTCACTAATAATGCTCAGCGAAATCCCCTACAGTGCTTGACTTCCCTTTAGGTCATAAAATGGGTTTGGGATGGAGACTGCTGTTGATTTAGCTGTTTGGTTCCGTAAAGGAGCTTTGTTGCTTACTATATCAGTGATTTTACATATGGGACAACTATTTCTCCTGCCCTATAAACTTGCTTGAATTTGTTTAAATCTCTTTGCTTACACAGCCTAAAATGGTGGATTCCTGCTGGGTGCTGAACAAGAGGTTTCATCAAACTGTCCTGTTTGTACCCAGTGCTTTCTCCTATGATATTCTTCTTAATTATCAGTCTTCAATAGAGAAGCCCTAAAAGAAATAATGTAAAATGAGATCTTATCAGAAACCATGTATGTTTACTCCAACTTGTTTCATCTTTGTGTAACTCCCCTTCCTTTTAGGAATAGATGCCAGTAACAAAGATGTGCCAAGCTTTTTTTTTTTTTTCTCTGACTTCATAAGAATCTGTAAGATGCTGTATGAGAAAGAGTAGAGAAGAAACGCAGAAAGATAAGAAGGAGGGAAGATAATGCTAAAATCCCAGCCTTACCCACTGTCTTATGGGCAACAGTACTCTTAATGAAAAGAATGATGCTTACATTGCTTGGAGGAATCTGAGAAGGTCAATTCACCAGTATTTTCAACATAGGAAGAAGTGAGCTATATAAACAAATATTTTAACAGGCTTCCCTCTTCCCTGACATGGCTGTGGAGGGTGTGGTTGGAGAGCCACAGGGACGCGCTACCGTGATCAGTATCTGCACAGCCGGAGCAAACTGCATTTCAGTTGGAATACTTCTGTAGCTGGCTTAGATGCACTAGGTTGGCCAATGGTTTATCACAGCATTTGTTCATCATTTTTCAAGCCTCTCAAAGGACCTGGAATACAGAATTCGTCTGCGAGTGGGGCCTGCTGCTGGTGCCTGTGCTGAGTACATCTTTGGGTTTGTAGAGCATCTAAAAACCAACACATATGTGCACCTGTAGCTTGTAGTAAAATTCTAAATGGATAAATTTGGCTGGTGAATTCAATTCTGAAAGTGAAGCCAGAAAGAATGATGCTAAAGTCTCCTTGTGGTTTTTCATATTTTAGCTTCTGCCACCAAAGACTCAGCCACAATAAGCCGATTGCGAATCTTCTCTTTGACCTCAGTGAGATCTAGAGTATATCACAACAGAGATGATAGAAGGTTTTTCAGTAAAGTATCAGAAACAGTTTTGCTTCAGCCTTGGGAAATGAGACACTCGGCACTAACAGATTTAATATTCATCTTGTTTCATACCAGGTTTCCCTACTGATCTTTAAGTTTCTCATATGAAAAAAGTCCTATCAAGTTACTTCTGAAATCTCTCAAATGCTCAGCAGAATGCCCATGCAATACATGGAAGGGCTTTAAAATCTTCCTTCAGAATAGAAAAAGATTTTTTCCCCAAAATTTTGGCTTCATGTTCATAGATGAAATGACGGAACAGAACAAATGGGTTTATACACACATTACTGTGTGCATCATGAATGTATGAAAATAACTATCCTAGAAACATTTTACCTAAAAATTAAGACTATATCCACTCAGTTTCACAAATCTATAAAACAGCAATTGACAATAAAGTTTTTTCTAACATAACCTGTAAAACCTTAAAAACTAAACACTGTTTCTGATAAAAACATGTGCCACATTTAAATGAAGTTTTGTCATCTAAAAGTATTTTCTTTTGCTTAGAATATTGAGAACTCTTGAGACTTATTCTGGCTGTTGGATATTATCTCTCACTGGACTGTTGTATCAGCTACAGAAAATAACTTGATCACTCAGAAGACGATCTGGACACAGTAACTATTATTGCTATCCCTGTAAGTCTATAGGAACCCTAGTACAGGGTTTTAAGAAGAGATAAACCCTTGTCGAAAGAAAATCTCCAGACTTGTGACAGGGCTATTGACAGGCAATTTCACTAAATCTGATTTCACTTTATTTGGGTTATATATTTCATTTCATAAAAACTTTATCATAAAGATCTAAACCTGTGAAGAACGACATTAAGCAACTCTTTATTACCTCTGCTGGTCCATTAAAATAAATTACATCTATCCCATCCCCTATTATTTCAGGGAGTGCAAGGACTTCGATATATTTTGGCATAATTGCTTCAGTATCCAAGGTTTATTTATTCTGTAATTGCTGTTGTGCAAATAAGACATTTAAAGAGCAGTCTGTTTTTTTCCATAGGACCCATCTCTGCAGTATATAAGTATATGCAGCCAACATACTTTGGAGTGTAAGTACTTTTCACCAATTTTATTGGCACTGTTTTAATGAAGACAGATGCCAGAGAGCTCCCAGGTTATCCATATAGTGTAAAGTTCCTTGGCTTCACAGTTTATTAACAATGGTGATTCATTAGAATAACAACTGAGAAAAACAGATTACTTAAAAGTTATGATGAGGTAATTCTGCTACTTGGAGTCTCTTTAATGAATCACCATTTCCCCTCCCTCCCTTGACCTAATTTGAAAATCATATACCTGAATAAAATATTGTGATGAGAATTGTGTCTAATTATCTTCTACATTTTTTCTTTTAATTGCTAGAAGGATGCCCATTCTTGAATGAGGGAGGTATTCATGATGTAATAGTGTTAGAGAGTCCTTGAAATCTAGATTAATTATTAGTTGTGTGGACTTCTGAGAGTTTTTGATGTATTCATTTGCATTCACAAAGATAGCTTTTTAATTAAAGAGAGTTTTTGAACTTATACAAATCAGCCTTTTGTGAATGTCCCTAGAAACGTAAAAAGTGTTAAAAGTGAAAGAATGAGAGTTCTCCTGAAACTTTACCTTTCCTAACAAACCCTAAATGACCAACAGGATTTAAAATAGCAGACTGTATGCCAGTATCTCTAGCTAATCTCAGATATAAAGAATTATTATTAAAAATGCATTTATTTACTAAAAATGGCTTGCATTTAAATTCATGGAAAAGCTTCTACAGAAAAGGGATAGCTAATACAGCTAATATCTGACTTTCATTTGAGCTTCCCTCTTTTACCCACATGCTTGTTTTTCCCTCTTTGTAAATTAAAGCCTGTTTTTCATGGATGATACTTTTTAATGTGTCCTCATCACAGCTCTTGTCATCCCTCATTGTCACCTGAAACTTTTATTTTCTTAACATCAAGAGCACAAACTGAACACTCTCAGCCTCCAGGACTGTTTTACAGATCTATACATGGCATCATGTTTGCTGTATCATAGCCGTCCCCTTATTGCAGCCTAGCATCTTATTTGCAGTTTTGACCACTGTTCCATACTGAATTCGAACAGATGTCTTTACTGAGCTGTCCACAGCAATGCCTAAATCATCTCTATCTAAAGTTTACATCAAATTCAACAAATTCAGATCCCAGCAAAGTAAGTTGTCTCATTTGCACCTTCTATTATTTTGTAAATAAGTGAAATTCCATCTGACAGAAAGCTTTGCCTTCTCCTCAATTTGTGAGCTCTCTCCAGAGCCTCTCTTACATCTGCCTAATTTGGATTTTCAGCAGCTGAGTAACACCAGTTCGTCTCCGTAACTATTTCACATCTATTCCAGGATGCACCACGGTAAGACTGGGTCATTTATACCTTCTCTGTGTTCCTATCTCTTCAGCAGTTCCCAGTTACGCTCAGAACTGCCATCTTCAATTACAGGTGACTTTAATCGCATCTTGTGAAGGACTTTATCAAGAACTTCTTCAAAGACTAAATAAAAGATATCCACCAGTCTTCCTGCATTTCTTCCTGCCAAAGAGCTTAGTCAGAATACAATAAATCATTTTCTTTTTAAAACAGTGATACTTCTATATTCTCATAGAAGGAGTAAAACATTTTTTGTACTTATTTCCTCCTATGTTTTTCTTGAATTTAAACTAATTCACGATGCCCACTATTCTCTTCTGAGTGAATCAAAGAGATTCTCTATTTGCTTTGCTGTTCATGGCCTCTATTTTCTTTTTTTCTTTTTTTTTTTTGTCTCTGATGGTATCTGAACTTCATGACTTGTATGGATGTAGGGCAAGGTAGGTGATCATCATTCTTTCTGATGGAAAATGACCCCAATATTATTCCATTTCTCATTCCTCTTCTACTCTTATAGAAATTTTCATTTTACAAACTGTTCTATTCCAAAGCACTTATATAATTTATTTGAGCATTTTGATACCTGTTTTTCCTATTTTCTCGTAATTCTCAGAGTCAGGATGGTATGTTTCTGCTTTTCAGAATCCTTGCCTTCTTGGCCTCGCTTGCATAAATTTAATTTTCAAATAATATTTTCTTTAGCTTCAATAGATTTTTTGCATCTTGATGCTTGAATGCTTTTTCATTGGTAGCTTTGCTGCTTTGTAATTCTACTCTAAAATGCAATGTGAACACTATTCACGGTTCTGGCAGTATTTCTTTAACCGTACTATGAGCTGATTTCATTTCTTAAATCTTCCTTTTAGTAATTTTTTAAAGAAATAAACATTAAACATTTTTTCCTTTCCTTTTACATGGATAAACAAGTATAAACTGCACAAGACCCAAGTCAAGCTTATTTTTACTATGATGGCAATGTTACTTAAGGTCTCACTTTGTGAATGAGCCTGCGTCCCATAGCAGAAAAAAGTAATTCATTTTCACAATTAGTTGTTCTGAGCAACAGAGCCTTAAGGCTCGTATATTTGACTTCTCCTGACCCCCCTGGAAGATGATGCTCAACCTTCTGCGCTGGCATCCTGGAAGGCACTTAGAATTGATCACTCTGCTCTGCGCCCCATGATCAATGCCAGTAAAGACCGGTGGGAGGAAGGGGTGGAGGGGCCCTGCTCCTCTGCTGCTCCCTGTTTCGCTGTGAATCGGGAATTTTGCCTGTATGTGACGTTTTGCTGCACAGGGCTTGTGCTGGGGCATGTTTGGGAGGGGAGCGCGGGCCCCGGTGGGATGCTGTGAGGAGCCTCCGCTGCCGGGGCTGCCCGGGCCAGGAGCTGCCTGCCCTGCAGCTCCCCCCATCAGCAACTGTCCGCGCTCAGCTGCAGAAGGCAGTTTGTTTCCCTCTTGCATTGCCAGCATTTACCCACCCCTGATTTTAAATATAGCTTTTACCCATATGATTAGATGCACAATTTCTACCAAACCAAATTACTCGAGCTAGCACTTTTGTTGTGCGTACGGATCATCTGGTTTTAACATTTCCCCAAATCTTTGGTTTAAATAAATCTTCCCAAAATATTCATCATCTTCCTTGAAGGCAGCCTGTTTTCATGTTGCTTAAAATGTAAACCATCCGTGCAATGTAAATGTAAACCTCCAGGCAATTCATTTTCTAATTTGTTTTCTCCCGCATTGGAAACTCAAGAACATGTACTTCATTTACATCTATTATTACTGTATTATAGATATTGTTATTATTATTAACATTATTATTATTATTTACTCTGAGGGTGATACATTCCCTAAGGCAGATAAATTGCAAATTGAAACCAGATGGCCAACGAGCTGATGACACATAGATTTTCAGGCAGGACTGAAATCTTTTCCCAAAATTCAAATTGCTACAGACGAATTAACTTGCCTCTGTGCGACAAACAGGGAACTGACTGTGGCAATTCATAAATAATGTCAAATATCATCCTGTGATCACACACACAAAAAGAATGTTCTTGCTGCAATTTTAAATTTTGTATTTAAATGTGGAGTGAAAACAGAACAAAATAAGCAGGGAAGGTAGGAGGCTACAGTACGACTGGAAGACAGGAAGGGTACATTCGGAAGCCATTACCAATCCAGCACGAGCAGCGCAAGCTTTAAGATGGTCCCTCCAGGGACGATACTTCAAAGATTCTCAAATAAAAAAGGCAATTTATTGGCTAAAAGTGATCTTTCAAGAGGCCCCCAAATTTCCCATCCAGCCCATTTGTTTTTCATTCGTCTTAAATTTTAAAGTCACCTTTGCAATTGCTCAAGATCTTTAAGGTTTTTTTTTTTTTTTTAGAAATTATACTAATTGGCCTATTTTTACTCCCCTCTCTTTGCCCTTAAAGACTAGGAAGCTTGGTGCCTAAAAATAAGTCGGCGTGAGCTGCAGCCTGTGATCTCCAGATGGCTATCAGCAAGAGAGTTCGTTCTGCCCCCTGTGCTTTCTACGCACTTACCTGTGCTTTCACACACAGAAAGTTTAACTATTACAGTGTGCCTGTCTGAGACATAATACCAGAATGTAGAACACAAAATGGGATCTTGCTACTGTTATTTCCAACGATCCTGCGAGATTTAGAAGTCTCAAGTCTCACAGGAACACTTTTTACTTTGCTTTCATTCAAATTTGCTGCACAATACAAAGTTTGAGCAATTTCAAGAACTGAACAAATTTTATCACAAAGCTCTCATTGCAAAAATTGGCAATTAGCATCCCAATCCTGCTATTTTTATCCAGTAGAATTAAAAAGTCTAAATGTGCTGAGTCTAGAAAGGCAGATCTAGGAAGACACAGAGAGATGCTACCCCAGCAAGCCACTGCTACATTAAGGCATTATTAATGATATTCCAGCTTTGTATGGCATTCTCAAAAATACCTGTGACAAGTACTTAATTCAGCACTGAAAGATTATGACAAACTTTATCACATGAAAATAAGAGGCTATCCCCATGACACCAGGCACAGACCACCCAGAGGTGCCCAAAGCCAGCTCATACCCTGGGATTAGCTACGGTGACCTTGTTGATTTTCAGATGTTTCTACATGGTTTTGCACTCGGATATGGAGGAGCCAAAGAACAGGATTTCTAAGAGCTCCAGCTGGCAAGAAGGTGAGGAAAGCAAATATCTGTGTGCTCAATATTAAATATGGGAATACCGCTGAATTACATACATTAAACGGTGATATGTTTATGGGGCCATATGGCAGACTGAGAAGTTGAAAGCTCTCTGCAGCAACATGGCCTTCTGTTTCTCAGGAAAATGCTTGTTTATTCATATTTGTTTAAACAGAAAATGGAGAAACGTGTTAATGGAACTGTTTAAAATTACTATTTTGCAGCACAAATCTGCCAAAACATACCAATATGCTAAAGGTGAATCGTATGCACTGTTCTATGATGAGGAGCTAAGCAAATCACTGAAAAATTTAAATACAAAACAGGAATTTTTAGGACATTGCTTGGCTTTTGAAATCCAGTGTAGAGGCTGGCACTGGCAGGCAACAAAAGATTCACCTACCAGCCTTCATTGGTGTTGTTATTCCCAGCAGAGCTTTCTTGTGAGCAGGGAAGGGTGAATTTTCAAATATTAAAACAGTATTTTCATTAGGCAGTTATCAAAAGGGGAATTTAGACAGCAAAGGGGAGTTTCTATCTGCAAAGTGTTAAATATGCTGCAGATTAAGCCCAATTTGCTCCCCAATTTTCAAAGATCCTTTCTTATTTCCTCCTCTAATGTCCGTAATCGCCTTTATTTACACGTTCATGCATTCATGGGGCCCTCCATTGCTGCTAATTGCTGGCTCACGCGCTTGCCATGCACGGAGCTTCGGTCTTTAGTTAGGAGGATGAAGCAGGATCAGGACTAACATGGTGTTTCCTAATATCAATCTACAAGGGAAAAAATGGAAATGACATTTCAAATGAAGAAGAAAGAGATCTCTCTTGTCTATCTTACAGTGAATATTTTTTCCCCCATGCTCCTCCTCATGTTTAATTTTCAGTCGTTTGCACTTTGATAAGAGATCAAACACTTTGTCAAAGTGTGGTTGGCACTGAAGTAGGTATTTAGCAAACATATAGGGAGACATGTTTCTTCCTACTGATGTCTTACAGGCTAAAATCAGTCTGAAGGTAAATAATTTGTAGGCAAAATGATTCCTACAGATATCTGTCTCTTGACTGCTCTGATTTTTAGTTATACTAAAATTGCCTATTTTCTGCATATATTTTTGTAAAATGTACTTAAAATTTTCTTCTTGCAGAGCATCTTCACAGAAACAAGCAAACCGCCACATTAATATACTGTAGTGCTCGTTAAGAAAGTGAGAGAGTAGTAATCAGTGAACAGATTCAAAAGATCTGATCTATCATCCTGACTAAATCCTTTTTCTTGACCTTGAAGACATTTTTTGTGGGACACAGATATATACATTTGCTTTTGATACTTTTTAATCAAATTTGGGTGAAATACAATAGGTTCAAAGCTTACTAAGGGATCAGGCAGAAACTCCAGCTGTAAAAGCTGCAGAACAGTCGCAAGCCCTTGGGCAGCACAGTCCCCAGGTCTGTCTCTGTAATGTTTGATTCGTACTGAAGGAAGATCATTTGGCAGCAAGGAATTAAAAACCTGAGAGAAGGCAAGTTCCTCTTGCTGAGTGGAAGAGAACTACCCTAAAATGTGTTGATTCTTTATGTCACTGTTTTCTAAATAATAATAATAATGATAATGATAAAGAAAAGTTTTTTTTTTTCTGAAAATGTCAAGCTCAAATCAACGCTGGGTTTTCAAATTAAAAAGAGGATGTATTTTGTCATGGTAGTGACCTGTAACATTGATGAAATCTTATAGAGATGGTGCATACCCATTTATCTAAAGCAAACAAAGACCTAAAGGCTCTGCTACTTCTACAAGATTTTTTTTTGCCAAAATTAGTTTACAAAATTAGTTACAGTCACTCTCAAGTGTGTTTTTCTCCCAGCTCCTGACAGAGGCTGCATTTAACCCACACTACTGGAAAGCTCCACAAGTCAGAAGGTTTCGCCCCGTCGTGTCCCTGACTCGAGCACCCGGGGCTCTGCCAGCAAGCACAATGTCCCTCTGCCGTCCCCGACAGCAGCTGGGACTGTCCTGGCGCGGGGGCGCGGGGGCCCTGGCACCCGCCGGGCCGGGAATCCCCTATCAGGGAGCAGCACATCCTCCTCTCTTTGTGCTGCCGTTCCTCCTCCAAAGCTCCCACTTATCCTTTGCAAGCACATTTGCCACTTCAAATCCATTTCCCCGTGGGATGTTTTGCTTTATCCTAACAACCTGTTTGCATTTTCTGGGCTGCCATGTATTGTCCAGCCTTTTTATGCAGCTTGAGGGAGGGGAAAATCCACCTTTCCCTTTCACATTCTTATTTCTCTATCTGGAGCTTTCTGCAAGGATTCCCCAGGAGGACTTCTCTTTCACTCCTGCTGCATATTTTTATTTTGTCATTTTATACTCAACAAAATGCAAGTCCCCCTCCCCACACGCCACCTGTTCTCACCTCTGGCCAATGCTTCCTTCCATCTTTAATTACCATTTCACTTACCTGCTATGACTCTATGCAGAATCACTGACACGAGGCAAACCCGCTGCACGTTGCTCTCTTGTCATTGAGACGCTGGCTAGACTGGTTGTTGTCTTGGCCATGGGGACAGGATTCCACCCAGAGACACTAAGCAATTATCTTTTTCATTCCTCCTTGAAGTTGGAGGGTAGTATTGGTAATTACATTCCTACTTCTGTTTGTTGTGAAGTTTTCCTTTTTTTTTTTTTTTTTTTTCTACATGTTCCCATTTTCCCTGAGAAACCTCAGGTAAAGAATCCTCTACTGGGATCTGCGGCTAGTTTAGTCTAGTTCCGGAGTTCAATCTGGATTTAAGAGTTGCAGTATAATCCTTGCACCTCCTTTTGTTTTGTTTTGTTTTGTTAAAAAGGTGTTTTGCAGAGCAATTGAGAATTTATGAGGTCGCATTCACACAAAACCTGTTTGGATTGTCATTATTTTAGCGGAACTTATTCAGAAGGCCAAAAATGGACTCCCACCTAAAAACAGGGAAGAGTGGACAAGACAGGGGATAAAAATCCCTTGGGATGGATCTCCTTGACTGCAGTAATTGACTGTGCTTTGTAGCCAGCCAGTCAGCCCCTCTTTTCTCTCTTGAGCCTCTGGGCCTCGTTTGCCATCACATACTCTACAATAATGCACAAAAAATCCCTCGCTATATTGAGATTCTTCGCCAAACTCCAGCATTGTTCGCTGCCAACTGCCCAAGCCCTCTTATCCCTGCCAGGTGACTTCTTTCTATAGAGCCGGGGCATCTACCTCCGCCACCTCCCCATTCATTTCTCTCCAGAGCTGTTAATTATCTCCCCACTCCGTCCCACAAAATGGGTCTGATCCAAGGCCCATTGAAATGTTTCCCCCGGCTTCAATGAGCTTTTTGAACCTGGCCCAACATCCTTGTCTCCTTCAGGCTTCTTTTGGTGCCATCTTCCCGCATGGTCCCTTTTCATCAGGTAGCACAATATGCCATGAAGTCTCCTCTCCTTGGCCCGGGCTACTGAGGGTTACCAGTGTTTGGTAATACTTCTTGGTCCTGGCTAGTGTTTACCTAAATTAAACCAGGAGCTACACAGGAGGTGCTAGGTTTAAAACATCCCAGAAAAGCTGAAGGCTGCTGGAGAAAGTCAGGGAGGTCCCAAGGATGTTGTGTTAGGTGACAGCCAGGCCCTTGGCAAATCCATGCCTCCAGGATGCCAGCGATGCCTTTACAGAGCAACAAATAAATATTTGTCCCTAAAACCACAATGTACATAGATAAATATGATCAGTAGTTTGAAAGAAGAAATCTAATTGCAATCATCAAAACATTTGGGAGCCATTAAAATTTCAGCCTATGTTTTTTTCTTCTGAATTACACAAAGGTGCGTTATATCTCTTTTGGCAAACTAAAACTTCAGATGTTCTTCAGAAACTTCAGAAACTAATGCTGGCCTTCCTCCACAGAAGAGCTAAGGATTTTCTCCTCCAGCCAATGTCTATTTTCCTACCATATACTTTTATTTTCCTCCTGGGTGGAAGACTTAACTACCTTCCAAGTGTTCTGCTTATTTGTTTGTTTGATATAAACAGCAGTAAAACATCTCGGTACTAAACTGCAGTGTAGCCGCTTCTCCAGCTGCCGCGGCTGCCTCACTGGAGCTGAGGAGAGTGCAAGTGTCGTGAAAACTTCTATCATGCTCAACACAATAGTGTGTCCCCCATCACGGAGCGAACTCCATCCTTTTGCACTGCGTTCCTTGCTGTCTGAGTGGTGGAGCTGCTATCGGCACTTCCAAGGCACTGATAATTTGAAGCATTAATTTAATGGTCCTTACAGACACTTGGATTGCCCACAATCCACAAAACATCCTCTGAAGTGGTGGCTGCTCTGAACCCAGTGAAAGCAGTAGGAGTCTTCCTGAACTATGGAACTGCAGACTTTCCTTGGGATTGGGTACAGTGCTGCAGAGTTAATTACCATGTTCCTGACCGGGATAAACATGCAAATGGAGAGTCCTAAAATACAGGTTGGGCACATGGCAACTACTGACTTGATTTGGACTCTATGCAAACATTTGCCAGCCAAAGGTCTGAACGTGCTCCCCTGGAAGCAAATGTTGCAGTTGTGAGAAGGAGAGCTCTCCAGGGAGAGTTGGCCTGGGCTGCTGCTTTAAACGTGGACGGTGTTTCCAAGCAGCTCCAACGTGTCAGCAGCGCCTTCTCGGCCTTTCTTCCNTGCTGCAGACTTAATTACCATGTCCCTGACCGGGATAAACATGCAAATGGACTTATCAGCTGGAGAGTCCTAAAATACAGGTTGGGCACATGGCAACTACTGACTTGATTTGGACTCTATGCAAACATTTGCCAGCCAAAGGTCTGAACGTGCTCCCCTGGAAGCAAATGTTGCAGTTGTGAGAAGGAGAGCTCTCCAGGGAGAGTTGGCCTGGGCTGCTGCTTTAAACGTGGACGGTGTTTCCAAGCAGCTCCAACGTGTCAGCAGCGCCTTCTCGGCCTTTCTTCCCTCATTTCTCCCTGATCTGCTATGATAAGAAAATGTCCATGACACAGATTTTAACATAACGACTGGAGACTTATGCACCCGCAGGTTTCACAGCTGCAGGGCAGGCACCTTATTGTGGATACAGCTCCTGCTCTATTCAACACGCGATGTTTTCACAAAGAAATCCCCTCCCCCAGAAAGTGGAAATCAGCATCTTAAATTTACCACCACAAACCTCTTTCCTTTGCATTCCCTGCAAAATACCACAGCCCGCTCTTGGTTACAGCACTAAGAATAAACTCAGAGTTTCTAACTATTTAAGCCTACTTTTGTGGCTCATAGTGATGGATAAAAAAATATTCATTCCCCAAACTCTGGCTTGCTGACTCAGGTCCACGTGGCACTGAGTACCCAGGGCCAGCTGTAAGCAGATTTGTTAAATCAGCTTCTGTTATGGGATAAAAACATCTGTTGGAAACTTGATGTCACTAATAATTCACAACTCCCATACTGTATTTATCGATGTTCACAGGGTATCTGCGATTCTCTCTCCCTCTCAAAGAGCTGCAATCAATAAAGCATCGTCTCGGTGCCACGCTGCTGAGTGCGGTCACGTCTGGCCACGCCGCCCAACACTGGTAACGGGTGTGTTGCTTAAGCAGACGCAGCATTGCTCCTTAAGGCAAGAAAAAATGGGGTACGTGCAAAAAATAGGTTTAATTCAGCATTCCTATGTGAAAAAATAACCTGCACTTGTTCAACTGAATATGAAAACCCATGGTACCCTTCTTCCGCATAAAATGAAATACCCTATGTCCCCTGTGACTAGAAGTTTTAAAAATACAGGAATGTGATGGTTCTGTTCCATTCATTTCTGCTGGTGAGACATTAGCTGAGAATAATAAAATATAGAAAACTATTTATAAGTTGTCTTTTAAATTACTCCAATTTGTGGTAGCAAAGATATCTAAAACGGAATTATTTCAAACACAACAGCAACAATATTACAGCAGCAATGCAGCGCAGATTCCATCGAAAGACAAAACCTTGCAGCAGTTTAGCAGCACAAAAATACCCTGGGAAAGGAGAAAGACAGGTTCATCGGAAAGAACAACAGGCAGAATGAAGAAAACAGATGAAAAAACCAAGTGACTTGTATTAATTCTGCTTTCTTGGTTATTTTTCAACTTTTTTTACCCCAAACCAGCAAATAGTCAGGATTAATTAGACAAAGAGAAGTCCCGATAAGCAAAAGGAAAAAGAGAAAAGTGGAAAATAATTTATTGGCCAATACTAGAGATAATTAAGAGTCCAAGAACAAATTAATATTGTGCAGGTGTATGTGTGTATTTAAGTGTGTGTTCATACACGCACATGCCTAAGGATACAGACCCGTATGTGTGTATTTGCTCATGGCTGAAAGCAGTAAGAAAGGAATCTGTTGTTGCCATTTTAGTTAATATGTAAAAGGAATTAAATGTAATGATGAGAGTACCTTACTGCTTGGATTGCTAAATCAGAATCTAAAGGACAGATTATCCATACGAAAATTTAATTCTCTCCTTGTTAATACTATTGAGAGTTATTAGACATATATGGGAGGACAGAATTTTAGCTCATCACTGGAGAATCATGTAATTTATACCCAGTCAATCAGAAGACCAGGAGAGGAAATCTCAAGGTGCATAGTGCTGGTGAAAGTTTATCTTATTTTTGTGAAATTATTGAGGACCATATAGGGAGCCTGCCACGGATTAATCTGTTTGGATGAAGATTCACAGCAGGTTGCTTTAGTATATTGGTGTCCTCTGCAAATCATCTGGACAGCTGGGACCATGAAATTTGCCCAGATCCAAAAAAAGTTGACCCTCACCAAACCTCAGTGCCCTCTAAGGCCATATGTGCAGACCACTTCACATTTTGCACTTGTTTTGTCACTGTGGAATGACAAAAATGCTCTTGTCAAGTGGACATGAGATTTTCAGGTCCTTCCACACAGAAAACATGTCAGCAAAACTTGTCAGATGTTTTTAAAGAACAATATTATGGGCACATTTTTCCCTTTGCTTTTAATGTCATCTTCTGCACTTTGAAATAAATAAATAAATAAAAGCAAAAGGCAATTTAACTCTTTTTTTTTGTTTGTTTTGTTTCTGAACCACGAATAATCCCATCGGTTTGGTTCCATCATTTGTAGTAAACTATTCACTAATCTAAGACAGGTGCCCCTGGGTGTTAACATTTAGTCTTCTAGTAGAAAAGTGGGTGCAAAGTTAAACCACATGTTCTACTTAAAAATAAGTGAGGTGTGATTAGGCAAGGTCTTTAAAACATGCTCTCAGACACACACACGTACGCACGCACACACACTTAGCAGGGGAAAGATGCTGGTGCTTACAGGCTCTCTTGTGTCGTTATCGTCTGCATTTAAGTCTCTGCCAGGTGGATTGCTATGTAGAAATCTAAGGGGCAAAAGGTTATGTTGAGCTCATTACTGTGGACAGCTTTTAAAACAAAGCGGTAATAGGGACATTCCTAGCATGATGTGTTTCATTAATATTTCCCCACTGCCAGAATGTGTGAAGAACCTTACTCAAGGAAACCTCGTTGCACGTTAGAGGGATACCTGTTAGAAAAGCAGATAAACTATAGATGGCTTAACACAGCCACCTAAAAAGCAGCTATCCATATATTTTCATTTAATGAACTATTTCTGATCATTTGAATTTGGGGTTGAAGTCACTTAGAAGGAAAGGACTGGAGGAAAAAGTCTTGAATGAGCTCACTGACTCTCAAACAGTTATTTTTAATGCCTTTTTAGCTTGAAAGGAACTCTCATGGACGCCTAAAATACGGAGTGAAGACTGCAGAGACCCAGCAATTCACATGTAGGTTTGGTGTATATTCATATTTGTATAAAATGATTGCCAAAGGTTTGTAGTTCTGATTTTTTAACCAGGGAAAGAGCTGCACTATCGCCTCAGCTGTTACAAAGCAATGGAGAATTGTAGCCAACGTTGCTGTGCAGTGACATCCATGAAGCCCCTTCCCAAATGCAAAAGGCACAGAACACTCTTCTTGTATTTGAATCAATTGCTGAATACTGTACATCATTATTGGGAAAGGCAAAGCACAGGAAACTCGAGCAGCTATTTCTGTAAAAATACATTTGGGGATCAGGTTGCAAATGTTTTGAAGGAAGGTAGGCAAGCAAATTTTAAAAAATTGAAAACAGTTATTATAGAACTGCTAGTAGCTTTAAAGTCTGAACTATCATAGATCTAAATGTCTTCAAACGCTGGCAAAAGAGCAATGGAAAATTAATGATGCCGTATTTCAACAGAGATGTTCACATCATCCGTTATTTAAGGATCACAGCATTCCAGTGAAATGGATAGCTTATCCCTACTTTACAGACAATAAGGCAGGGAATTTCCGTGATTTACCTACAACCACAAACCCTCACAGTGACAAAGCCATCAACAGAACTGCTTAATATCTGCTTTAATGTCTACCTAAACAAATTCTAGGCATACAACAAACTACTAGCAGTACATTGGAGGTGTTTTGAGTGCTGAATTATATACATCTATGCTTGAAGTCTTATTTCAGAGTAAAGCCATTAATATTTCAAAGTCCTCTCTTTCTATAGGATTGTACATCAGAGCTATATTTCATAAGGATAAAGAGAAACTTTACTTGTGAACTTTCTCATACTGTTTCATTACAAAACAAGAGTGTGTTTGATGTAAGAAAGGAGATGAAGTTTTTTTTTTTTTTAATCAGTGGTGAATAGGAATATCTTGGAATAACTAAAGATATGAAAAATGGAAGATTTCAGTGATATTATGCCAGATGCAGCACATCAGTAAGGTGCTACTGGAAAGCTTTACTGATGATGTAGGAAGTAAAATCAGAATTGTGAAATGAAAATTGACTAAAACCGATCTTTTTCAGAATTCATTTTCACTGGAAATTGAAAACATAGTTGCTTTTCTTCCAGACCTGAAAAGCACCTATCAGAAAGTCAAACCAGCTCATGAAATTCAAATTTAGGCAGCATTACTTATCCAGCCTCACTAAGCACGCTGAGGGCCTTGGAGGGCAGGCACAGCTCTGCTTGCCAAAGAAATCTCTCTCCGTCCCGCAGTGATGAGGCAGCAACGCGCCGCAGCGCAGCCTGCTCCCCGCGCCTCCGCCGCGGCGCCCTGCCACAGCAGTGGTCCGCAGGGCTCTGCAATGGACAGAAATTCGCTCGGAGGGTGTAAATGAAGCTCTAAACAAGGCCTATGAAACATGAATCTGTTACAGATGTATTTTTTTTTCCAACTACAGATTTGGATTTTCATCCCTCTCCTCCTCCTATCACATGTTGCTTGTTTTAGTGGCTGGCAGGAGGGAGGGGGAAAGGAACTAGCAACATGTGTGCCTATCATCACCCTGACCACTGTGCTTGTATGTCTAACTCCTTCCCCTTGGCTTTGTCTGCTTTTTGTCTTTATCCTGCTCGATCCTGTGAGCACTTATGTGTGTGTAACTTGTGCTTACGTTGGTTTCAGATGAACTACTCCTGAGATTAAAGCAGCAATCACAGAGCGCTTAGACTAGCTCTTTCGTTGAAGTTTTGCCTCACCGTTTGGTGGATGCAAAAAGAGAGGCAGAAATAATCTTCATCCTAAGAAGGAATGCATCAAAGCAATACTTCTTTCTCCTCCTATAACATCAGTAGAAGAGACACTTCTAGAATATGGTTTTTGGTTAAGCAGGGTAGAAGGGAAGGAGGAGAAAACGTGTGCAGGTACAAAGAGCTAGAAGATGGGTTCTCTTAGGCTTGCTAACACCAAAAATTTGGACAGAGAGAATGTTTAAGTGACTCTTGGAGATCAGGATGCCAGCTGTGCAGGAGGCACTCACATCAAGTCTCTTCTCTCCTAAACTGGTCCCAAGATTAAATGTCCTTCTGCAAGAAAAATGCATCTTACTGCAACTGTGCAATAACTAGCACAACAGACTAATGAGACAGCCCAAGAAATGTTAAAGTGAAATTAATATCTATTTCACTGACACTAAATTGATGTCATCCTGTGCTATCATTTTAAAAAATAGTCCACATGTGCAGCCTTTAGTAAGGTGCCCGTATTAAACAGGCTAAGAATCAGTTAATAAACAGATCTAAAAGTAACTGCAATTGCCATTTAATGTGGAGATTTCCACTGAGGCTGCAGAAACCCTTTCTTCAGCCAATACTATTCATCATCTGAGTTACCAAAAACTTTCCAATGGATCCCATTGTCATGAAAAATTGGGTTTTCAATATGAAAACAAATGACTGCTGGAAAAATGTATCCATTTTGTATCCCAGACAAAATGTATCCCAGAGCCAAAAGTTTTGAGTTTTCGTTTTTTTATCCAAACAAATCTAACTACAGATTCACATGACTGTTAACAATCTAATAATTCCCTACTGTGACTTACTTTTCCCATGACTACTTCTAGCACTTGAGAAGGTGAGGAATTGAGAGATCACTCTCAGTGTACACATTAGGAAACACTTGCAAGGTTTGCAAGATGTCTCATTCATAATAGAGAACATTCATGAGGATATTCGTGCTATACGGACTGATACTTAAGTGACACACATTTTAGTAAAAACTTATGCAGACTGAATACACGGGAGCAGCAGGCTTAGATCACTTTAACATGATATGTTGAACAACGCAATGATGCTGAAAAAACCGCTGGAAATGGAAAATAATTGAGCCTGAAATTTCAGTGCCAAACTGTAGTTAAAAGGTTAACACGGTCACTGGCTGGAGAGAAGGAGGATGAAGAATGCACTAAGTAAGTGGCCTGAGTGCATCTCCAGTGGCACTGTGCCTGTGACACCGCCTGCAGCCAGCTCTGGTGCCCACACATCAAGCAAGTAGCTCGGTGAGTCTCCCAGGGGTGGCCTGGAGGCTGGATTTTCCAGGGTCTGATACAAAGTCTAAGCACCAGCTGAAGCCATTACCGTAACTTGCACATGGATTTTTTTGGCATAAGCCAACAATTCAGCTTAGTATTTTCTCTCTTTCACTCAGCCCTCCACTTGCAAAATTACGTAACAGCTAAATCTCTTTGAGATCAAACTTCTGCCTAACATTTATTTGAAACTGGTCAGTGACTACAAAGCAGACCAGCAGCCCTTCTTTTGCTCCCACATAAATCTTATCTGCATCCTTGTAGTCTATCCACAGGAAAGCTAGGAGGTTTTAAGCCTTTTGACTAAGTATTTGTAAACTTTGGTTTAGAAACATCTTTCCCTTCTCCCAGACCGCTCAGGCAGACAGGAGACGAGCCTGAACTGTTCTCTCTGAAGTTAGTAGCACAGTAGCAGTTTCAATTTGCATGGATCCAAATTTGAATTATTCTACGGGGCCATCAGCGGAGGACCTATGTCCACTGGGACCAGTGAAGTAGCCGGGAATGTCTGCTTGCATGACAAAATGGACTTTGAGCTCCAAGAGTTTTGTCATGGACCCCCTCAGGAGCTGAATTAAGTGCAGGGTGAACACACAGTGCCATGGAGAAGTTACAGGAAAAATACAGGAAAAATTCAGGGTCCCAGCTGCTCTCACAATTAGACCACAAATACTCTATTGCCTGGGAGGCTAAAACTCAAATGGAATACACACAGCTATCCTACCTGTGCATAAATGTGCATAAATGCAGGCAGAGAAACCTGAACGCAGGCATCTATTTAGCCACATAGGACTAACATATATATGTACTGTTCAGCTGTTGGCAGACACTAAGAAGAAACATGCATTTTTCTTTAAAAGAACAAAAAAAGGAAAAAAAGGGGGGGAGGCTGTTGGGGGTTGTCGGGGCGCTCTTGAGGAACCATCCCTAACGCACTGTCGCTGATGCCCCCAGCACGCGCGGGCTCGGCCAGTCCAGCATTCTGACCTGCACAAACAACTCCCCTGCGGAGGCCCCAGCCCAAACCACGGGATTCTGACTCTGTAGCTGTTAAATAAAGACCCTATTCCTATATCACTATAAATGCAAATGATTGTGAAAGGATACTCAGTGAGGTTCAGTAATAATTCAAATCACAAATCCTTTTGCCATGCAACTCATATAATATGATATTTTTTATGGAAGCCCTTCTCCCCCTCCAGAAGGCATTAAATTGTTATTCATATTTCAGATGAAAAAAATCAGGAAGAATATTAAAAGACAGACAGTGACAGCAAGATGGATTCAAGGCTTGTGCATATGCACCATGCCTACTATAGCAAGTGCTCCTGCTCTAGAAATATAAAAAGGGAATCAAGTGAACTGTATGAAAATAGATGTAAACATGGAATTACAAAGATCCTTTCCAAAAGTACAATAGCAGTTTTAAGGAAAGGGTGTGTAATTTGAACAAATACAGGTGAAGGCACGAATTAGCCCTCTACATATAATCATATAAATCAAGATAAATATTAAGATTTTTTTTAGAATTATCCATGAACTTTGTTTGCTCTGAGGAATAGTGAACAAAATAAATAAAGTCTCAGGATTAGCAAGAGCTGCTATATGTTATGGCAGCGTTGCTAGACTGTTAGTGCTTTTTAAATACATTACTTAAAAAATAATGAGGGTGCAACAATCAATGCTACTGAAATTCCAGCTATGGAGCTCCACTGATAGCCATCAATGTATGCAGGTGCAAGGGGAGACATATTACTCTTAAACAGCTCATTCATTTTAAGTCTCAGTTCATTTGCTACTGAAAATATGAAAGCAGTACACTGGAGAGAAATGCTCTGTTAATATGTGTATCCCAGCTCTCTTACAAGCTGGCTTCTTTTAAAAGCTTATTCACGTGCTTGGAAAGACAGTGAAGTTTTAGTTGGGTCCTTCACTTACATAAAGGATTTTTTTTAATGTGCTGGTTTCTCAAAAGCATATTTCTATGCAACTCTTCAACCTGAATTTGACCTAATGAACCCAGAGCATTAGAGTAACCAAAAATGAGATTGTTCATTAATATTAAAACATGAAGCCCAGCAAATGCAATGAGAAGCTGACATACTGGAATCAGTTTTCTGCCACTGGGGAGAAACAGAGCCTCCCAAATGCAGTATGCTGGGGCTTTGAGCAGCCACCAAGAAGGACCACATAAGCCAGAACGATGGTGCAACAGGACTCGACCTGCGGGTCTTCAAAGTTTTGCCTTGGGCTGCTGCTGCGGCTGGAGTGTCAGGTGTTCTGCCGCACTGCACCCTCTGGCCTAGTTCCAGCCAAGAGAAATTCAGTTTGCATCCTCGGCACTGCTGCCTGATACCAAGAAAGTGCAGGAACTAGGAGCAAGTAGACTTGCTCCCAAAGCAGACTCTGCAAGAGAACTGAAATGCCACCGGAGACACAGCTGGAAGGCAAGGCTTGCACTACTGGGGTCAAAAGACTTCACCTGTGCCCAGCTCACACAGCCAGGCTTGGAAAACTGAAGTGAAGGTCAGTCCTTTGACCATACAGAATTTAAAGCAGAAAACAAATATAAGCTTTTTCAAATGAAGTTCTAGATTAATTTCTTTCACCTGGTAGTTATGGATAACACAGTTTGAGAGATACAGGCTATATATCTGGGAGCTTTATAATGATGCCTCTTCCATGTGGCTAGTGATAAAAGACTCAGGGAAAAATGTGTAAAGCGTTAAGAGTTGAGGGTAAAACTCCATTGATATTGATAAATCTCAACCGACTTGACTTGTTTTGGTTAGGTGTCTCCCAATGTCACAGAGGGGCTCCTGTTCAAAATGACAATATTTTCTGACTTTTTTTTTTTATTTTTTAACAAATGCAACACTATAATCTCCAAGGTTTTTTATTGTTTAAGAAACATACGGGTTTCACATTGCTAAACGACAACACTGAGACCACAGTGGTATTTGTAGACACAAAATGCCTCTTTAGAAAGACCTGCCTACAGCATCAACAACAGCTTTCGTGCTCCTCTGTGTCCCTGATAAGAACCTAGATCTTGCATCTCCATTCCTGCGTCTCTAAACCATTAAACCTAGCTTATCCCACCTCTAACAATTTTCAGCAGTTGCCCACTTAAGACAATAGTACAACAACCTCCTCCCAACCCTCCAGATGGGGGTCAGAGGCGGCCGGGGTTGTTACCCAGAGAAGTCTCCTCTGGGTCTTGCTTCCCTCCGTCGTACAATTGTCAGAAATGAAGAGAGGAGGAGGGGGGAAAGGGAAGAAAAGACACAGGAGCCCAGAGATAAGAGGCAGAGCTCAGCTTTTCTTTGATCTCATTCTCTGGTGCAGGCAGCGTAGATCAAAGAAGAGAGGCATAACAGAAAGCACGTGAGAACAGCATGCCTGTAAAAGGTTGTCACAGAAGGAGCCTTGGCCTTTCTGGGAATATGGCTGCCCGATGAACACCGCGTCTTCCTGAGAGCGCGCGAGAGCCACAGTAGTTTTACAGGAGGGTTATTTTCTCTTGGAGAATACACGAAGCTGCAATAACCTTCCCTCTGGCAAACCTTCCAGCTAGACGGCATAAAATAAGAGTGAATATGACCTTTGCTGCAAGACTGCAGTGGAATTAGTCTCAATTTACATGAGGGTAATTCAGTCCAGGCCCACACTTAGAAGGCCGTGCTGGAATAGAAACACCACCCCACTGCACTGCGAACGCAGCGCACCTTGTGTCCGTGCAAGTTGCAGCAACAAAACGCTGCTTTCACTGCGCTAATTCTTTTCTTTCAGGCCTGCCAAATGAAGCAAGGTGACAATGGCAATAGGACGGATATTCTTACCTGTTTACCTCCAATGACATTGAAAGCTTTTGCTTATGCCAGTCACAGATCACACCTCATTCTCCCCTTGAACGACACAATTATGCCAGAACAGTCTGCTGTGTAGGCTTAAGAGGGAAAATGTGGTTCCATTTTATCACATTGGAGCTTTCTCATTAAACTTATTTGGACTGGGATTAGGCTATTAGAGAAAATTTAACCCCCAATGATTGGAATGGAGAGAAAACCAAATTAAAATATTCTCATATGTTACAAAGGAAACAGCCCCCAAAGAAATTATAGAAAATATAAAAATGTATAGATTTATATGGGGGAAAGAGGTAAAATTATAGATTAATTCAACATACTATTCTAGTCAAAATAGCATGACCTAAAAGCAAAAAGAAAAAGACACACTAAAAATACACGAAGTACTTCCTGTGCTTAGATAATGCTTCTTTTATTATTAAGAACTAAGCTATTGCTATTTAATAATCTACAAAATAGAGTCAATAGGATTGTTTTACGGTAGTGCAACTTAGGTTTTAACAAAACACTGAAGAGATTCAAGGTGAAAATGGTATCACTCTACATGAATTGAAAGTATGTGTATAGGTTTACTGAATATATGAATAATCAGCACAGGCTTTCTTTACATTCTTGGTTTTTGAATGTTTATATGACTTCAGAATATTTGATTATTTGGTAGTTTTTGCTATTCTGTTTCAGATGCACTGTTTTTTTTTTTTTTTCCCCCAAAATCTTCTGTTTCCTCCACCCTCTGTGTGATTTAATTTTACAAGTCTTTTTTTAATAGAAATTAAGTTTGCATTAGCATGGATGATACATTGTTGTTAGAATGGAGATAAAAAAACTCAACCAAACAAAAAGCAAGACAATTCTGTAGCGATAAGCACAATCTTTCCTAAAGCTTGAGCATATTTATTTTTGTTCGGCCCACTGGCAGGTTTACCATGAAGTCAGGGAGCACTAAGAAGGTCCNCACTGTTTTGTTTTTTTTTTTTCCCCAAATCTTCTGTTTCCTCCACCTTCTGTGTGATTTAATTTTACAGATCTTTTTTAATAGAAATTAAGTTTGCATTAGCATGGATGATACATTGTTGTTAGAATGGAGATAAAAAAACTCAACCAAACAAAAAGCAAGACAATTCTGTAGCGATAAGCACAATCTTTCCTAAAGCTTGAGCATATTTATTTTTGTTCGGCCCACTGGCAGGTTTACCATGAAGTCAGGGAGCACTAAGAAGGTCCTGGAGAATGACTTGTCAGGCACTTACTGTTTTACTAGCATGTTCCCCTTCCTCAGTATTTGGAGTATTCACTCTCCTCCTCACCTCTGCCTTCTCTCTACTCTTTTTTACTTTCTTTTGATGATTTCTATTGTTCTTCTCTGCTCCTCCTTAACTCTTTATCCTTTCTTTCTCTAAGCTTTTTTAAGGACTCATTCATTCTCCCTGCCTCTATGCAACTGCCCCTCTTTCCTCTTGCTCTGGTAATCCTCTCAGCTTTACCTTTTCTCCCACCCATCTCAGTTTTTTTTTTTTTTATCATCTATTTCCAATTCAACAGTTCTGTCTTCCCACCCATCTTTGGTGTGAGGAATCTTCAGTTATGTCTACCCTTTAATTCCTATGTTCTTTTTGTTGGTTTTCTCCAGTTACCCAGACTAGGCAGATCAGATGAAGCTGGGAAAGAATCACAGATTCACCCTCAGGGACAGAACGAGAAGGAATAAATCTGCATATTTAGCACTCTTATGATCCTGGAAGAAAAGCATGCCTGCTTCACCCCTACCCTTTACCTTACTCCAAATTTGCTGTGGTCATGTGAAGGCAACATATCCCCAACATTTCTCCTCACTCCCATCCACCTTATCAATATACTGATATGCCTCATTTTTCCTCATCCAGCAAATGGAAGGTAGTATAAAACACAATGGTTTATACCCAGCAGAGGTGCTGAGCACTCAGAGCTTGTGCCTAACTTTAAATTAATGTAAAAGGCTGGATGGGAACAAAGAAGTAGCCAGTTGTAGAGTCAGGCACAGGATTTCCCTCTCTTGAGTCCTACTCTAGGCTCAAAGCACAGTGGCAGTAAAAGTCATTGACTTGATTGATGTTTTAGCCCTGGATCTGGCAATAACCCACAAATTGGCAAGTGGTTATTAGGGCAAGTATAATTTGTAGGTGTTCACCAGTGCTGACTTCTTGTATTTGGACACCAGATCTACGGCACCTCTGTGCTGTATTCCCAGGTATTGGGTAGCTCTTTTGGACTTCAGGATACTTAATAGTTTTGAGAAATCAGTCTTGTCACCTAACAAACTGGACATCTAGCTGAAGCATTTTCTGTGTGGATAAGTTAATCATTACTCCTATAGAAGTGAAAAATATTGTTAACAGAGGTCAGAAAAGAAAAAAAAAAAAAAGAGAGACAAAAAGAAATAAATCCAGGCACCAAATTTTTGTGCACTGTGGAGCAATTTAGCCACTTGTGTTGATTTTTCAAAGAGTAGAAACTAGCAGCCCTTTTGGCTTTGAAATGTTTTAAGTAGCTTTTTATATGACAGTACCATGAGATATTCATTTGTGTGCTGCAAAGTGAAGGAAGGAATGACTATTCTTTTCAGACAGGAAGATATAAACAGAGCTTGAAGAGGTCAGATGAATTCATGTTTCATAACAGCCTGAAGGGAGCAGTTGTAGAGAGGTTAAAGCTGGTTAAACATTTTTCCCTATAGATCCGGAAACAGAAGTTTAAGTCTTGCTCCAGACCTGTGTCAAAGGTTTCCCTAATCAACCCCGATGTAAATGGCTACTTAGTGCTTTAGACGAGCAAGTCAGAGGCAGGTGGACACAGTATTAGATATACGGCTCCTTGCATACCATTCCTTACAGAAAGCTGATTTACTAGTCTGATGGGCTAAAATGACATTTGGTCTTTAAATTAAAACAAATAAACAAAAAATCATCTGAAGCATTAACATTAGTAATTGGGCTTCTGCGTTGTTGTTTATGCACAAGGGTCCCCTGGCAACCTAAAGGACATATAACACTCGAGCATCTAACCAATATCTCTGTTGGCTGGGTAGGATTTCTCTGGTGCGTATTTTAATCAGTCGAGTTCAACGAGTGATGAAATAATATATTTTTGTATAATTTATTGCAGGTTGGAAAAGAAAGGACAGTCAACAGTAAGACTGCCAATACTCACAACAAATGAAATCCACATTTTGGCTTAACAATTTTAAATATTTACGAATACTAGTTTTCCGCCTTTTAACTCTATAAGAGGTTTCTAAAGAGCAAGAGAAAAACTAAATTATCTTGTAATGCCAGCAAACAATTGTAACAAATATTGTCTTGCATAAATATGCTTTTTCTGTTTTGCTTCCCAGGACTATTCCAGTGATTTCCCAACATAGTGCTTTTAGCCATGAAGCAGAAAATACAGACTATTTTGTGGTGGGAAACATGCTAGAGGCAAGCAGCTGTGGCAATTTTAGAGTATTTTCAAACACAGTCATCTTGCTGCTCTATGTGCAGTTCAACACATTTGACAATTTAAAGTTCCCCGCTCAACTGACTATGCAATTTGTTTCCTTCACAGCAGTAGCAATATGTACTGGAAACCACCTATTGCATGGTATTCAAAACAAAGTGATACAAAACACTCAAACTGGGATAAGGAATGAATTTCTATATTCATGCAGATAACCTCTGAAAATCACAGGTTGCCTAACCAGGATTAATATTATTACCACCATTTGATTTTTACTTTGATATTGCATATGCAGTTCAAGCTACTGCCAAATTCAGTAGCAGTACGTCGACTGATAAACTTGTAAATGTGTGCACCAAGTTTTGGGGGATAAATTAGATAGTTTCATTGATACTCTCCCTGCATCTGCAGTCCTTATGTCTGTGTTAAAACTGGACTTTGGGCTCAGAGATGAGTATGAAAGGACATAATTATAAATTATCTGCATAAAATCTGCAACAAATTACCTATAAAACTATAACTATCTAAACAGGATGACATATACTTTATAGGTTCATGACTTCCTTTCTTTAAAGTTAGCTAAGAAGAGAGTAAAGTAATTACAGTTCTCTTTTGATTGATTAAACATGACATATATGCTAATATGAAAGTAACTTCTGTCCTTTGTTACCCAAGCTTCTGGTTTAAAGCAATTTTGAAGATAACAGATATAATCTCATCAGTGCTGCCATTTCTAACGTATATGCCAAGAATGTAATTCCACAGCCTTTTTTTCTCCAACAGAGAAAGCATATTTTATCCTACATGTTTTAAATTTTGGATACAGAAGTCAGATGATATTACATCCATAAATCCCCCGTTTCTTTGCCGTTATATGTCAGGAAATGTCTGTGCCACCAGTAGAATAAATAGTTCTGCCTTTTCACAAAGGTTGTCCCACTGATTTGAGGAAGATTATTTGACTGAATAAGGTTGCTAGGATATAGCCCAGCGGGGAGAAAAGAAACACCTGCTAAGTTCCACTTGAAAGTACTATATAGCACATAACAGTGTCAGTTAGACTCACCTTAAGTTAGATCTGGCCTCTGTAGCAGTAAACTCTTATTTCAGCTGAAGCTTATGGGATGGCACCTCCTTAAAGTTTTCCTCCTTTTTTCTCATTCCTACCCTAATTCTTCGTCTTGATGGCTTTAGGTACTCTAAATTGTTCTGCTCCTACTTTAATATCAGCATACCATTTATATTTATAGAGTGTGCATGTGTGCTTTTGCCACCTCTCCTGTAAATGATACAGATTCAATTCCCCAAATTCTTGGAGGCTCTTCTTACTGGATAGTTCCTCGGCTTTTAAATCATCTCGTGTCCCTTCCTTGTACTTTCTAGCTCCATCATGGCTTTTCTGCAATTGCTCTGACCGAAAAAGAGCAAAACATTCTAGCCAAGGTCACACTAATGTTCAATAAGATGAACTTCAAACTGAGTTTATAAAAAATATCCCCAAAATATTCACCAAAAAGATGTTCTTTTTTTTTCCCCCACACTGCATCATGTTACATGCTTATGTAAAACCCAGAGGGCCAAATTCCTCCCCGGATTAAGTTTAATAATATATGTGAAGTCCAGCTAGAGAGAATTTGGTCTGAGAGCTATTAAAATTTCCAGTTTTCTCCCTTTATTAATTTTTTTTCCCCTGCATATTAATATTTCCCTGAAGTTTATTAACAGCGTGTAGAAACTTGGGAAGAATCCAACTCCAGTATTCAGTTTCCCAGTTTCTCCAAACAAGCAAACACCTCTCCAGCAAAAATGTGTCCCTTTTCCATCCCACCCTCACATTCCCCTCTACCACAAAGACGTCTGGCATTCAGGTTAATGCTGAATCTGCAGCAGATCACCATTAGCGAGCAAGGGAAAGGGATTCTTTAATAATATTGGTTTTGGATATGATGACCCTTAAGGAAAAGTATAACAAGATGTCAGAAATTATTTTTTGTCTTGGATCAGGTACAGACTGTAACAAAAAGGGCATTTGAGAGGGCACCAAGTTCTGGGGATGGGGAGAGAGAAAAGGGCTACTGTTCTTCCACCTCCTGAATTTGGGGGATAAATGAGGACTTTGGGAGCGCAGCCACCTGCCTATGCTGCCCCAGAAACTAAAGCACAACTACTCTCTCAGGTACTCTGGCAATTAAATCTCTTTGATATTTTTTTAATCATATCTAGGATCCTAATCAAATGGAGACTACATTTACATACCACCCTAGATCAGAAATTTTATAAATATTGTTATGGAGGTACTAGACCAACTTGCAGTATTTTCACCTAAAAGACTGAAGATGACACGAAGGGACTATCTTTTCAGTTTTCTCTCTACAATATCAGTTTCCTTTTCTGTATTTGTTTGCTAGCTCTACTAACATTGCTGTGGGTTTGGGCTTGATCTATACATTCTAGTACGTTTCAATACAGCAAAGCACACACAAGCTTCCTTTGCTTGGAGAATTGCACACTCGTGCTTTCAAGAAATAAAAGCATGTGGCTAAATGTAGATTCTTGTTATCAGATAAGGAGAAGAAAAATTGATTATTAAGCTATAGAAACTGGAACAAAGATCGTTTTTTTTTTTTTTTTTTTTTTCTTTTCTTCCTCTCTTTCTTTTTTTTTCTTTCTTTCCTCGAATATTTTGTAAGGTATAAAGGTATAAGGTATAAAGGTATAAATACAAATCACTTCTTAGATGAAATCAGTGCTAGCTGAACTACAGTATTTAGAGTACACTGTCTCCGCTCAGTAGACAGATTTATCAACAAACAAAGGGAAAACCTTCCATAAAAGAATTTTAAGTTTTTCTTTAGAGATGATCTACTTTATAAAACCTTTGAAATCTGTAACCCTTAGAAACAGTAAGGGTTCTGCTCTAGTGAAAGTGGCATGATCTTACAGGGCTGGATCCTTGATTGTACAGTATTGTATCATCACCTCAGTTTTTTTTCTTGGCACACTGCTAATTTACACTAGTTAAAGATCCATACCAGAACAGTTTTCAGGAGGAGATGACTGATTCATGAAGTCTAAGTGACTGAATACAGAAGTAATTCACTAGCTCCGTGCAATATATGAAAGCTTAACCAGAAATGACTGCAAAGTACTGCATATGTTAGATAAATAAAAAGACCAGAATAAAACTTGGGACTAAATCCACTAATAATTTGCCTTGAGTATAACAGTAGATTTGCAATTTAATTTATTTAGAGCTGAATTTAAATAACACAGCAGAAGGAAATGGAATTGCACTGATCCACCACTTGTCTGCTTCTTGGTATACTGGGAGAAACAATTTTGTCCCAAGTTTACTTTGCTTACACTCTGTTCAGCTAAACTCTATCCATCCAATATGCTAGTTTTCAGTTAAGTTCCTCTGTATTCTAATGCACAAAACAGATATTTTCTGTGTTTCTATTTTGGGCTTAGCTGTAGCTCCTTTCAACCCTTAGTAGTATGGAGAAAGTCTTGCTATAGGAGAAAATTTACAGGTAAAGCAAGTTCAGATATGCCCCAGGAGAGTTTATGATCATTCCTCTGGGCAGGTCTGAATGGTACAAATCAGATCTTCCTCAGCCTACACTTAAATTAGCAAAGTTGCTTTAAACCCATGGATTAAATATTATATACGTTTAATTCTGCTTAGAAAGTTGGAAAGCAGACATGAACAAGGTCAGTTCAAAAGTCCACTTCGCCTTATACTTTGTCCCTGCCAGTGCCCAAACGCACGGCCTTAGGAATATGGTGCCAAAGACAGCACAAGGCCAGCATGGTCTTTCCCTGCTATAACTTATTGAATAGATTGCTTAGCTCATCCCTGCAACAGTTAAATTTGCACTGGTGAAACGTGGCTTAACTCATTTTCAAAGTGCTCAGCAAGAGTGCGCAGAGGCAGCTGGCAGGGGGTGCTCAGACCTTGGGCAGAGGAGCCGTTTGTGTCTCACCTGGGAGATGCCCCTCTTCCTTTGGCCACCCTTCAACAGTCCCTTTGCCAAGCACTGCCAAAGGTGTTTAAAATTATTTTTTCTTTCTGTGCGAGCAATGTGCCTGAAAAGCTCTAACAGATTATGGAGGCATGTTTTTCCTTGTTAGAGAGATGCTATCTTTATTCTGATTCTCATTTATTTATTTTTGTTTCACAATACTCTTGATATTAAAAAAGAAATTGATGTGCAATTCCCAGGATCATCTAGAGCTCTCTTATTAAAGATACTCACTGGTGATCAGGTAGCTGATTTTAATGAATCTAAATTTTAAGGGTTTTAGCAGTTCACCCATTTCCTTCTTAAGTTCCTCGGGAACTGCTGGAAATATACTCTGTGTTTTAATAACTGGTTGTTCTTTAATTTTTCCCTTCTGTTCCAGGATGTCTTCTACAGCCTCTGACAGCACCTCATCTTTATTACCAGAAAAGAGAAGATATGTCACCCAGTATCCTCTGTGGTGAAAACAAAGGCAAAGAAATCATTTAAATTTCTCTGCAATGTCTGTATACTTCTTAATTACTCCCATTAATCCCTGGGAGTCCAACAGACGCACAAATTTTTTCAATGACTTTCTGTGCAATCTATCAAATCACACTAAAATATTGCTTTAGGTAAGATACCCATTATTATTTGACATATGTTTTCACATTTTTTGTAAGTAACTCACTGGAATCTGTGTAAATCATTTTGGATAGACATTCTATATGACTTAAGACTTAACTTGGTCTGAAAACTTAATAATCCAGTAGCCTTTTGTCATAATTATTTCTAGATACTCCCGCGATTAATAACACCTAACATTTGTCAACTGATGACTTTAAAGCTTATTATGGAAGTAGGTAGACATTATTACTTCTGTTTTTATAGACAGGGAAAATGAAGCTATGCTTAAGTGATATGGAGAAGACCCTGAAGTCACTTGAAGCTTGGGACAGGAACACTTCCTACATCCTTGTCCTGCTGCTGCCACCACCAGAGCTCCCACTGGCTTCAGCAGACCTAGGATTTTATCTTTATCTCCCGGCTTTCAGCATCAGGCAACACTTTCTTCAGCCATTAGCATGATCTGACAATACAGCCATGTACTTCTCCAGGATAACTCTTTTGGTAAAATGAAAACAAATTACATCATTGTTTCTTAATAACTGGTAAAAATATTTCCCCCCTAGACAATTATTAAGAATTTGTAGACAGCACAGGAAAAAAAATGGAAAAAAGAAAGACTTCTCTCTCTAACTGTGTAGTCATAAATTACATGAAGTACATTTCATTATAAAGCACTACATTTTTTTCTAACCCTTTATGAATTCTCTCCATTTACCCTGGGGGGTTGTAATCTAAACTGACATCTTACTCCCAAAAAATCACTAGTATTCTCTCAGAACATTTTGCATTGGAATATAAACAAGCAAATAAAAACATCATATTGTACAAGAGAACGAAGGCTTCTTCTTTTTTTTTTTTAATAAGAAAAGACAAACCATAACATCTGCATGGCAGTGACTGAAAAAGTTCAAGCATCGCATGTTGAGAAGCAATGATGACCATCCACCTATGTATTCAGATCTAAGAAAAGCAGTATCTTGATATTACATTTGATGTGTAACTCATTTTAACAATGAGGAATATACTAGAAGCATTAACTAATTACTATTGCTATATAGTATGTAATGGTATAAATTGTTATTTCTTGGCCAGACAATGTAATCACTTTCATTTTGCTTAGCTCAAATCTTTTTGAAGAATTTTCATCTTTTCTTCTTCTTTGAATCAGTTAAACTGCTCAAAGGCAAGTTTCTCCCACTCTTAGTTTTGAATAACACAGAAAACTGGCTTTGTACCCTTGGGCTGCTTGGATTTAATATCAAATTCTTACCTTGCACAAGGTCAGAAAAAAAATAAAGCTTATAAAATTGGACTCATATGAAGAATGAGTTTCTATCTTTTAATACTACCAAACAATCTGCAAATTATTTAAATTAAGACAACCAGCACTCCAACATCTGCAAGCAAAATGCTTAAATGCCAAATGCAACTTTACTGGCATAAGAAAATAATAAGTGGAGTTCAATTTGTGTCAGCCTAGCTCAGGAAAATAAGATATCATGTCTTGCTGTCTGCTTGATGTCAGCTTCTCAGATTCAAACCCTAATGCCTCATCTTAGGCTGTCCTTACTGGAGGCTGCCAAATAGCAAGGTTCAGCCAGAGTTCATGCAGCTACTACAAAATAGCTTTTTTTTCCTTCTCCTTTTTCAATCATTATGAACCTTCTGCTTTATATTGTACACACTTGATTATATCTATCCTTGAAATGTATACAACTCTATTAGCCTCTTCTCCTATTCTTTTAACATACTGTAAATTCCTTTCTGTGCTTAGTTTGTTTTATAGCTTACAGAATTAGGCTTTTAAACTTTCACTGTGCAGGAGAGAAAAAGTTGTGTGATTGGCTGCAAGAGGAAAGCAAAATAAGAAGAGGCACCTTTATTAATACAATGAAGAAACAAAAATCTAAATATCTTTCCCCATTCATAGGCTCTTACCACTTTTCCACTTAAATATTTAGGCAAGCAAATCTTAGAATCGATTGAAATTGCTTGCCTTTGGAAAGACTAGCACTTCTTTAAAATGACCATTCTTTTTCATCCTAAGAAACTGACATCCCTACCTTGTGGTTAAAATCTGATTTCTCAATGATGCTGATATTCCAACTAAGACATCAGGCTAGCTTAAATTGAGCAATTTCAATTGTATCATTTTCCTAAATTGTTTTAAATTGACTGCATATAAAATTACACTGAATGGAAGGTGAGGGACAGATAAGCCAAGATTTTTATGACTATTTACAGATAGATAAGTACTCTCAAAAATTTCAGTCATACTGTAGCATTTACAGAACTCAAAGCTTGTTATAATCTGCTTCTAGTAAAATAGTACATGCAGAAAACAAGCATTAAAGTCATGATATACCAACACATATTTAGAAGACAACATGATTCATCCTTGAAAGTGTGATTGATGTTTACTGAACACTTTAATCACAGTAAATATATGCATACATCCAGATGCATCCATACACATGCAGAAACACACAAAGCGTGTGAGAAATTTCAATTGGCCACAGTTAGAAAGTATAGTTTCAATAATTTTAAAGTAACTGATAAGAAGTCAAGAAAAGCAGTTGCTTTAATATTTTATGAAATATGATCAAGATTTTAAAAAAAAATTGGTTCTTCCATTTCTGATTTGGTGTCATACCTAAAGAGAAATAAGTTTCTTCACTTAGGCTTATTCATTCTATTTTTATCTGGTATGAATTACTGAAACAGATTTGCAATATTCAAAGCCTCAACAGATGAAACACTTTAATACCTTAGATGGCTCATTTCTGGAATCAGGCAGAGTGGCATATCCCCCAAACTTTAAAATATTTTTTACAAAATTCAAAGGCGATCAAGATTAAAATTCCCAAATGTGTATTCTGGATCACCTCCAAAAACATTCAGTCATTATTGGATATTGTCTTGATTAAAATTCCTGTTGGTTTGTTCTATGGTTAAAGAATAATCTTATTTCTTAGCTTTTGGAATGTATTCGTATCATGTGACATTTATGAATTCCAAATTAATATAAAGAGATCTCTCTCACTACCCGGCATGGGAAAAGATTCAAAATGTTCAGATTTCAGCAAAGCAGTTCACAAAATTTATTTTGTACTAACATTACACATAGCTACTTTAGACTTGTCTTGAGGAATAGTGAAAAGTTTATTCCTAAAAAATTGCTATAAGCTTTTTCAAAGAGATTAACTTAAAAAAACATGCCGAATATCCAGTAATTAAAACAAAGGAACTATTTTGTTTCTCTTTTTTTTAGCTGTATCTTCCAAAAAACCCTCATAGTCATTTCTCACTTTCTACCAGATTACTTTGCCTAGTGTTTTAAATCTTTAAAAGTAGTGCAGAAACAGAATTTGTTTGCCATGGACTCCAGGACTCCAAAGCTAGAACGCTAGAGCTAGACAATACAGGATTTTTCCCACCCTATAAAGCCATGTGAGATTCCATTTTGGATTACATTTTCTGAAATGCTCTGTCTTCAGTGGAACAAAAAACAAGAGTGCACCCATCCCCTAGCACTTCCAAGAACAGCGGACAGTTGTGGACAGGGCTGTTCTACGGGGAAAGGGCAGGAGGCCTGCTCTGCCGTCCGCAGGTGTGAAGTGCCGCTGAGCACATTTTACAGGGCCTCTCATTCATCCCTGATATGTGCTATGGCATTTATAACTCTGTGCTAACCGGGGCAGAATCTCAAGCCCGAGTCTCTGACATTTCAGTGCTACTGAGAGATTTGTTTTTCAGGCTTCCTAAAATAAAAAGAAAGGAAATTCCAGCCTGAATCCCATTAAGTTGTCTATACAAAAACTGCATCAACACTTAAAATCTACAGTAGTCATATTCCAACACACTCCTGTCTCGTTTAGCTCTTTTTGAGTAGCCCTGCTGATTTTAATGGAAAACTTCAGGTGGAGGGGAAATACCATTTGAATTAGTCTCAGAACCTGGCCAGAGAAAATCTATCTTAATGTACAATGTGAAAGAATTTGCACTTTCTGATCGTAAGTTCTCACACTGTATATTCTTTCTCTAGAGGGGCATATTATAAAAAAGCCAACTCACTTTCCACAACATTTACAGTTGCCCAAATTTTCAAAGCCCCACTTTGTGCCCCCCCAGTATTGCATATGCAGCTAACTTAGTGCAGTGAATGACAGGTAGAGTATTTGATATGAGTATGTACTTGATACGAGTAAAATATGGAAAGATAGGTTTGACATTTGGGATTTATGCAACATTTTTCCTTTGCACAGAAAGTGACATGGCAATGTGCTGAACACATGAAAATCCCAAACTGAGTAGAGTAGCCTTACCTTGCTTCAGCAGTCCTTGAACTTAATACAGATCCTTTTGTCAGTCCAAAAAGTGACTTGCATATGCCTGAAAGACAGCAAGTATGTCAAATTCAGTGTTTTATAACCCCCTTTTAGGTATGTTTTGAGATTATCTCCTGTCTTCTTGCAGGCTGTCTGCTTATTTATCTAATTACAGTGCTTTAGTTTGACCAGGATGTCATAGAAGGCATATTGCCCCAGAGGAGTTTTCCCATTTCTAAAATGTCATGTTCCCAAGGTGAAAACTTGTTGAGATTGAGAAGATAGGACTGTCATTTGGGAGGGACGCTGGCTGGGTGAAGGAGACAGAATCCTCTCCTCAGCTTTGCAATAAGTCTGACCTGACTGTGGATATTCTAGAGCTCAGACACTAGAGCCACAACTTTGATTTAATATGATCTCACACTGTGGAATAACATAGGATCCTGCTATTAAAAAATTTACCATTCATTGGGTTGATGCCCTCCAGGCCGATCCACCACCCTTTATGCTTTGGCCTCTGTGCTACCCTAGTTTCTGGCACCTCTGGATCTTCTGTGGTACAGGAGGAACAGTTCTTGGAAATCTGTTTCCTTCTTGAAAATCAGCTCTGTGGATAAGAAAAAGATACAGCCCACCATTTTATGCTATTGCTTTCTTTAGACTGGCACACTGGAAAGATTTTGATAGTACTTCAATAAAATCTGTGAGTCAAGCCTGGCATCAAACGGCCAAAACAGCCACTCCAGCCAGCGCTCCTACTGGTGTTGATGCAGTGGAGCTTTCCAGCTGTTTTGAAGTGTGGTCTGGAGGAATGTCTTCTCAACATCCGTGATACTCTCCCAGGGCACTAACAGGCCTTAATGTCCCCACCGGCCCCTAGCCCAGCCCGGGGGAAGCTGCCCGGCCTGGCCACAGAGATGCCCCATGCCCAGGGCTGCCCAGCTCCCTCAGAGGCGGTGGGATGGGTCCCACCACCATTGGGAACCCCACTGCCACCAACCCCTGCTTGCCCTGGCAGACTGCTTGAATACTGCAGCTTTAACGATGGGATAGGCTGCTCTAGACCTACCTTGTTCTGTCTTAAAGGTTGGCTGGTGATTTAGTATCCTTTTTTTGGATAACACAATCAAATTCAACATAGCTAAAAATGCTCCTCTGATTCCCCTCCCTTTTTCCTGGTCATCAAGCACATTAACACCGTATCACTGGTTACTCAGGTCCCTAAGCTCTCTGTCGTCTTTGCTTCACTCCTCCCTCTGGGACTCCAAACCCAGCAATATCAACATCCTGACTGCTTTCCAGCTACCACCTTCCTTGCCCACTTGACTTACAAGCTAACATCTCAGTGGCTACAGAAACAGTCTTGTCCCATCACAACCCTGCAGGATATAGCCGCGAAGCTCTGCTCAGCTGAAAGTCTGTAGCTGTTTGTGGTGCTTCCTGCCATTTCCTTAAGCTCCAAAGCATCACCTCTGTCTCAGGAAACCGGCAGGCAAGCAGTCACTGGAGACTGGGAAAACAGAGCGGGGTGGTGGTGGTGGGGAAGTGCTTCATTTGTTTCCCCTGTCCTTTAGACATCCATCATTAAATTTATTTTACTGCCTCAGAATCATATTCCACCTAGCTCAGACCTGGCTGACAGCATCTCTAGCTGTCTGTAAAACTATCTTTAAATCCTAGCAGTGTTATCATGCAATCTCCCCTGGAGCAAGGGGACTGTGGGCTGAGAAACTAAGATTCGGTGCGCAGAGAACCAGAGACAAATGCTGCTCAGACATTGTATTGGAGGCAAGATACTAAGCTATGATGGATTCAGTATAGATATTTCTATGACTTTAATTTATGAGGATTTTAGATATATTTTATTACTGACAGATATATACAATTCATGGTGTGGCAAGAATAGCACTTCTAAGGTCTCCTGCATGTTAGAGTGAGAATAACTATGTCTCCTTTAGTCTGTGGAGCTAAGAAAGGGACAGGAGCAGTTCCCTGTTTGGTTTTCAATCAAATATATCTGTGGCCAGCAGGATCTACCTCCAAGCCTAAATACATCCCATGGCAGCTAGAGAACTGCTTTTTTTTTTTTTTTTCCTAAATGTTAAAACTAGAATAGTAAAGAGTATTTGGAAACTTATAAAGTTATCCTAATATTTTAGGCACCTATGTTCCAAACACTCTCAGTTAACTCATATCAGTCATGATTACTCAGGTTTTGACTCCAGTAACAATATTGCAGTAATATTTTTGCCATACCTTTTTTTGGCTTGTATATTTTTCTTGATACTCTGGAGATACTTTTAACACGTTTTGGATCTGCCTGTTCATCGTGTGATTAATTATTGCCCATTCCACTGCTAGATTTTGTTGTTAAGTGCTTTGGTGGTTACTGGGTGACACAGGTCTGCAAGGCTAAAAGGTTTTTAATGTGTCAGTGAAGGGATAGTGACTGTGAGCATTTACTACAGCTTTTGCTGTGAGCATTTTTGCTTTCTTCCCTTAACACTTACTGGGTCTTTAATAGCATGGTTTTGATCTTGTTGCTACACTGCTGAGAGCATCCACACAGAATGTGCAATTAGTTAAGCAGTTAAGCCTTTGTTTTAAATAGGACTGTGTTGGAGCCCTCAGAGAGATGAAATGTATGTTCTGAGTTCAATTCTACTGTAGAAGCAGCTGGTGCACTAGTAGAGAGAAAGCAAAGACACTAATGAAGTTAAGAAAGTTAGGAAAGCAAGGAGGGCACTGAACAAGGATCCAGGTCCTGGGTGTTCCCTTGAAGGGAACTCAGAAATGGGTCACAGCAATTAGGCATTGAAGCCTAGTCACTATTTTCCTTATGGTAGTCAACACTAACTGCCAAATAGTTATTATAAAGGACATCTAATACAGTGGGATGCACCACAAAATGAGTATGGAGCTTCAAAACCTATAGCTGGAACAGGCTCTAATCACATTGTACTTTCAGTAGGGATTGGGTTTTTAATTAAGTAGGAACTTCAGCTTTTGTTTTTTTCACTGAAAATTCAATATTTACATCAGAAGATTCAGGAAATGATTTTGTACCCCTTTTCTGCAGAAATTGTCATTGGTGATACAAAGAACATGTATGCGCCTACAACCATGTTAAAACAGCACTGATACGTAAGAACACAAGAATGACTGCACTCTGCCAAATTGTGTAATATTTTTGCATCTGATTTTACCTAAAGCGAGGACTTCCCACAGCTTCCTTGTGGATTTTGTGAAGTCACCACTTCCTCCTGCTTGTTTTGAAGCTGTTACCTGCCAGCTTCCCGAGAGGCTCTGGCAATGGCAAGGTGCAACTGTCTGTATCTGCTCCAGGACTCCATGATTTTGTGGACTTCCTCAGTCACTTTGTTTCAGACCAATGATCCCTACTCCCCGCAGTCTGCTCATTGTTAACTCTCCTCCTCTGAACCCTCCTCCAGTTGTAGCATAACTTTCTTTTTATTATTTATTTTTATTTTCAATGAAGGGAATGGAATAAGGGACTAGAGCTACAAAGATGTATGAGAGCAGAGTGGATGCCCAGAGGTGTAATGATGACCTGTTTTATTCTGTTCCTTTCCTAATATTTCCTAGCATTTGATTTGCTTTTTGGCCCTGGGTGGTGAGCTGACGTTTTCATGGAGCTATCCATCATACCTCTGTTCCTCATTAGTAATGGTCAGTGAAAGTGCACAAGTGATTAGGTTTAGCCAGAATTACTTTTTCCAGAACACGTCCTGAACACATATTTACAATGAATTTCATCTACTATTGTATCATCATCCTAATCAATATCTTAAGTTTCTCCTGCAGTTCTTCACTGCAGGTCTTTGTCTTTGCAATGCTGAACAATCCTTCACAATCACAGCTTCAATATCTACCTCAAATAAAGCTCTAATTCTCTGAGCCAATAAGGTGTATTGGTCTTTGGTTTAGGTACAAAGTTTCTTCATTGTGTAGTTTATTTTAGTGGAAAATAAAAGGTTCTTAACCCTTTGAAAGAGACTGCTATGAAGTCTTATGAAATTGCCCTGATAAGGATGGGGCAAGACATCCCTCTGATCAGTCTAAATTTAATCTTTTCCAGGAGAAGCAATACTCAAAGCCACCACTTTTTGGGGTAATCAGCTTATTTATAGCTCTGAACTTTTTCTAGCAGACAATGGAAGACACTGATAATTGTAAGCTACATTCAGCCAGAGGAAACTTCACCACAGTCTCACCTGAGATAACTAATCTTCCCTTAATTGATTGATCCTGCCTTTTTTTTCTTTTGTGCATCTCAGAAGACCTTCCATCTCCCTGCAAGTTGCTTTGTCCCTCTTGCTTCTTTAGTCTGGAATCTAAGCACCATTACTTGGAAATTTGCTAGAACACAGAAAATAAAACATAGTTAGTTGATTGCAAACTATTAATAGATGAGTTTACCAAAGTTATTTAAGTATAGTTATCACTAGAAAAGAAAAATGAAAGGGAAATGGAAGAAAGATATTAAATAACAAGGTCAACCAGATAGTACTTAGAACTCATAGGATACAGGTTGTCATTGAGCTGTTCTATGTCCTGAATCTGAGGTCAGAAATTAGGATTTCATTGCTTTCATTATAATTCCTTTTTCATACCTAGGCCAAGCACAAGCAGCTACAAAAAGTTTTGTGCCCCTTCTCCAAGTCTTCTAGTCCAGAACCATCCTAACTACAGCAACAACATGCATTGCCTACTAGTCAGGAGCCAGCTTAATGCAGCTAAATTAGTTCCTGGAATATATAGGCATTAGTTCCTGGAATGCTATTACCTTGTTATTATTGCAAGCTGATCTTAATAGGAGAAAGTCAGAGGTGATAATAAACTGATTAATTTAGGATGGAGCAATAGGATTAGAATTCTCAGTTATTCTTAGCTCAGGACATGGTGTAAGATAGGGTCTGTCTTGTAGATATCCTGTAATGTGCTTGCATAGTGGGAGGCAAGGTGTTTCTGTACCTAGAACACAAATCCAGAAATTGGAAGGTACCTTTCCACTTCATTTTGGCATTGACATAATCAATTTGATCATTTTGAGTTTCTGTTCTGAATTTACTTAATTCTTCCCTTTTGCTTATGCTGAATAAGTTAGTTCAGTTTGTTTTGAAACAGTCTAAATATTGTGGAGATTGTGTGTTCTCTAGTCACTACCATAACACATAAAATAATATATATTACCCTAAGGCAAAACAATAATTCCTTATATGTGCTCTGCCACTAACATTGCAGTTGTATTTGTGTATTTTTGGCTGTTGCTAGAGAGAAAAGAGTTTTGATCTTTTCTGGAAAAGAAAAGCTTAGGCATTCTGTGTACATTTGATTTTTATTTCATCTTCCCCATATATTCTGTGTCTTTTTTTGGAAGTCAGCCAGCAACCCAGCTCCATGTGATTTTTCTCTTCCTCTCAGGTCTCTAAAGCTGTTCTGTTTGAAAAAGACATTTATGGTGGTTGGACTGGTCATTCTGGGTATGCTTTATGTTCCTCTTTCTTCTCCATTGCCTGCTTAGATTGTGCGGGTTTCAGCACAGTGATGGTTTATGGTTCTGTGTTTGACGAGAGCCTAGTACAGAAGAGCACTACTCTTGTATATGCTCTTAGGTACCCCTCTAATAAATGTGATTATTAATTACGATAAATAACATTGACAATGTTCTTTGCCATAAGCAATGTAATTAAAAACATCAAAAAGGGTTCTCTTTTTAGGTTTTCACCACATTTGTCAAGTTTGAGGTGGAGTCAATTTGAGGTTTTTGGTTTTTGAGAACTTATGCCTTCCTGTAGAAGAGGATCAAAATTTAGAGATAAACTAGCAGAATTATCCTACTAGTATTCTGGATGTGGTTTCAGCCCTTTGCCCAAACTGGTATACTTCAAAGAGATACACATACAGGCTTGAGACCTACAAACTCATTACTTATTTTAATAAAAATGAGCTTGAAAGATTTCCTGCATTATGGGCTCAGTCCCACATTGGCAGTTCATGATTGTAAGGGTGCCTTTTGCTGGATGTCACATGCTCTCTCCATGGGCAGTCTTGTACATTGGTTATTTTAAAAGTGACCTTGGAAACACTTGATTAAGGCCCAATAATCTCAAGTGAAATAATGTGGGTTTAAATTTTGAGCAGCTCAAGATGTTCTGCATTGAAAGACAACACAAACTGGCCCACTAAGGCTCTCCAGTCAAATTTTATGCTTGCAGTGTGCCATACAACTGCTATATAAATTCTCAGCTATATATAGCCCCCAATGCCTGTATATTAAACACCCTATATTGTTCCTTGGTAAGACAAGAGAGAACAGTTCACTTTCTTTACTTCTATCATTTAAAAACAATATTGGTGATGATTCCATAAGGATTTGGGATATTTCGCATCTATTTTGCAGACTTGGTCTCTGTACGCTCTTGTTGATTTAACCAAAATAATCTACCTGTTTGGAAAAAGATCTCTCATTTGTAAATCTGGCATTTATTACACTGTTCACCTAAACTGGACTATATTTTCAGTTTTGAATCCTGTGTGAACTCTTTAGAAATAAATTTAAAAGCAAAATAATTACTTTTTAAAGCATTTGTCTTTGGAGTTCCCATTGGCTTTAGACTACTTTTAAAGTCATGTTTCTCACATTAAAAAAATATGCATTTCTTTTTAGAAGTGCATTCAAGGAATATCATACATGCAGCTTCATTAAACAGGGATTTTGCCATGCAAATTTTGTGAACAAGAAGGATAAAATCCCTAATCTGGAGCCATTATAAACCTTAAGCACATGCATGAAGTATACATACAGATGGCTCAATACTAGCTGATACTAAATATAACATACTTAAAGGTTAAAAACTAAGGGTATATTTAAATAAAATACACAAACTTTTCTATATATTGAAAATTCTGTATCTATAATTAATGTAAGGAAAAAAAGAAATGAAAAAAATGAAGTTATAGATAAAAGTTATATTTTTCTGTGCTACTATTTGAATTTACCAGATTCTAAATACAAGCTTTAGTCTTTTAAGCACATTGGACTTAAAATATTTGCTAGAAATGTTTACTTTCAAAATTGTTTTATTATCCAATCATTTGGAATCCATGACAAAAAAAATAATAAAAAAGGTAATGATCATGAGATCCTAGGAAGACTATTCCGGAATGTGCAGAAGACACTCTCAAATTCTAACCTGTTTGCACAGGTGACAAGTAGTGAGAAGTGCAGAAGGATCCCATGCAAAGTCTGACATGTCTCTCATTCACTGCTCCATCATCACCGCATCCCAGAGCTTTCCTAGCACATTTCTGATGCCAGGTGGCTAGGGAAGCCTGGGACCTGCTGCTTTTTGCCTTCTGGGGATACTTCCATGAGAGAAACTTGCTGTAGCACAGAAGCCCCATAAAAAAGCCAGTGCATCAACCTCCTGAAAGTTAACCTCCTAAAGCCCTGCTGGGCAAATCCCCACAGCCCCTTGATATTCTGTCCAGCTGCACGGAGAATCCATGTTCGTCTCCTCTAAAACATTCAAATAAAGGCACCATCACATTAGTCTTCATCCCCTGGAATAAAGTCAGTTTTCAAGTACTTGAGCGGCTCCTTGCCAGTCTGTGGAGGATTCCTCCTCTGCCTGCTGATCCTGCTTCTCCCCAGCAGTTGGAGGGTTTAAGTGCAGTTCATATGTTTCTCCATACATGCTGGCAACGAACTGCAAAATGGCTCCGTTAAAGAGAACCCTCAGCAAAAGACCCAGATACAGCTGTGTGCTCTAAGAGCAAAATAAGGTAAAGAGGTAAAGAAAACACAACGTGCAGCTCAGTCCTGAATACACGGTTGGAATCGCTCCTCTTTCTTTGAAAACATCAAGCCACTTCAATTCCAGCAGGTTATCTGGTGAAGACCAAGAGGCTGGATTTAAAAGGTTGCCATGCTGCAAAGCTCAGGCTTGGAATTTAGAATTGCAAGTTTTTAACAGTTTTCAAAAGGACTTTAAAGATCATTACAGCTAGAAAATCTATTTGTGTACACTAACATGACACAGATGTAATGGCTGCAGTTGAAAAAGTCAGCATTTCCCAAAGATACTGCACAGTGATCATAGTTCATTTCTACGCTAAGTGTATTGGGGTAAAGAGTGTTTTAACTTAGCAGATGCTATTTTTTAGCAATGAAATGTACTATAAATAAGTTTCTCATTGTACAATTATACTGCTGTATTTACACAAGTTGGAATCATTCCTAATTTCTGCCTAATATTAAACAGGAACAATACAGATCAAAGATAATGCATATAAACATGATTTTTACAGTGCCTCTCCGCCTACAAAGAACAGAAAAAGTGGTATGACTGTATATAAACAAGAGTTGTGGCATTTTCAAGAGTCAACTGTATAAATAATCTGCATGTGCAAAGATATATATTTAAATAATGGTTTAGTAAATGATGTAATAAAATAAGGGAATGTAACACCAGCAATAGATTAAAGGTCTATTGATCCATCTTCAGAACCAAAATAGTTCATATGCGGGTATTATTAGATGGCTGTTTTTAGCACATCTCTATGTATCATTTGTTTACAACTATATCTGTTAGTTTTAATCATGCAACATGCTTACTGCCACTAATATAGCTATTTTATGTAAACGAACAGCAGGAAGTAATAAACACCCACTCTAAGTAGTGTTTTGATACCAAGATATTTGATTGATACTTGAAAAACAGATTTTTTAGCCTCTGCAAATAAATACCAAAATATAAACTGACAATCGGGAGGCAGGGACATTTGATACCTTTACACATATCAGCAAGATGCCTGATGCCAGAAACCAAAATTAAGCGCTTGCTAGTGCTAAAGACAAATATTGTCTTGTCCTTGGTGAATCAAGGTAGAGAAATACTCAGGAAGAAGATCAAAAGAAAGTAGTGGGTTGGGGCTATAATCAGAGTACTAAAATCAATGTTGAGGAGAATTAAAGTTGGCTACGTTTCAAGATTATGCTAAGCAGATGGTTATTATTTCCCCTTTCCTTCTTATTGGTACTAAACAGCAGAGCTGGTCTTCTCACAGAAGCAAGAAGCACAAAGAGAAGAAATACTCAGAGCAGCCACTCTTGCCTCCAGTAACACAGAAACACCTTAAATTTTGCCTTTTTACCTGTCAGTATGGGGAACAGACGGAGGAGGAATGCAAAGACTTTTGTATCTAATCCCAAGCCACATACCACTGTAGAGCTAGCAGGCCTATGGAATGATCACCAGATCACTTCCAGCGAGAACAATTTGCATTAAGTGAAGCAGTTCCTTAAAGGCTGTTGAGAGACTGTTGCACAGGAAGATGCTGTGGTAGGAAAACAATGTGCATATGGAATGAGCAAAGTTTTGTTCATTTCCAGCAATCTCCTTCTAAAAGATTTTTCCTGAAGATTCCTTCGAAGCGCGTATCTTGAATATACTTACTGTGACCAATTCAGCTTATACTTTGGGACTCCAAAATCTTTTTTGCGGTTTATTGACTGCATAAAGAATTGCTTGCTAGGTGCTAAAATTTCCCTTCTCAGTTCCAATCCTATCGAGAATGTGTTTGTTTTTATTGACTTTCCATTCTGATAGTTTTCTCTTCTAGCATTGAGATGAATCTTCATCATGTGTGGTTTGGGATAGAGCGGTAAACCTTACTGCATGCCCGGGGAGAACACCACGGTCTACAGACTTATATGGTTCCATCACAAGTCTACATGAACGGTCGCAGAGGTAGTTACAGAGACTTTGGCACTGCAGGAGAACCTTGAGAAGATGAAACCAACATAGAGAATTAATGCCTCTGATTTGCTAGACTGACCATTGTATATTGGTGGAAATTTTGTGCTTGGGTGTGATATCCTCTGAGCTCTGCAGTAATGGCCAGAGGGCTGAGAATCTGGCAGACAGCCCCTGGTTAGGCACAACTGCAGAACGGAGCCACAGAACATTTTGCCTGTTCATTCACTCAAAAAAGTGTTTAAGTGTCCAAAAACTGGATGGAAAAGATCGTGGGATAAGATAACTAAAAACTTGTTTAATTGTGAAACAGAAGACTAAATCAAAACAGTTTGCACTTGACTTCTTACTTATACTTTCATTTCTGCATTTTTAATGTTCTGAATACCCATGCTAGGTGCTACCACCCATTTTGTACTGTTGGAACCAAGCAGCAGGTGCAAGTGGCCCTCACAAACATATTCTTGCTGTCTCTTGTTCTTTAAGTTAAAAGTATCTGCAGCCTACCTTCTGTTTGAATGGAAGGAAGGAATAAATAGTTGTTGCTGCTCCCCGTAATAAAACAGGGAGACTATATCTGCCTTTTAATTAGAGATATGATATTAAGTACAATAAATTATTAGTAAGTTAAAGCCTTAGCTGAATTTGAAACAACTCTCTGATGCACCAAACCTCTTCCAAAACCTTCTCCTGATGGGGCTGTATCCTACAAAGGGATGGTCTCCTCTCTGACACACAGCGGGACCCCAGTGGCCTCAGGCTGTCACTCAGCCCTGGCAGGATTTGGTCCCAGGTCTCCACCTGTTCTTCTACATTTTACATCTCCTATTTTACAGGGATTGAGGTTACAGACAGTGCTGTGCTAGTACTGGTTTGACCCCTTCGCACTCGGTATATAGTTAATTAAAACTCTGAAGCAGTTTTGACAGATATTTTCTTGAATGTATATAATTAAGTTTTAAATTCTTTCATTCCAGTGCATGTTTTCACTGGGGTCTCACAAATCATCTGGTCTGTTCTAGGGTTCTGATTAGGATCTTCCAAGGGAATGGAGTAAAATACGGGGTGGAAAGAAAACAGTCACATCATTGTTTTGCTAACACAGTGAAAGGTCCTTCTTGTTTTTTTCATTTTTTATTCTTAGAACGTTATTTTTAAAGCCTATCTTTCTCACTGGAGAAAGCAAATATGAAAAGTCTATCTTCAGATTTAGCTAAAAGTATAAAAGTATTTCAGCTAAAACCAGGAAATCCTTCAGTATCAGAGATACCAGCTGTTTTTTGTAGCAGTCCAAACTCTGCAAGGCAACACTAAAAGGTCAATACATCTATATTGGCCTGCAACATAAGGTTATATAAAATGGACTGCTTTGATTTTAAGTGAAAGAAGCAAAGAATAAACAGAAGTCTCAGTTAAAGTGCTGTGCTTGTACCTCTTTCTGTAATAGAAGTCATTTTTAATTCTTTTGAGGAGCTCATGAAGTACGACTGCCCCTTTGCTCCTAGGAACTGCACTGGGTTCATGAGTCAGCTGACTTCAGCTGAAAGGACATTCCAGTTATCCTACATTTCATCTCAGGTTTATAATAAGATTCAGTTAAAAAGGACGAAAATATCAAATACCAGGCTCATTCCAGCTGAAGATATGCTGTCAGGTCAGTAGCGCTGTGTGCAAGGTAGGCAAAAAAAAGAAAGAAAAGAAAACTTACAATTTTCTAAATGTCAGCGCGCTCTTACACTCAGTGGTCACTTTGTCTGACATTCTTTCTTCAGCCTTTTTCTTTTATTCTGGGAAAAAAAAAACATTTCATCCTGCTATAGGGTAATTACCCAGCAAGAAGAAGCACCAATGTGGCAGCAAGCCAGCAGTCCCACCCTCCACTATGATGGCAAGACACAGAAAAAGTCGGTAGGTAAAAACCTGAGTCTGCTACAAGTTCAACTGCGAAACTTAGCTTTTCAATGTTTCTATTTAATGTCCTGCTTCTGCAGGTGTAAATTTTGCCTTCATATTAAAATATTCAATTCATATTAAAATATGAAGGCAAAATTGAAGGACTTATTAAAATAAGGACTTATTAAAGAGAGAACCGGGAGCTGGATTTGGTGTACTACCTTTTTTTTTTTTTTCTTTTCTAACTCTCCAGTAAGTATATCTAAACTGATATGTTGTGAGAAAGATTAGAGAGGCTTCATTTCTCATTTGCTTTACACGTCTGCTAGTAATGTTGGTAAGCAGAGATACAGCCTAAAGCAACGTTCAGATGATAAAGGGTTGCATTATCTTCAGGAGCTCCCACTGTGGTGTCTTAATTTACCTTTTGCAGTAAGAGTTCCCAACTCTACACAGAAATAAATGCGCAGATGTAAAATTCACAGAAGGAAAGGCAATACTGGCATCCACCTTTACAACCTGGACAGTGCAGTGACAAATAAAATCTTGTATTTTCCTCATAAATAAATAGTTGAAATAAACACCCCTGGAGTTATTTCTTACTAAAAACGCATGAGTATTCAGGACATGCCCACATGTGCTTGACATATTTCACATGTGTAATTTATGTAACTCCTACAGTCTTGGGGTAGAACACGTGTTTCACACATGGACTGCGCACTCCATCTTAAGCCATAAGCAATGGTCCAAACCGCTTATGAGGAGTGGCTGGCTGCAAATGCCGGTTTATTTGCTGAGCTTTTAAATATGGGAACAGTGAGAAATCACATAGCAAACATTATTACTGCCTCTAGGAAGTTTTGAGGCCAACCATGCAAAGGCTTCAGAAGGGAGTACCTGCATGTTGCTCTTCGGGGTGGTCTGTGTCTGCTGGTGTGTGTGTAAAAGAGAGGGTGTAAGTCACACTCTCTTATTACTGTATTAGCTTCCTCAGGACTCTTTTTCTGGTAATTAATCGATGAGTAATAACAGAGGTCATTTGGGCAGAAAGAGAAGGGAATGTCTGTTCTGTGGATCAGTCTGTTATGGCTTTGCTCCGAGAAAGAACATTAATTTTTCATAGGGCAGAAGGACATCTAGAGCTTTTCTGAGTCTTTCCCCACTCCAAGGCAGGATGAGCAACCCCTTTGCAGTTCTCGATAACATCTGTCTAGTCTGTTTTAGGGGATATCCCACAAGGTACAACACACAGTCTTCCTACGTTACAAAACTTTCTCTAACCTCTAACTGTATTACTAAAATATAAGCCCATTGCTTCTTGTCTTGTGCATTATGAATATGGAGAAGTGACTTCTATTCCTCTGTGCAATAGAAACTTGAAGTCCCTTATCTTCTCCTCTCTTCCCAGTGAACAACATCAGCCCCTTCCAGCCTATGTTTTTTGGGCCTCAGACTATGGATCCTCCTCATTTGATCCACAACTTTCTTGAAATGGTCAGGTCCCAAACTGGATGACAACCAAACAGACCATCTACAGCCCCTACCCAGGTACAGTTACCCAAGCAGCATGCCTGGCACTCTTTAGGAATTACATGAATACCACCTTTGGTTTCCTTCTTTACGAGAGTTACCAGAGGTGTCATGCTGAAAACTCTTGCTAGACTCAAAATACATGACAGCTTCTGCCCTATCTGTAAGACCTGTTACCCTGTCATAGAAAGAAGATGCCTTGGCTAGATGTATTTTGCTCTATCTTGTGTGTCATGTCCTACATGTCACACAGGACCCTGTTCATCTTTTCACCATCTTCCAGGTGCTTACCTGTAAAATCTGTTTGAAGAAGCATTTTGTCTGGCACTGTATTCTGGAGTTTTTCCAGGAATTCATGTTAACTTGGCTGGTCTATAATTTTCCTCCACCTCTTCCTTTCCTTTTAGGAATAGGTACTGTGAGCAGGTGTGAAGCTGCTGATATTCCCCTAAGGAAACCAGGGAACTAGGCTTCCATGTCACATCTCAGCACCACCTACTTCAGACCTAGCCTGTTTTTTTTTTTTTTTTTTTTTTAATCTTGGTTTGCTTCTCACTGGAGATGCAATTTGGATTTTGATTGGCTGAACAGTAAAATGTTAAGCCAAGTCTTGTCTTTGTTTTCTACTCTGCACTTTTGATACTAATAGATCTTTGCATCTTTGAACCGGCTGGATGACTGCTGAAACCACGGGCTGATTCCTGAGACCACCAGGTCTAAAAATGCGAGTATTTGCATAACGTCACCATGAATGTGGTAGAAATTAAGAGATGGAGAAGTGATAACTGGGTATTTGGAAAAGATAAACAAACCTGCCGCTGTGTATGTGGCCATGTATACTTACTATATGTGTCTTAAAGATCATGCCTGCTTTAAAACCTTCTAAGATGTAACCATCACCTCTGTGAGCAGAAGACCTTCTTACTTTGCATACAGCTAATAAAGTGCTTAAACTTGGGACATTTAAAGCATCAGTCCAGCTAGAACCTTTTCAGCATTTGGAGACCTATTTAGGAACCTAGCACGAGTATGAGTTTCCAGAAGTATGTGGTACCACAACACAGCTCTCCCCATAGGTAAAGGTAAGAAAAAACTACCAGAAGGGCACAATTCTTGCCAGTTGACGGATGCTACATCAGGAATACATTTTAAAGAATAGAAATAAATCCTATTTTTAAAATAATATTCAGAAGCCAAAGAACTTTATAAACTTCCATCTTCTATTTTTGTCTTTCTCTTGTAAAGCACTAGGAAATCTTGTCAGTCTCCATTCCAAGATAAGTTTTTTGTAATGAATTTTGATGATAATTCACCTAAGCAAGTAAAGTATTTGGGAAAATAAGAGAGAAAACTAACTGATTTCAGACTCAGCTATGTTTGACAGGCTTTATATAGTACAGTTTTGCCATGCACTTCTCCAGCTTTCTTCTGAGCTCACCTAATAATAAAATAATACGTGATTTAACTGCCTTGGCATCATCCTCCAAAACAAGTATGTTATTTAATAATGGGTAAGTAGATTACATATTTGACTTGAAAACAAGTAAGGAAACAAACTTGTGAATAGACTAAGGGTCTGATAGTTTCATAGCAAAAATATAAAGCACTAGACCATACTAACTAATAGCTTTGGTAAGATAGAGTCTACACCAGTAGGAATGTGTGTCTTCTGGAAAAATTTACATTTTCATTTCATAATCTCAATGCTGAAATGATGATGATTGTTCTGTTTTTGTTCATTTCTTTGTTTCTTTGTTAGTTTGTTATTTTTGTCTTTTGTGCATTTTCATGTGAACTGCAACAGTTCTGGCAAACTGACTTGTGTGACTTATTTGACACATGTGCCCTGCAATGTAATAGTTTGTAAACACTGATGGAGATTTTAGATTTCTTAATAATCACTGTGATTTTGGAGGAAAAATATAGTCCCTGTGAGTGAAGAAAGACTGGATTACAGGCAAAAGGTTTTGCTTTAATGAGTTATGCATAATGTTAAAAAAATGCTAATGTTATCAGCTATTCAAGAATAAATATGGGGAGAAATACTTTCATTGGTTTGCACTGCAGTTGCCACCAGCACTGAGACTGAGCATTTTTATAAGAGCTTGTAATAGACAGGGCTTTGACTGAGGTCCGTAACAGATTCCATCTGCTCCTTTTCTATATTTGCCTTTTTTATTTAAAAATAAAAATGGAAATAAAACACCACTTGGCCCATATAACCAATAAAACATTTTTTTTTTGGATAACTTATCTCACTTAGATTGCTTAGGCAATCCTACCTTGCATATACTGCAGCATTCCCTAAACAGTAAGACTCCTTATCTTGGTCTAGGAGTTTTAAGGCCAGAAGATGCTGTTCTAACCATTTCCTTTGCCTTCCAGCATAATACCAAACTAGGACTTGCATTCTCTTATTTGGAATTGCTTTTCACCAACTGTATATTTATTTAGAAAGATGCTCACTTTTGATCTAAAGAGGGATAATCCAGCAAAATGCATTGCTAAGCTTTCCAGTGCTGACCAGCTATGGTATCAAAAAGTGTTCCTCATTCTAGACTGCAGTTTCTAACCTCACAATCTAGCTACTGCATTTCTACATTAAAGAAAACTGGGTTGTATGACAGATGTTTTTGCTTGCTTGCTTCCGAAGAAAGAATCCTTTCTGTTCACTTCAGTGGCAATCTGCTGGCAGAAAGATGTTACAATCAGCTTGTCTTCTAGTTTCTCTTAAGCCAACATTTTGTGATTGAGTCTATAAAGAAACAAGTAATTCTGCTTTCTGTTTGCGCAGTGTCATGAAAAGGTAAGTTGATAATCACATAGAAGAACATGCCCTTCTGAAGAGTGTGTAAGATTATGGTAGGTACAATGTACCAGATTAGTAAATGACATTAGTATATGGCTGTAGGTGTCCAATCGTGCTGTCAACCATCTCATCTTCAAGGGAATACTGAATCTGCTCATCTGAGATCAAACATTATTACTAAAAGCCTTATCAAGAATCATCTCAAAATTTTCTGCTTTTTGCTTTATAAGCATTTGCAATGAGGACTTCCCCTATGGGCTTTAGACTAGCCAGTTCAGATATGCTGGAGACAGAAACTACTAACAGGACTTCCCTCTGAGTTTTGAAAAAAATTGTGAGTTTTTATTTCTGCATTCTGCTTGCTGCTGTCAACCTCCCTCTCCTCAGTATTGCCTCTTGCTGGCTCATGTGACCCTGGGCAAGTAATAGATTCCTTACTAGTTGTTAACAAGAGTTAACAAATGACATATTTTCCAAGTGAAGTCGGTGGAAATCCCCTGTCAGCTGTGAATTGTACTATTTAAATTATACTACTGTGCTGACAGATTCAGATTTGCTACTTAGCATGTTTGTGAGAAAAATCCAGGTATGACAGAAAATTATTTCTTAAATGCAATGCTTTACCTTGGAACAAGTATAGAGAAAGATTTTGGGCTGACAGAATGAGAGATTTCAGTAGCATTTCACTTAATCTTTATGATTATCCCATGACTGGATTGAAACTTTCCACACCATCCATGAACTAACCAAACGAACGTTTCATGGCTGGCATTTTGGCTTTCTGTCTTGCTCTGTGTGCTCTTGGAGAGCTTTCAGGCACCAGATTCTTTCTTCATGCGGCCACTTGTTTCTCCTGAGCCCCTAGTTGAGCACGGGAGAGGATGGTGCTGGCTGCCTGCTCCCTGGTGACAGCAGGGAAACTGGTTTGGTGGCTGCAACCAGGGGCATAGCACGAAAGTCCTGTGCTCGCAGGAGTTAGTAGCTTGAATGGTTTCGGCACAGGCTTTGGAGCGGCAGACAGAACACGTCATGCACCTGTAAACCTGCCAGCTCAGATCACAGCGGGGACATATGGAGACTGGTGCTAGCAGGCTCTTCTGGGAGACAAAATGAAACCTTGCATCTGCAGATCTCTTCCACGCGGAGAAAGTCAGGCTTCATTTTTAAGAAGTCTGGATCCTGCTCTATCCCAAGGGGTAAATGTAACTGCAGGGGAAAGCATCATGCATAAAGACGCCAAGATACCACTCCATCCAAACTAGATCTGTGATCATTGCTCACTTACGAGGGGGTGCTGGCCGCAGTGATGACGAAAGGAAGCAGTTGTGGGTTCTGTGCATCTCAATTGACATGTAATTAGACAGCTCTACCAATTTGTTAAGCAGCAAGAACACCAAGGAGAGGCTGTGGAAAGGCTTCCCCACACATCTCCAGCAGTGGCCTGGGGAGGCGAGTACGTGTGTTCTGGCTGGGGACTCGTGCCAGGGTATGGCTTCAATTACATACAGTAGTTCTGCAAGCAGTGGAGTTTATGGAGCCTGGTTTCCTGTGGATCTCTCCCGTGTGCATTCTCTGGTGTCTTATAATATAGTCGCGTTCACGCCGCAGGAAAAGCCTCAGTTAGGGGCACTACTTTGTGTCTCCCTCTTCTGTCTATCCACTTACAGGTGCTCGGTATCTTTGACGCTTCCTTGCCTGTGTCAGAGGTAGTGAAAACCAGTTAGCAAGACCAGAAGCTGGAAGTGGATGGGAAAACTGTCTAGTAGATGGTACTGTTGCATAAAGTTTGATCCTGTAAGAACCTGGATTAAAAATCAATGTGAAACTGGGAGTCTTTTCTGGGTGATAACCACCTGAACGCTTACACTAGTACAGTGAACCACAGTTTTGCCATTGATTGAGAGGCCCTCGGAGCTATACTGGCAGCAGCTAAGGCTGCAGTGTGCAGAGGAAGGAAGCACTGAGCAAGCCCAACTATCCAATGTCCAGGCTGACACGTTTTGACTTTCAGTCCAGTGACACAGAAGTGAGGTGGGAAGAAACAACTGTGGTGCTTAAGTTACGCACATAGATTCAGTGTCAGGACTGTTTCTCGCCATTGGCGGTGAAGGGAGCCAGGATGCAGCAGCTGTAGACACTAGGTGGTCCGACTCGCTCATTACCCTCTTGAACTTGGGTGCGATAGCAGGCACTTAATCTTAGATGCTGTAGTTGGCAGGCTGAATAGGGCCCTTATATCCTGCAGCTTAAGCAAAGACTGTAAGAATGAAAAGTGGTATAACGTAATCCACAAAGAGGGAATAGGAACAAATATTTAGGAATCAATCTTCTTTATTTCATAAGCAGTATCACGTAACCAAGAGGAACTCAGCAGAAAGTGACCATGGAAGCACCAGAGAAATGCTCAGTGCTCTACAGTAATTTAATTAGCTCTCAATAGCTTCCAGAAAGAGTCTCTAAACCTGCATATATTTAAGATAAGCCTTTTGTTCCATTTGTAACCCACAAACTGACAAGGAATCTAGGCCCCTTCCCCTTCCCCCTTCTCAAACTCCATCCTCTTTCTGTTTTGTTCCCCAAGTCACAGAACCTGATGCTTCTTTTTATTTTTTTTTCCCCTACGGTGCTTTGCTTTGACCTCATTCCCCCCTCCAAGTAACTCTATCCTGTGCTGCTATGTTCATGCCCAGCCAAACCTTTATAGATGGCTTAATTATTTTCTTTTCTGAAAGAAAATTCAATCTGATCCCCAATACGCATAGGATAAAATAAAATGAATCAACTGGGAAGCAGCATTAGAAAGGGGGAGGGGTAGAAGAAGTTATGTAAAATTTCATGTCGCTGTCAGACTGTTTTCATAGAATTTGTGTTTGAGATTAAATTAAATCCCTAAAACTGCTTTGATAGCTTCATACTTAGGGTGAAACGAAGCAGATGCATTTTACCCCAATACCATGCTTCTCATCTCCCTTTGCTGAGAGAGAATGAACTGCTTTGTGGAACACTTCTATATACTTACAGTATTAAGCAATTCTTCTTTTCCCCTGGCATTGGTATTCTTTTATTCAATTTATCTGTACTATAGCTTGGATAATATTTACCAGATGTTAAATAAATAATTTAAGATAACACAGTCCTGCATGACAGTTGTAACATTTTGGGTCACCTTTTTATTCAATTTTTTTAAAATCACTTCAGTTCAAGATTTCAATATAGTTCAACTCAGTGGTGACACTTAATACTTTTCCCTCTCCTTTAATTTGAAAGTAGTGTTCCCCAAATAGTTCATTTGCCATATTGTTTTTATCTTTAACAAGATAAAATAGACGTAGTGGGTTTACTATTTCAGCCTGATGCCGACAAATATGAAACCAAAGAATATGAAGAGCCAATGTTTTGTAAAAGCTAGTGTTATATAATGAAACCAAATGCATGGCTTGGAATTTAAAAAGAAATCCTAGTGTGAAGATAAAAGGACATGAAAGATAGTAAATGCTGAAATGATACACCACATAATGGTATACTGTCAAGAAAGAAAGATAACATGATAACTTACAGAGCCATCTCAAAGCCTACATAGGTACTTGACCTATAGTTTGCAAGGAAACAATCTTTTTGTTTCATCTGGCTCATATTAAAAATAGGAAAAACAAAACCCTTATTTTTTTCCACTCTCACACATATGGTTTAAAATCCATGCAATTTTTAACTGTCTAAAATTCTTTTAAGCAATTTAAGACAGAAAGAATTATTAAATCACTTTTCCATTTCATTTAATGAAAAACTGCACCACCGCCGTTGGTCTATGTACTATCAATTTTAAAGCTAGTAGGGTTCCAATTGGTCCTACGCGCAATCCATCACGAGTGGCATCAGATTTGTATTACCCAAGTTGGGTGCCGCTGAACACAGAGCGGGGAAAAAAGCCAACCCGCTACGTAGGTTATCTTTGAGCGAGGCTTAGAACAGTTTCATTCTCCATTTCTCTCCAGGTTTGGAGGTGTGGCTGCTTTCCAGTCAAATGCCCACGTGTAATCAGAACACCAGAACAGTCAAAGGTCAGTGTTGTGCGGATGCATAAAGAACTTTAGAGGTGAACTTATTTACCTACAGGGATTTTTTCAAAGAGGCGCCTGAGAGTTAAGCCTCCAGCTCCCATGGAAATCTCTCGTGCTCATGCTCAACCCTATCTCAAAGGGTTCCCTAAGCTGACAGACCCTCCCCGACTTCAGTACAAGTGCCCCTGTGCAGAGGGCCCATCCACCTCTCCCACGTGGCACTGAGGGGCCAAAAAGCTATCTACAAAACATATTTTCTAAGAGAAGGGGAAACCTAGAGACCTAAATATCTGGTTTCCAGAGACTACAGGTTAAAATACCATTAGATTGAAGTCAACCTTTCATCTATGTCATGTACGTAGTTTTAAACAGCTGTGGATTGCATATAACCTTTCAGAAGTCTGCATTGCAGCTGAGACTGCTTGAAAGTCCTCTGTCAATTGTTTTTGAGAGCAAATTGGGGTTTTGACGTAGTTCATGTTCTTCTGGATGTTCTCATCAATATTTTAGGATGTGCCCACAAAGCACAACAAGAAGGAATCACCTTGGAAACCTTTCTGCCAGTCCTTCCAAAGTATTCCAGCTTTTGCTTTTAAGCTGAAAATCTGATTTTCATTTTCTGAATACAGTAAAATCTTTGTATGGGGTTTCCAATTAAGAACTGAAAATCCCTATGGTTCCAGATTTTTAAGAAAACAAGGCCTATTTGTTCTGCAAATAAAATCTATTAATTAAGGACTCTTATAAGATCAACCTGTCCCAATTTTCCCAGCTCTAATGCTCATTTTTACTCTAATTATTCAGGAGTTTGCTTCTCAGAGACACTGCATTTTTTCCATGTGCTAAAGCGCAGGTTTGCCAAATTTAATATATTCTTATCTCTCACTCTACACAGTGGCAAAAAGTAGCCACAAGACTTTGTAGAGGGCACTCTTGTGTGAATGGGTTGCTAGAAGAAAATAAAAATCATAATGCTTTTTCTGGTAAAGTGCACTTTCTGCAGTGAGAGCTGAAGGTACTCTAAGCCTTTCAAAGTCTTCTGAATTTGCCAGTGAATCTTGTTTCAAAGTGTTATTAGTCCTCCTACTACTGCAGGATATAAATCTGTACCCTAAGTAGATGACTTGCTTTTTAACTGGGATCACTGCCAGGGAATAGATTCAGCACAATGCATTTCAAGGCCTAAACAATAACGGGTAATTGCTCGCTTAATTGAGAATTATGTGTTTAGCTGGCAAACATGATGTCTGAAGGCCTCCCCACAGTTGCTCGCAGGTGTGTGGGGATATTTACGTGTCTGTGTTTCTTGCCCTGGGTCCTGCTGTTAGCTGCTGGCTGTTGCTTTGCTTTGCAATGCAGGGTACTTGGGAGGGAGGGAGCGGACGCAGGGCTGCTCAGTGCTCATCGTTAAAGCAATTCAGGAAATAAAAGTGAATGTCTCTCAGCACAATATATTCCTGGGAGCCTAATCTGAATGAGCAATTCATTGCCATATTTCTATTTCCAGCAGGGGCTGTGCCAATTAAGAGGATTGTATATAACCCTTTTAGTGATGTACAGTGGGAGGTTAAAATAATGATAAAGTATGGATTTATTTTTTAAGCTACTCCTTTAGTAAAAGTGGGAACTGAGCAAAGTGAACCTACTGTCATCCTTTTTTCCACAGGCTATTTTCTGGCCAGCTAAGGGGTAGATTCTTATTAGAAAGTGCAAAGACACTTGTTCCTTACTTAAGGATCCAAAATGGAAAAATAAATGTTTCACTGCAGTCAAGATTTATTCTTGTATCTACAGAATTAAAGAAAACTCGTGTTTCTTTAAAGTGGGGTGTCTTATTAGCTACACATCTCGTGCTGGCTGCGAGAAGGGCAGGGGATTCTGAAATAATTTTAGCAGCAAAGAATTAAGCTGCCTCTTTTTTTAATCTGAAGGTAGAAGAGGAGGGCTCACCTGAAGATGTCAAGCCTGGGGGACTCTGTGCTGCTGAGCAGGAAGGAAATACAGAAAATGTCTCAAAGAACCAAACTGACTTTCAGAGAGGAACAACTGAGGGAGCCCTTCCCATGTCACCGAAGTGAGAGCTGCTGTTTCACACATACAGTTGTGGCTGCACCTTTTTTCCTTTGCTACCTCAGGGCTCTTAATGGTGCCTTTGCAGCAGCTCTACTGCTTCTCCATGACCCTTCGTGGGAGGATTTCTGCCACGGCCTGAGCAGAGGCCCTTCTTTCTCTGCGAGAAGGTGGACTTTGCCCTTCACCAAGCAAGAGACGGGAGTTTAAAAAACACCATGCCCGCTTGATGTCCCCGTGGAGGGAACGGGGAACACTTTCCAAAGAGCTCGTCCTGTGACGAGCCATCCACACAAATCCCAGCGACGGCCTCCCCGGCCGTCCTGGAGCAGCGGGCAGCAGCTGCGGCCGCGACCTGCACGCCGTGCTGGGGGGCGCCGCGCAACACGGNGTCCTGTGAGGCAGCCATCCACACAAATCCCGCTGTCGTGGAGCAGCGGGCAGCAGCTGCGGCCGCGACCTGCACGCCGTGCTGGGGGGCGCCGCGCAACACGGGGTGACCGCTCCCGGCGCCCAGGGCTGCCGAGGAAACAAACGCTCCAAGTTCCAGCTTGTGTTTTCACTGTGATGCAGAATGAACTTGAGAGCGTTGGAAATTTTCATTTAAAAATAAAACAGATGGTTTTTGCGCTACGTTAGCACAGTAAATGACCTTCGTTCAAAACCTTGCTCTAAGGACTTAATCTGAAGCTTTTTCTGCACAAAGATAGGTGCCAAACCACAAAACCGCTGGGTGTCTAGAAACTGAGGGGCAAGAGAAAGGAGCAGAAAACATCTCTCTTTCTCAGCTCTGCTAACAGAGCTTGTGTCAAAAAAATCACAGCCCTGTCCAGCTGGGATGTCACAAACACGTCCTTAGACCCAAGTCTGAAAACTAGGAGGGATGCCTGAGCGGAGTGTGCTTTGCAGATTAACTAGCAAGTGTATCACTTCTCAGCTTGCCTAAAAAATATTTAAAGAAATATTTGTTAAAAGTACCAAAGCAGAAAGCTAAGTAATCTTTGGATGACCTCTTGTTTCTCCTGACGAGCAGTAGCATTCATTAATCAGCAGCATATGATAAAGTCAACTGTTCAGCTGGCTCCCAGTAAACTAGACTCCTTTAACTGACAAAGTCCTTGCTATCTAAGACTTTGGTTCACTTTTTCATATCATGCTAAAAGACTAAATAAAATCCAACCTTCTGGAGTAATATTGAGATATTACATCCAGATGAAGGGTGGGTGTCACAGGAGAACAGGCTGCTAGCAATATTCTCTAGGCTTCTTGCCATCAGCTTTGGTTAAAGTAGTGAAGCTGAGGTAAAAAGTAAAGCTGCTTTTATTCCTGCTGACATATAAAAAAGGAGTAGAGGGCACTTCATCAAGATTTTTTTTTTGTTATATGATTATTGGCCTGGGAGTAAAATGTTTATTGCATTCTTTGCTTCCTAATACAATACTTGTTTTATCTTAAGAAACACGCTGCTTTAGATAGCAAATATCAGGGCTTTCAGGTAAGGGGAGAGAAAAAAATAATTCAGCTTCGTACTCGGATTGGATTCCAAATGTCCATGAATGTGTGTAATGGAAGGTGGAAATTTCATATTTCTCCCCTGCTAATTTCATCAGGATGAGACTGCACTATTCGTTCTGCTTTTCAGAGTGTGTCAGTCCTGCCTGGAAAAGCTTTTTATTGTGTAATGGCAGAGTGTTGTCCCTACTGTGCTAGATTATTGAAATAAGAAACATAGTTACGATAGTCAAACAAACGCAAACCTTTGTACCAAACTGACAATAGCATTTACAGTTCTCTTTAACTGATGCAAAGACACTTATGCCATATGAAAGCTGTAAGGCATTAAGGCAATAAATGAAGAGCACATTTAAGCAAGGAGTTGCCTGAAGAAGTCCACCTAACTAAAACCTGACCAACTAGCGCTGCAGAGGCTGCAGTTCTTGCCAAGATGGGAGGATTTAATGCTGCTAAATCAGTCACACACACAAGAAAAATTTATTTTAAACTGACTGTATCTGACTAGGAAAAGGGAACATAGTTATTTGGGATGAAATGCTTCTTGCAGCCCAAATTCTATCAACTTGCATGAGCTTTTGGTCAGGTCTTGAGATGGGGTGCAGGAAAAACGAGATGGGAAATCTCTTTCCTCCCCACTCCAAGGTGAGTGCTGAAGCTGCACAGACCTATGTCTCAGGGAAGAGCTATACATTGTACGGTCACTAAAGCATATGGCTCAGGGACCCATGTTCATAAAATCACAGTCATAGAATCATTATGGTTGGAAAAGACCTTCAAGACCATCGAGTCCAACCATAAACCCTTCACCACACTGCCTGCTAAGCCATTCCCCTATTTGCATCATCTGAACTTTTGTTGAACACTGACAGGGACGCTGACTCCACCACTTCCCTGGGCAGCCTGTTTCGGTGCTTGACTACTCTTTATGTGTAGAAATTCCTCCTAATGTCTGACCTGAACCTCCTCTGGCACAACTTGAGGCCATGTTGCTGACTTATAAACCGAATTTCCTGAATAGCTGGCTAGTTTTTGTTCCTCATCTCCCATCTCATTGTTATTCTATTTGCTATGCAGCTCTTCCCCTCCCTACATCTGAAAATGGAGACTTTTGTAGCACGAAGATGCCTAGGGAATACTGGAGCAATGATAACTAAGGCACACTGGGCAAGTTGAGGCCAAACACTGCAGGCATGGCTGCGTGCAGCAGAAATATTCTGTATATTGTTAGTTCCATCTCATCCTGCCCTTAATGCTCCCTCCAGGGCTTTCTTCCCTGGCACACTGTGCAGCAGATACCTAGGGAATATCTCAAAAAACACACACGAGGGAACATTATCTAGTTACCTACGGCAACTGAGAAGTTTTCAGGCTGACCAGTGCAGTTACGTTTCACAACTTCCATTTAACAGACACTGCCTGTCTCTGCAAATATCCGCCTGGCAATACAGAGGCAACTGCAAAGTTTGGGCGCTCTGTGTGTCCTGCCTGCATCCGATTAGCAGCCAAACTATTTGAAAAAGAAGAGATCAAATGGAATTAATTAATTTAAAAAACTATAACTGGGGATAGCTTTTTACAATAGAGATTTATGGACTTGCTGAAATTGAGTGTTTTCTAAGGTTTCAAAAATCAAATCCATTCCCTTGGGGAAACAGGATCTATACTTTTATTTGTTGTTTCACTAGATTAGGGCCTTACAGCTCCAGTAATGGAACACACAGGCTAAGGATAAAATATTAAACAGGGGGATGCAGGTAGCTGCAATGAACTAATGAGTTAGTACCAGTTATGACAGCAGGCTGAGCAAACCGTTAGCCTGCCGCAGTCGTGCAGGCTTCTCTTCAGCCCTCTCTTTCCCACAGTCCTGTTTTGCTCGTTAAAGTCTTGTTCAACTTAATGTCTCCAGCTTCACCTTCTGCGGTCCAGTTTCTCTCCCCATGTCCTGTCCTACCACAGTTGCTCCATCCAGTCTTTGAAAATGCTGAGGTCTTCACAGTATGACTATGTTTCTTACATGCCTTCATAAATGACAAATGAGTTAGCAATGTCTCTATTTAAAACAATGTGCTTATTATCAGATTCAGCATACCCGGAGCTTCATGGAGAAACTCACACGTCACAGATGTGGCTCCAGGCTTTCTGCAAGCTCAGATCACCACTGCTGCATGGGTAATGCTTGGGCCATGTCTCCAAGGGTGGCTTTCATTTTTTTCCTGGAACTGGAACAGCTGTATTTTAAATGAATGGCTAAGCCTTGGGAAAATAAATTAAGAAGTTGAAGCTTTACAGTCAACTGTATTGTGTATCTGTTCCTCATGAAGTTACAGATAATGTATCTGGCAATAATTTACGCTCTCAACAATTCTATTTATTTTTAATTTAGTCAGATGATTCTGTTTAGCTACTAAAGTCATAAAACCAGATTAAAACATCAATCCAATGGCATATATTGAAGTGTGTACTTAATTTTATGCATATGATTGCTTCTATTGACTTCCATTTCCATTTTTCAAAATAAGGAAGTGCTTAAGTGTTATAACCCTCTAATATTTCAGTACTGACAACAGAACCAATGGAATTTGGTCAGCAATGAATTTGATCCATCACATTAAGAAAAGGTGGGAAAAGCTCTTAAGAATTCAAGAAAACTTTCCAACTCAGTCAAAAGATTGCCTAACATATGCCCCTAAGCCAACTTTGCTGGAGTACTACTGTTCATTTTCTTTGTCCTCTTTTTCATGTTTCTTCCTGGCTGAAGGGATGACCCAGACATCTTTTTTGCTTGCAACAGAAATAAATAATAATGGAAACCATAAGGGAATAAAGGGCTATTTAAACATTCACAGCCACAATGGGGAGAAGCCACACTTTGCTTTGGAGAAATGGAGCTATTCAGGCAAAAATACAAACCCAAGACCCTTCCAGTGTTTCAGAACCCATTTTTTTCTTGAGGGAGTAAGCAAAACCCTAGCTTATATGATGTTTCTTTCCATAGCCTATCCAGCTATTGGAGAATAAGTCATAATTAAATATGTATAATAGAAAAACATCATGTTACATACATATTCAAGAGCAAATGTTAATTGATGGGCATAGGGGAATTTCTAGTGCAGAATCTGACCCGCAGAGATGCTGTCTTTGAGAACGAGCTATCTAGATACTTATATTACTCCCAGCACTATGATATCTGGGGGCCTTGCAAACGTTAATGAACTTATCCTCACAACCACCTTTTGAGGCTGGGAAGTTTTAGCATCGACTTTAAGGGAGTACAACCAGGCCCTAGGCATGCAGGAGCTGCCACAGAGGAGCTCTGAAGAAATCATGCTTGCTTCAAACAACATTAACTACTTGTTGGATAATAGCTGGGGATGATGGTGCATACAGCGTCTGGTGGCTTGCCCCTCTCCCATAAATAATTTGGAGGAGAGAGCCTCTGAAACTCCAGCGAGAGAGGTTTGGCAGGGAAGTAGGGGAAAGAATACTGCTGAGCTATGGATTCCCTTCTCTCCTGCCTTCCCATCATGAAAGCCTGATGGCTCTCAGTCACCGGCAGTTGTAGAAATGAGTGTGTGTGTGCGCTTAGAAATGGGAAGTGAAGTTAAGGAGGAAGAAAAGAGCAGTACTCTGGTCCCCAGTGTGTTCAGACAGATAATTTCAAGTGCAGCAAAGATGCAGAAGCGGCACTTTGGCTTGCTTTGTGCCCAATTCCCGTTGCGTTGCCCAGTGCCAAAGCCATCCAAATGAAATCTTCTGTCAACCTGGTGTGAGAAAGGACTCAGGCTGTAAATGCAAAGAGCAGACAAATTGAATTCCTGAGTGTAGGAACATGGCCAGGTGGGAATTACACCGGCACACGTGGTCATTTTTCTCCATCAGAAGGTCACATATCCCATACAGGTGTGGGGCACTGTTTGAAGGAGAAATGGCTTTTGCACATACCCGTTCACCATTGGGGATGTAATTTAAGAAGGGACTTTTTGCAAGACACATTGCATACTTGGGCACAAAGGAGGAAGCAGCCTGACAAACTGAACAAAGCAGAGACCTTTTCTCTCTCCATGAACGTAAAAACAGAGAACTTGTAAAGCAGGAGCGGGCTTCATAAATTCCAACTGCTGTCAGTCAGCGCCGTGCAGGAATACAGGGGAATATCCGTTACGAACAGGCACCACAAAGGTGTTTCCTTTTTTTTTTTCTGGCAGTCCAAGGCAGGTCTGTGTTTAATCCTGCTCACAGTGAAAAGCCAGTGGCCTAGCCCATTCCGACCGCCCTAGGAGTGAAAGGGGAAGATGGAGCAGACAGACCTGGCACGAGTTGCTGAGGGAAGGAGCTCCCTGCCTGCTGCTTTTGCCTGGTGGAGGCCTGGAGGGACTTGCGAGGGGGAGTCTCTGAAATCTGGGGGCACATGCTTGGCGCAGCCCTATAACCACTGTCTGCTCAGCAAGTTTGGGCCTACTTGGGATAACCCTGTCCAATCCATCCACCACAATAATTTCTGCACTTTTGACAGTCGGAGACATGAGCTGCATTCACCCAGGTCCTCCTAGTGCGGGAGATTTCAAGCTGTTTCAGGTGTGTTGCTAAGGTGCATTAACATATAGTACATCTAGCAGAGCAATTGGGGAAGGAGAGGCTTCTGCTCTTCATGGGCCGTCAGAAAACACACTGAGGTTCAGCATAAAGCAAAATGTCATCTGCCTTTTTCTTACCAGAGATGAGAAAGTTGCAGATAACATGTAGAGTAGATGTCATTTTTTTTTTCTACGAGCTATGATGTCATACATTTTCTTAAGGCTCCCTTTAGCTTTTATTATTAATAAAAAAAAAAACTTCCTTTAACTGCAGTTAGAGTTGCATGTATGGAAAAATGAAAGGATAAGCAAACAGCAGAAGAACCAACCAGCCTGACTAAGCTTTCATTGACCTTTGCAACATCTGCCCATCTGCCTTATAAAGCTGTTCCCTGCATGGAGAAGGATTTTTCTTTCACTATTCATACTGGAGAAAGGGACAAGGGCAACAGCCCTTTCTCATCAGTATGTGAGAAAATGGCTGGCCAGAAAATGCCAGTTATATTCCTGGGAATATTTTCGTCCCCATGATTCTTGAACTCTAGTTAGAAAATATTTCTTCAATTCTTAACCTTTCTGAGACAGGACTTGTTCTTTGTCTTCTAATGCCTGAGCAATAGAATACTCGGTTTCAGGTAAAACAATATAATGCAGCACGAATAATGCTGCATTGGTAATCCTGAAGCCAGAGAAAAAAAATACAGAAACTAAGATTTTAAATCTTAGTTTGTCCCAAGAACCTTACTTAAAATTTCATTCAAAAATTGGCTCAAGATTTGCGAAGCTTTTTGAGATATTTATAGAGGAAGACACAGTATGACTGCAACAAAAAACATTAATTTAAAAAATGTATTTAGAAGAAAAGTCATAAACTAGCACCTTCTCCTCTGATAAGATTCAAAATTTTGTTATTTGTCCTTTGTTATGCATAGTTACCTTTCTCTAAATCAAACATTTTTGCCACTGTTTAGCACATCACAAATTGCATCCAATATCAGGTTGGGCTATTCAATGTGAAAGTGTATTTATCAGAGATACTTTGTTAAAACAAAATCTTGTTGAAAGCCTGATGGCTTCAACATTGGATGAAATCAACCATTAGCTCCTAAAGAAGCAGAAAGGAAAACTCTGTCTCCGTTAAATACATGAAAGTCCATTAAGTTATTGCCATAGTGTTCTGCAATGATTTTGTGATTTATTACACTCTTTCTTTTTGGAGTTGAAAGAAAGGTTTTAGTTCAAACTGGCTTAAACCCCAGGAGTTTAAGATGTTAATGAACATGCAAACAAGTTTTGCTTACAAAACTGTATTGTGTTAGGTGGTTTGAAATGAAACTAAAACTTTACCCGGATTAATATGGTAAAAGTGAGCTTGCTCAAAACACAACAGAGACTCATTTAATTCATAGCAAAGGGTTCACATTAACTCTGACCATTTTTTGTTTTCTTTGAAAAAAAGTGCAGATTTAGCAATACTGAAGTGCCTAAATTCATTGTAGCTTTGCCAAATTGTCTGGAACAAAAACATAATTTTGGAAATGCTGTAATGTTTTATTTCATCATTTTCAAAACAGAATGCTTGAAATCTAAATGACTTTTTGTTTTGAAATGTCCTTTAATACATTTAAAAAGTAAAGTTGCCTAAAAAAAACTACTTAACTTTGGAAGGATTTATTCAACACGAAATACTTTATTTTGCAAAACTACTGGCAAGCCACAAAGCTGGTTATCTAGAAAGCGTCATTTCATCTGGCTGCAATGAGAAATTAATTTTGTCTTCAGCGGGGAAAGGTGTGTTTCTAACAAGCATTAGTATAAAAAGCCCTAATAAAGATCAGGTATTTTCTAGGCACAAATATGAGTCCAAATAAAGACAATGAGAAAACCTAGAATTCCTCTGGACCTGGAAACATTTATAAAAACTACCTTCACTGGGATTCTAATGTCTTTTATGTTAGCATCTTTCATAAAACTTTCTCCTTCCTAAGGACTAGTTTATATGAAATCAGCTTCATTTTTTTTTTTCCGAGGCCAGAGCTGGATGTTTTTTATTTAGCAAAACCCTCACTGTCTTTGCAAGCCCTCTTTGGCTCTCCCTCTATGTCTGCCTCACAGTATAAGCGGTTTTAGAGGCCCTGCTGTTCTCTTCCTTCTCCTCCTCGCTTTTACTCCCCGACAGGATTTCTTTTCCTAAGCAGGGAATGTTTTCATCTCCATCTTTGTCCTCCATTTGGGGTATTTTTGAACCTGATGCTGTTGGTCTATTGGTGCAGCTGCATAAGCTGGTGAAGCTTTTCTGCTTCCAGGGAATGCCACGTCCTGTTTTTCTGTCACTGCCTTTATAGGAACCAAAACTATGAATGCAGCATCCTAATAGTCTTCTCATCTTTTGCAAATGCAACTGATAGGTCCGTTTAACCAAAGAGGAATTAGCAATTATAAATCTCTATCTTCTATAAAGTTATGTAAGGAAGGAGGAGGTCAGGGCAAGGAAGAATTTTGAAGACTATAGCTGTGAAAATAAAAACTGAAGGATATACCGACCAGGACTATAATTACAATCTCAGCAGAAAGAGAGGCATTCAGCCAGATCTCGAGCTGACGTAAAAAATAATCAGCTCAGGGAAGGAGGCAGCCAAGTGCCTTCTGCAGAGGCGGGATATTCATGATTTAGTAACCTCTCTTCTCCCGGTGATGGAGCTGGGCTGATTTTTACCAGGTGAAAATCAAAGCTATCATCTTAAAATCAAGACGGCTATTCCATACCTAAGGTAAATTCTGTGTAACTATTGCCTGGGACAAGGGAAACAGATATTGATTTTTATTATTTCACTTTTGCCACAAATTGAAGTGTATAAATCTGCCTGCTGATCCTGGGCTAAGTATTTGGGAACCTCGAAGCACATGAGTATGGGTAGCAATCTGTTGCCTTCTTGAATTACTGTTTGCCATTTTACTGACCACCCAGAAGGGTAGTAGAGCAAATACTGCAATGATGTGAAAATGCAACTCAGGAACAGCACTGTCTGAGCATGTGTGCATGTGTCTCCATGCGCACGCACGCCTGTTTACAGGAAAACTTTTGGAACAAGCATGTTAAGCACATCAGGACTTGGTTTACTGCAGTTTTACTATGTTTTCCACAGTTTGTGTTCATGCTGAATTAGGCCAAAATGAAAAATTCTCTTCTTGAGGGAAGTGGGCTAAGGTTCATTTCAGGAATACCGAGCCCCATGTTTTCTACACAGCCTCCCTGTGTCCTCAGGGGTGTCTCAGCAAAGCTGACACTGATGTCCCCTCGACAAAGCAGCCCAGGCTGCCAGGCTGCCTTGCTGTGCCTGTCCCAGCGTCTGTGAGCCCTGGCCATCTGGATGCAGGTTCTGCAGCGCAGCTGGGAAACAACCCAAGTCCAGATAAACCCCTCAGCATTCCTGGGGTCCCAGTAACAGAAGAAAAACCCTATTTTCAAGGGCAGATCTCAGAACTTTCGAGCTCCTCATAGCAAGGGACATGGTCTGGTATCCCTGAAGTACTGTTCCTCAATGTGGGACTGTCCTTGGACTCAGGACCATGCACCGTTTGGCCTCATTTGCCCTGGTGCAGCTCCACCAGGTGCGTACCCAAATGTCCTCACCAGTTTGGGACCTTTCACAGCGCTCACATTTGTGAAATCTGCCAGGCAGATTCCTTTCGGTGACAGGAGCATGGGCTCAGACCCAACAGGGTTCAAAGAAAATGTCTGTGATACCCTGAATTTAACCATTTCAACTGAAACTCTGTTTCATCAGAAGGTTTGTGGCCAGCTTTGCTCACAGCCAAATTCTGAACTTGACCAGCTTTGGCTGCTTTTCAGAACATTTTAAAGTTCCTTTGCCCAAATCTTTTTGTCCCTCCAGAAAATGAGGCAGGCATCTTCAAATTTACTTAACTTAGACACAATTCCAACAAACCATCGTGTTTTATCAACAGTCTAAATATAAATTTGAATAAAACATACCAGAGAGAAAATAACACAAATACTAGCATGTATAGTCAAGTGATAATCTCATACAGGAGGGATATGAAAGCATTCTGGTTTAATTTGAAATTTGCCCTGTTTAGAATCAGCTGGATATTAAAATCTGAGGTCACTTTGGGTGTTCCTCAGCTGAACTGGAGCCACAGGGAGCACAGAATAGCAGACTGCTAATATAGAGCTTGTGAATATTCAGTGCACTTTAGCCTATGTCAGTGGATTTAAAAGCAGTCTGTAAATCAACTTTCTATCCTGTGACCTCCATTGCTGAGTCCAGAAGTTTAGTTCAGGCAAAACTTCCAAAAACAACAGATACCAATGACTTATTCTGGATATTTCAATGCTAAATAAGAGCAGAAAATTAAATCTAAATGTTTTTTAAAAAACCTGCACTGTATCTCGATGTACAGGCTGTGAACGAATGAGAACAAGGGAGGCAGAATCAGACATTCAATGTATCAAATGTAATAAATCCTCTGAGGCTAATCAGCCCTCCTTCCCCCACTAACCTCAACCCCACGCTATGCCAAATAGTGAAAGCAGATGTCTTATGAACAGGTAAAAAACAATCTGAATTCCCATTCTCCACAACTGAAACAAAATGTAGAGTTTGGGGTTTTGATTTGGGAAGCTTCCAAACTGAACTGCATGAGGCATTTTATCCAAAGCCCTTCAAAGAAACAGCCAAAAAAGAGGAATTCAATTTAGCTGGCATAAGGAGAGAAGATCTATTGTAATATGGAAGAAATTCAAACGCTATAGGAGAGCAAAATGACATCTCAAATTGCTGTGATTTATCTTGCCTCGCTCACCTATATTTCTTCAAAATATCAAGCTAACAGTTGTAATGCTTAATACACAGTGAGAAAATCCACCCTTTTCCCTGTCCTTCCTCTTCTACTAATTTTTGTCTAAGGATTTGCAACTAAAAACACCCTGTCTGTGGGCATAAAAAACAAGATTGTTCCTCTACAGCATACTATGATCTCCTCTTTAACATATGGCTCTTTGTGTCAAGTCCTGCATAAAGAACATATTTCTAGGATGCTTCACTCCTCAAGAGAGTGCAAATGAAATAATAAAAACATTATATTGCCATGCCTGAGAGTTTTTCAGATCTGTGTGTGTATTACAGCTCCATTTTCCTGACTAAATACTTTGGGAGCCTCTCAATGTGATTTATGTCCATCACACAGATGGGCCAGGATAACAGAACATCATTCCTTGCTGTCTGATTCAGAGCCTGGTTAGCTACAGTGGGAGATGAAGAGTGAAACTCGGCGGGCGTAAGCTGGCATTTGCTTGAGTAAAGTTGCTCCTATTTACCCAAGCAATGAAACCAGAGTGAAAGAGTTGTTCCCATGTTTCCAGTTGCTTTTTAGTGACTATGAAGCTGAGCAGTTTCAGGTCACTGTTGAGGAGCCAGTTGCTCGTATGCAGTGTCTCCTAGCCACGTTTGGGGCAGACACAGGCTGCTCTTTGCTCTCTGCTCTGAGCAGACTCCGGCCACATCTCTGCGTGCCAGATCCTGAGACAGCAGCCGCTTCTGCCCAAAGCACAGCTCTGCGCTGCGCTCGACGCCTGTCCTGCCACAACTCATCTGCGGGCAGCCCCGTTTCCCCGTGCAGAAGATAAAGAGCAAGTTGTGTGTAAATTAATATTTGATGCTCTTTCTGCTCTTCCACAGGGGAAGAGCAAAAACAAACTAGCAGCACAGTTGTGATTGCTTTTCTCCATACACTTTTAATGTCCACTCAAAGGGAGTTTTGGATGGAAACGGTACTTGTAGGAGAAGCCTGTATAAAAGGTCAGTCACATGGCTGGACAAAGTTTAGGGTAACAACTGTTCACATTTACCCTTTCCTGCCTGTTTCAGGATTGTGGAACGTAGACTTGGTATTGATACGTTTTTTCAAAGGGATGTTGGAGGGATTCTCAGAAAATGGCTGAGGAGAATGCCTTTTTCTTTTCCTCCTTTTTCTTCTAATGCCTATAACACTGAAAAAGCCCTCATTGGGGGAACAGGTCTCCTGCCTATATCTGTACAATTGTCTCTACAACGTCTTCTGGTGTATGGGGATCTCTGATGGAGATAAGTAGCAGGAAAGAAATCTGATCTCAATGGGTCTTTGTGAGAGTTTTGATGCAACCTATAGCTAATTAGTTTCATTTAATATAAATTCTCATGGTTGAAGTTCTCAGGAGACAGGAGGACTGTTCTAAGAAAGGAAAAAATTGTATCCTTAGCAGTAGTTCTGTATGCTCTGTCTTCTTGAGGGAAAAGGGACAAGAGTTAGGCTGTGAAAAGCCATCGTTGCCTGAACACAGTTGGAGAGGTTGGATTTTGTAGAGTCACTTGTGTGTGATATGCAAAATTGAAAGCAAAAGACGGATTTCCTGGTTTAGCAAAATATGTGCCATTAAATTCCTATTGATCTGTACAATGAACTGAAGTTATCCCTGTAGCGCTTGCAACTCCACCTAGTTGAACTGGTGCTGCACTGTAGTAAACATTTTAAGTCATGCAAGCCTTCCCATTCCTCTGAATTGCTCCCTGTTTTCGCCTTCCTTGACCACTGCCCTTGCTGTTAAGAAACGTGTCCTGAACAGAGGCAAGACTGGAACAGCTACCTTGAGAGGTCAGAACTGCTTCAACAGCCAGAGGCAGCTCGAGGGCTCGGGTGTTTCAGTAGGTAGCTCTATTGCCCGGACTGGGACCCTGCGCATTAGCTGTTTCAGACAAGCCCTAGGAGCAGCAACCCGGACATGTTTATGTAGTATAGGTAAAGAAAAAACAGAGAACCACATTCCTGTCTGATGCTCAGAATATAAATCTGTCAGGGGAGCCTTCGGAAGAGATTTTGGCCAGGGAGTAATGAAGTGAAGGATCTGTAGGTGAGTACAGATGACTTAGTAAACTAACATAATGGCTGATTGGGGAATTAGCAGCACTAGGGAAATCTGGAGCGAAACATACCCTGAACTTTTCCTGTGACTATGCCACTCAAGTTCACTGAACAAGGATATTTCCTTAGCAATAATGGGGATACTGTAGAGAAAATCATCCCTTGCATTCTGGCATTTTTTTTGCATCACTTGCAAATCTCCGCTCCTTCTCCCCCTCCCCGTCTCTGGGTGAGCTGGGTCACCCTGGCTGAGCGCCCGTCTGCGCCGCGCACGGGGAGCTGCAAAGGGACCAGAGAGAAGCCAGGTTCTCCCTTCTCCATGGAAATTCAGTCTGCCTTAGAGGAGAGTTACCTCAGGGCAGCCAGCTTGCAAGCAGTGCTCCAGGAGATCCTGCAGCAGCTTGAGAAGCCGGAGCTTGAAACTCAAGGACTTGGTCCTTTTTGTTTATTGTGACTATCTGGCTCCGGAGAACGACAATTTAATTGGTTTAAAGTGAAGCTGGATTTACTCAGTTAGAAAGGATGTTGAACTGTAACTACTTGAAAAGCTAATATTTATGATTTTAGAATAATCTGAAAAAGAAATGGCAAAGATGTCACTGTCCTTCATGACATTTGAGTTTTCTAGGCTAACACACAATCAGGCATGTTCTGCCTTTTGTATTGCATTGCTCAAAGATTTTATAATAATCAAAAGCAACAGGAAAATGGACAGGGCTCTTCCAAAAGCTAACATTATACTATAATTTTCTTTCTGAATGCTTGTTTGTCCCTGCTTATTCCTGACACTTTTTTTTTTCATGTCATCTCCGCATCTTTCTGTTTCCCTTTTCCCTGTCTCTTTCCCCTTATTTCCTTAATCCTTTGCCACTAAGTCACTCTGCTCATTTTCACGTTTCTCTCCTGAAATTAATGCTCCCCACCCAACTGTTGCCTGAGTTAACTATTCTGCTTAAGCAGTGGGATTGGAGAAGCCAGTACTTATTTTGAGAAGATCTGATGGGGAAAGAGGATTCATACAGTAATCTCAAGTGAGGGCCCAAACATTTCCCAAATTCTCTGACCCCTAAATATGAATATCATTTGACTTTGAATAATGAGCTATTCGTTCATCTCTATATAAAACCTCATGTATCCTGACAGTTCCCTATTGCCTTCCTGTCTGAAGTGGCTCAGGAGTATAAATTATTCTAGCGAAGGCTGGCAGTAATTTATGCTCAATAAATTGACTATAGATCTGCTTGTTTCAGTCGGTAGCATGGGAAGAACTTATACATTTTCTAAATTCCCTCATTTGTTCTCAGATGGACTCCTCGTCTTCCTGGGGCTGATCATGAGTCCCAAACCACAGTGATAGGCAGTTTCTCACATGCCTTTGGTAAAGGTACTCCTGTGAGGAGCAAGTTTGCAGTGTAAAGAAGAGGTTGCCAGTCTGGCCACTGAAAAATAACTGGCACAATGATGTGTAAACTGGATGTCATATTCTGCAGAATATTTTATAGACAACTTATAAAATGGAGTTTAGCAATGGCTATTCTTAAAAAACAAAACAAAACAAAAAAGAAAACACCCTCACTTTGATTGACTGACAGAAACTTAATGGATCTCCTTAGGATTTATTTCTATTATAACAGCATAACAGCATGAAAAAAAAAGTTCAAAAAAATTTTTAAGTGAAAGGGACCATTTTCTTTGCAGGACTTCTGCAGAAAGATGCAGAAGATGTCCAAGATGCAAAAGACCAACAAGAGCCAGTCGCTCTACACATAAATTTTTTATGGGCCAGAGCAGGGTTTTCACTCATGATTTTAGCAGTGCGGACACTGAACACGATGAACCAATGAGTCTTATCAGGTGTGATAGTCAAAACAGATTTTCTTTTGTATCTGCTGTCATTTCTTCTCTCTCATAGTGAAATCTGAGTTTCAGGTAGTGACTACTATTTCATAAATAGACATGCTTCTTGATCATTCTATTTGGAAATTGCCATCTGATATTTTAAATTGGAGCGACAGAAACCATTTTGTGTCTGAAGTCTGATACAGGTCTTGGGCTCCCTGCTGCTGGGCAGCAGTAGGAAGAGCAGCTCCCAGCTCCTCCACCTGGGCACAAGCACAAGTGACTACTGCAATGACAAAGGCAAAGCTGTGGGCTGGACAGAGGCACCGCATGGTCCATGTCTGATCTGGTCTCCGTTGGCCCCACACTATCCTTCCATTAAGAATACACATAGAAATCTGTGCAGATGCTGCTACAAACACTGTGGGGATGGATGTCTGCTCTACACCAGTCCCACAGTAGATAAAAGGGTTTGTGAAGCTGCAGGGATCTGTGAGCAAGTCAAAATCTGGTTTATTGTCATCACCATAATTAAAGGGCCAACCTTGCACTTCTGTGTAATTCTGGCTCCACTGAATCAGTATAAATGTGGCTACTGAAACCAATAATCCATGGCTCTACCCATTCTATCAATCCAGCTACCCAGCTAATCCAGCTAATTCTGTTCTCATGTGCTTAGTAGTTTAATAAACCATTAGCATAGTACCTAAGCACCTCACCAATGAAGGGGTTTGCAACACACTGTGAAGTTCTCAGTGAACTTCACTGACAGAAATGGGCACCCCTTCAAATACTGTCAATCAGTATTTATGCCAAAATGAAGCTGCACTTATGTGCAAAATCAGTTTGCTGGGAGTTTTCTGAAGTCAGAGTCTGTGTGTTTTCTTTTTCTTCCCGTATTTTCTTTATTCCCTTTCCTATCCTTATTCCATTCCCTTGGTTCCTTTGTTCATTCCTTCTTTCCTGCCCACCCATCCCTGCCTTTCCTCTTCCTCTTTCTCTTTTTTTCCCAGTAACATGTATTTCTCTCTCTCTCTTTTTTTCTCTCTCTCTTTTAAAGGACGTTCTATCATTACAGAATATATGTTTTCCATTTGGAATTGCATGTGGGTTGTAATTAGGGTTACCTGTAAGTTTGAGAATGTAAGACTCTAACAGACAGATGTGAATATTTTGAGGGAATAAAAAGGCATGTCATATTTTTCCAATTACTTTACAGTGGTCATTTTTTTATGAGTAAAATAATCAAGTGAGTCATTCCCACCACTTTATGTCAGTAGCTCAGACATCAATGAAGGCTTGGTTCTGCCACAGCACCAGAACTTCTGGTTTTTGCCCTAGTAAAATATTAACTTCAGGGAAAGGAACACCTTTCACCTGCCACTGCGAGCCCGCCAAATAAAACAAATAATCTACTGGAATAATTCTCTGATTACGGTCACACAAAAAGCATGTGATTAAGTGTCCTCCCTATAATCTCATATAAACAAGCCACATATTTACTGGATCTAGTATGAACCTTAACTCAATCTTCATCTGTAAGGACTATCCCTGTTCATGTGCAGATAATGTGGATTCATACAACGTCACCACCACTGAGCCATGTTCAAAGCACTTGCTCTGCTCCCCAGACCATCTTTACTCATAGTGTTTACATAGTTCAAAGCCAGTGATACCACGACATTTCCTCTTGATGATTATCTTTGTGCCTATAATTGTAAAACAAGAACTAGCATGTTTTGGCATTTTTTTTCCCCAAATAGCTGGCCTGTGACTGAAATAAAGTATTATCAAAGTTCCTGCAATGAATGGACAGTCAGACTGAGGACAGTTTTAAACTTTTTGTTGGGAGTAGGAAGGAGGGGGAAGAAGATAAGTTGCTGTCCTTCAAACTTGGTATCAGATAAGGATGCCTCTTAAGGAAAAAAAAATCTAAATTGAAACTGGAGCAGAAGTCTTACGAGTTTAATTGCAGTAGCATGCAGTCTTTCATGAAGGAACCCTTTAATCAAGGACTTTGATTATAAGGGACAGTTAAGATAAAAATCTTATACAGTATTTTGAAAACAAAAATCCCTCAACCTAGTCTTTTCAGAAAATATTAACTAGTACAAACTTCTGCTATGTTATCAACCAAATTCACTTTTCAACAAGGATAATTTTTCTTTTTCTTACTTAAAATGTCACCCAGTGCCCAGTTCTATAGAAAAACATGTTCACCTGAACATTGGCAAAGGTAAACACTTAAAAAGCCTGCAAAAACACCACAGGGATGCACTCATCTACTTAAATGAAGCCTACATTAAATGTCTTGCAGAAGCAGGGCCGTCAAGCTAGGGCCCCTTCCTTTCAATGAATTTTCTCTAGAGTCTCCTCAGGGACCTTGAGGGCATATTCCCACTCACAACTGTAAATACAAGTGTAGAGTCTTCTGATGCTGCACTTTCTTTTCTCATTTTGTTTCACCTTTTTCAAATGGAACATTTCATCTTGTGGAACTTCACACATGTAAACAGTCTCACTCAAATATGTGGGTCTGTCCATGTGAGGAAAGGGGTAGAAATTCTTGAAAGTCGATGGAATACTTCATATTCCAAATTTAGAAAGTCAGTAAGACCTACAGCTTATGGGAAATATGTACAGCTTTTGGCAGAAGGGAGGTGCTCCGTGTGGCTGGTGTCTGTATGTTTCATTATGAATATCACAAAATTGAGTTGTCTTTCAATGCAGATCACATTTTGTGATCCATATCCTACACTTAAAGTCTTCAGTCTACCTTTTTTGCTAACCAGCTGTGATGTAGAGTCTGTCCTATCTGCAGAGCTGTTTCCATCTGTTTCACCTTTAATCTGTTTATTCTCTTTTTATCAGTTCCGTGCTGGCTGTGTATGTGTAGCCCTTGCTGTAATTACCAGTACAGATACAAGGAAGCTTGTCTTGCCTCCTCATGACAGGTTTCCTACCCCATGGTTTGGGCCCAAGTGCTGAAAGTGCCTTATGTGCTGAAATAAAACTATTTGAGCTTGAATTTAAACCTGCCTTTGCTGCCAGCCCATCACAAGATAAATACTTGTGTGATAGTAAACAAGTGAAGTGCTGCCTAGATGTAAAAGGAAAAGGAATTGAGATTTTAAGATCTGATCCAGACTGAACGGGCTCAGTGTATTTCCAGTGGACGCTAATTCTGTTCTACACAGATTTCAAGGGTGACTGTCTGTGTGTTGTCACATCTCTGATTCATCAATGACAATGCAGGATGATTCCCACGGCTCTTACTGCCTTTTGCTGCACATCTATCAAAGCTCAGAAGGGAGATGTTGCTCAGATTCCTTAAGATCATTGCGCTAAACCCAGTTCTGATATTACTCTTTGCTCTTGCATGAAAGTTCAGCTGTAGTTAGCAAAATACTAACTCAGCAGATCCATTCAATTTAAATCACACTGTATCTACTGAATTTCCCGATAAAACTATGGTTTTACTACTGTATTTAGTATAGCACAGCTCACACCAGGCAATGGAAAGTGACCAGGACTTTATTCCATCAGCCCCAGAAATCTGCTTCAATTGCCCAGTCTTTATTACAGGTGATGAAGTGGGAATCAGACAGAAGGCAGTTCAGCTTTCATGTGCAGGATTACCTGGAAGGGTTGTTGGATAGCAAAAAAAAATCTTTTAACCACTAAAATGGATGAATTCAATCTGGAGTCACAAGAAAGACCCTACAGGGCCTGTCCTTACAGAGCTGCCTTTTAGCATAGAAGCACATCCGAGTCCACTTCTGAGTCACTAACAGAAGAGTAATTTCGTTATTTCTGTTGATATGTAACAACAGAGACTGCTTCGTTAGTACTTTTTTCACCCAGCTTGTTCATAATTCTAGCAAGGATGATCATGTTGACTGTCTTCTTTCCTCCCCAAGAGCTACACATGGCAAAAGGAAAGTGATTTTCTCAACAGAGAAAGCTATCAGTTGATTTACATTCAGTAAATATTCAATGCCAACCTACCCTATGAAAAAAAGGAATCCCTTCACTTAGTTTCAAAGATATTGTACACAGAGATGGCATTAGGTCTTTCATAGCTAAAAAACTCAAGCTCATATTTAAGCATTAGTATGTGAACAATTTTTTGTGTTCTATTGGAAGGGTCATATGATACAAAATATGCTGGTGCTATCAACACTACCTCTATATTTCAATTGAACTACATACCTATGTGAGTTTCTGGAAAACACTCAGCACTTTATGGACTGAAGCAAATTCACAAAAGATAGTTAACACCTAGCTCTTTTTTTTAAGGAAACTCACTTGCTTCCAGTAGTTTTTAGCCATCTAAACAGCCCTGAGCACCAGACTTAAACCTTCAAATCTAGACTGGCCTACAGGTGGTTTTGCTTCTTGCTAATGTAGGTAATTAAAGCTAGAAAAAAAAAAGCAGCCTTGTTGCGTCAGACTTTTTCCCATCTTTTGTATAACAAAAAACAAAGACCTTAATGGGAGAAAAAAAAAAAACAAATAAAATCATTCTAATCCTGTTTCATCTACCAAGTTATTTTTGAGCAGCAACACCTAATTCTGATTTTGAAGATGTAGCTGCTGATTTTTATGAAAGTATTCACGTACCTCTGAAAATAAGTGCACCATCAATCAATGTTAAGTGTAATAGGTGCTAATACAGAAATTAGCCACAACTGCTCTTAATCTTAAGAGTATCAGAAAAAAATCAGAAAAAAACAGCCTAAGGCCCTCTCCATAGTGTTGTACATGGCTGAATATTGTACAAAGAAGACAGTGTTTCTCATACAATAGTAAATTGAATATTTATATAGAGGTATAACGGTATGTCTCCACATTTTCAGCTCATCTGCCGAAGTCTCTCCTTTCCGTCTCCTTGTTGCTATTAGTAACTTACAGCCATTAAGACAAAGCGATGTGGCAAAGCCAAAGAGGGCGTTTTCCAGGTTGGGTTGTATCTCTTTCCAGACGGCAGGCCTGTATATTAATAGAACCTGTTGCTACCCACTGGGTGATTCATCATACTTTACATGGCTATATGGTATAAGGACTTCATGTGACACTTTTCTATGGCCAGCTAAAATGAGCTGTTTGGATAAAGAACCGTAGGAATCTTCCAGGAGAAAAAAAAAAAAAAAAAGTCTGCTAGCTGAAGCTGTAATGAACCTTTTTCATCTTAGCTTCAGGTCTGGAGATAAAACCTTTTCATTCGGATTCTTTTTCCCATATCTATCGTCTTGAGTTTCTGTTGGAAGTCAGTCTCACTGCTTTAAAAAGTCTGGTTTTATAGCCTACAATTCAAGCCTCATGTTTCTTCCTCTGCTGAACTGCCCACAAAAAAGGCTCAGAACTCAGCCTTCAAATACCCCTAAAGAAACCAAATTCCCAGACTAACACAGTAATAGTCATTATAAGCAAATAAAGCCTTACAGTAAGTAACTTCTGCCTTAATAAGATTTCATGAAGACTACCAGAGACTTTTTGTTGCTATGGATTTTAAACAGAAGTTAGTCGGTCACTGCACTGATAGGAGATAATACAACCCCCTTTTGATATATAGGTAATTGATCCCTACTGAAAGATAGGTCTGGATCAAAACTCTGGGCCTTTAACATCCTTGAATTTGTGGGGGGTGGCAGGCAAGCTCTGGACATGAACCCATAACTCAACATCCTGTCTGATACTTTCCAGACCCGAACACGCCGAATTTTGAGGTTCAGACGCACACAAGGAAATACCTTCAGACATGATACATAATCATGCCTGGGAACTCACTGCAACGAGGGCAGTCCAGAGTTGGTCCGAAATCAAAGAATAAATGTTTAATACACAGCAAGAAGAAGTTGCATGCTTTTACGTAAGGTATGATTATAACTGTGAGAAGGACATTTCAGCAGCATCAGTAGGAACTACTCATGGCTCATCATAGTAGATCACAAATCTGCTTTAACAACATATCTAATGTATTGCAATTTAATTTACAAGTAATCCTCATCCACCACTAAATAAGAGTATTTAGAGTGATTTCAAGGGAAAATTTGCAGTTACCATATTCCATTTCCTTGGGGAAAATTCAAAGGAATGATGATAAGTATAAAAAATCATTGCTGATAAATTGTGTAGATTATGCAAAGGTTGGCTGCATAGAAAATTGTAACCATAACAGCATAGTCACCGAAACAAAACAGGTAACCTAGTCAAATCCAAGTCAAAAGCACACATTAACAGATCCAAATGCAAAGTTAGTCGTTGAGGGACAAGAAACAGTGGCCATTCTTGCACAAATGGGGACACCCTGTGCCCCGCAAAGTAGTGATGCTAACAATCTGCCTTATTACTCATGAGCAATTACATAATGTAAATTACAATAATCAACCAAGCTGCCCGTGCAGTCCTGTGGCAAAGGGGGCTTCTTCAAACCCCAGATGAACAAGCTGAGGTACACAGTAAGTGACCACAAAGTGGCAAGGGTGTGACTCTTTAGTGACTCAACTTAGAAGCATCAGCAAAACCCTTTTGAGGGACAGACTTGAGGTTCAGTTTTACTACCTTACGACTTGATTGTACTATCTAAAATACCCTTTTAGGAAGCTTGGGATTTTTAATTTACCATAAAAAAGCCTACAAAAGACTTATGATTTGAAAATTACCCCACCAAATTTAATAATAATTGAAAAGCGAACAGAAAAAAAACATCTTGGCAGTGAGAGACAAAAGAACTGAGATTCATTTCTTGATGTCTAGTCTCCATTCTGAAAATGATGCTTTTCAAAGAAATATATATATATATAATTATTTTATATATACCCTTTATACATATATAAAAAAACCTTTCATCAGGCTCAAGTGATTGGTTTCATCAAAGTGGAACAGGATGAAATTCAGTTGAATATGATACTCAAGAGAATAAACCTGGTCATTTTTTGGCACTTCTTTCCATAACCCCATGATTATTCATACAAATCAGAATCACAGAAATGTAGTTAGATTTTGCCTTTGCTTTGTCTTTGAGCTATGTTCACATATTCCTTTTGCACTAATTTAAAAAATCTGAGCTCAGATGAATCAGCAACGAACTGCCCCTGGTTTCTCAATGCCATCCAAAACCTGTAGACGCAGGTGTGAACTGGCCAACGTGCCTTTTTTTTTTTTTTTTTTTTGACTCCAGACACTTCTAGCAAACTTTATGCACATTTGTAAGCCTGATCCCATCAAGTTTTTATATGTGCAGTTTTCAAAGTGCTGCTTTTAATTGTATCTGCTGTCATCATATCTTGGGACTGGAAACTGGGCTTCTGGACACTAAAATAATACACACTATTACTATAAAAATAAAGAGTGAAAAAGGAAGTTTTGGGTCACAGCTGCAAGGCTATTGCCAAATCACTAAATTCCCCCAAAACAGCAATAAAAATCTATCTCTCGAGATTCCTGTACTGAAGGCAACAAAGTACAGTAGTTACATTTTAAGACGGAATCCAGAAACTGCCAAGATGAAGATATGCAATCTCCACTAGGGAAGAGGCGATGAAAACCCGAGTACATAGTCTGACAAGTGAATCATGTCAACAAAAAGAAAGCAACAAAAATCAACTTGTAAGAAGCATCTCTGTGTGTCAAGTTGTTCAAAGCAGTGGACACATTGCTGAAATGAGTTCAGTAAAGACGAACATCTCATCAGAGCTTTCAAATGTTGAAGCTGCATACCAGAAACGGAATGAAATTCTGTATCATTGTGCAGCTGGTAACGTAAGGGTCATAACAGTACAGAAACACTGACTGTACAGGAGCCAGCTTCTCTGTGCTCAGGAGAGTTAGTGTGTTTGAATGCCAGGCCCTGGTATCAAACAGGAGCGTGTTTATGCTCAGAGGCGCATTGAAGCGTACGTATCACACGCGAGGATGTGGGAAGGGTATGGACTAGTTGCTTGGGAGAAAGCTGGGAAAGACAGGATCGTAGCATCGCTTTGCAAACCAAAATGACTTCTGCAAACTAGAACATTTTGGTGACTGGCCTGTGATGGGATGTCTCAAATTCAGGTAAATTCCACAGCAGGCCAGCTGCAAAAATCCTGCTCCTCTAAAGTCAGCAGGAGGTTATTGGAGCTTTGGGGAGTAAACCTTGCACTGAGGAATAAGAAATACAAAATGCTTGTATGCTTTCCTGGAACTATTCTTTATCATTGCAACTTTATCATGTTGAAAAAGTCTCTAATATGACAAGCACTTTTTCCCTTTTAAAGACACTTTCAATACTCTGGGAAGCAGAGGAATTGGTTCTTAGCAAGTTTGCATAGTGTCTGGTGAATGGTGAATTTATTATCAGTTGGATAGATTTTCAATAACTTTGAAAAATTCTGCTGCTAAAAAACTGCTGGCAACTCCTTTGAAAGGATGCAGTGTATGAACCCAGTTCATCCATAATGTAATGGTGCTGCCTTCTTTGGAATAACTCAGAAGAATTCAGCTTGTTTTCTTGCTTCACGAAGTAACTAGGATGCAAAAAGATCTGAAAATGTTGAGTATATTTGAAAATGCAACTAAAGAAAGATGTAATAGATACACACATATAAAAAACAAGGGTGAAGCTCAATGCATCTGAAAGCTGAACAGTGACTTTGGACAGAGTTAATGAAAAATACTCAGGGTTTACGTGTATATTTTCCCATTTTTCAAATGTAACCTGAGTATTCAATGCACTCAGATTCCTGATGTAACTAAGTGCTGCCGGTGATACCATGTCTTCTCCAGGGATACTTGCTTTCATATGATTTACTTGGACTCACAGCATCTCTCAGCTTTTACAGGAAAATATGAGAATGCAAATTATTAGAAGTTATGTAATAGGCTGATCAAATTCCAGATAATGTGGAAAAACACATTAGAGGTCAAACTTCCAGTGTGCAAAGCTAAAGATGAAACAATTTCACTTAATAAAAAGCAAAGAGAAATACATTTTCATTTGACATGCATTAAGCAAAAACAGTCCACCAAATTAAAACCTCTTCTTAGTAATACCTCCTTGAGTAAAATAACCATTTCCGAAAGTTGTTGTATTATGAAATCACTCATCCCAGCAATTTTGCTCGGTGCAGTCACCAAGCAGTCCTAAAGACTGGGCTTGAGCACTTCTGAGAGCAATGTGAAGAGCCCAAGGCCGCTAAGCCAAAGGGAGGCTCAACAGGGTGGCATCGAGCCCAGCACTTTGCTTTGCACCAAGCAACACGAACATGATGGGATGCAGCCAATTTAAACACCCTTTGTTCCTGTTGAAGGAATAACAGCAAATGAGAATTTGTTGCTCCCATTATTCTCTCTCGTTGCTCCACAGTACACAGCGGACGAGGAATTCTGTTTTATTGTCTTTGTATTGAAATATATATATATATTGTTAGAGGCTCTGGCTCGGAATCAGTCGGTGTCTTCAGCACATGCACTGACAGCACAAATAGTCCCACCTGAATCAACGGGGTTATTTATTCGCTTAGAAGTAAGCACAGATTTGATCTTTACCAGTCTGAGATACTAATTCCCATTTCTGTGGCTCAGTTGTTTTCTCTGTCATTCTGCTCTCTCACTTCTTTTTATTCAAATAACAAATTTCTATGTAAAATAGGAGTTATGCTAATAAAAACTGCACGGCCCAAGGCGTGCAACTTTCTCACTCCAGAGTCACCTTAACTGACAGGAATGGTCCCATTTAACTTCATGATTTCTAGCGCAAGTGAGTAAGAGCATGAGGTGCAGGCAGAGGGGGCACCTTCATGCCCTAACCTGCAGTTCAGCTACTAACACAGGGATCTGATGCATTCACCGAGGAAGGAAACAAATCCTGTAAACACAAAAAATAAACACAACTCCATTTCCATAATGAGCCAAGCAGCAGGGGGCAAAAGGTCAAAATCTAGACAGGCAGAAGATTAATATTTTCTCTGTGTCCTTCTGTTGTCTGTATCACCTGGAGCAGGCAGACCTGGACTTTGTTACAGGTAAATAATTACAGTTGTATCTGCCATAAATATCCACTTGAAGGGGCTACTGCAAAAAAATTGAGATTGTATCTCCAAGCAACTGTCAAATAGCTAGAATAAATTTAGAGGGCTTGAAATACTGATGTACACTTTCTATCATAGATATCTCTTGGTCTAGACTTTCAGGCTGCATTTTGACAGAACACATTGGATGACTGAGAAATTAGGGACTCAGGACCTAAAAAATTACATAGTGTTGGCACTTGTGGTTTGTGTCTTCTTTACCTGTGGTACTGGCAAACAGGAAGTCACTGCTTCACAGCAAGCCCCGAAATATTAACAGGACATATCCTTTCACATTTAAAACACTGAAGGCAATAAATCTTGGCCCATGATGGCAAATCTAGAGAGGTCACTGAGTAATGGTAAGCATAATATCTGTACTTTTCAGTGCTATAATAAATCTGACAGTGCTCTTATTTAAAGCTGGGATGCTTCTGTACAGGCTGAAGATCAAAAGTTCCTTTGCCCCCCCCACTCCCTAAAGAAAAAAAATGTAGCGCACACATGCTCAGCAATCACCTGTTTTTCATTTTGAATATTCAGTGGAATATGGAACAATGGAGTGAAATAATATGCCTGTCTTTTAGTGTGGGTGATATTCTCATAAGCCCCGACTGAATGAGAAAAAGCTGTCCCTTATTTATGAGAACAGATAGGAAAGTCAGTCAAACTTTGAACTTTTCCTTGTGTGCTTGCCCCCGCCACTTTCCCCAACACACACTAAAACATCGTTATGGGGGTTCCTTCCCCGGCTGCTGCAGAGACGTCGCTGCAGCGACTAGTGCCGATATCCCCAACAGCCGACCATGCCGGTCTCCAGGGGTCATTTGATGCTTGTTCCAGAGATTCTTCTTGCTCTGGAGTACCCCTAATATTTCTTAGGTCAAATTAGATGCTCTTTGGCCTATGATGTATTAGCATTAATGATTCAGATCCTTAAGCCTGGAAACCTTTCCTTCAATATGTTACACGTGGAGAAATATTGTATTCCTTGGAACAAACATCTTGCAGATACACAACGTTTGCACCACAAAAAATGTTTCCACCCGCCCTTACAACCTGCTTGTTGTCCGCCAAAGCTGAACTTAGCCTCCTGGCTGTGCAAAGCTAAATAAATGTTATTTAGACTAGTTACTGTAAGTATGTAGTGTAAGTATATAAATTGTAGCCCTGAATTTTTCCTTTATACTAACCTCAGAAATGAAGGATGTTAATAAAATATGGGAGAAGTAAAGGAAAGGGAAGCCTGTTACAAAAGGCACTCATACAACATCTTGCAAGATACTCGTTTGCCCTTTTCCCTTGCTGGTTGCCATGATTCTTCCCCGACTTCCCAAGACTTCCCTAGCTTTCAGGTCAGGCAAGGTCTTACTGCCAGGAAGATCATAATAAGGCAAGGGCTCTCTGGGCAAGTTGGTGTCCACTATAATGGGGAACAGCACATGGGAAAAGCAACAGCTGGTCACCAATAAAGCAAAGACTAGAAAGAGTCAGGCTGCTTACACCCTTGTCCAGCCATTTCTTCTGCTGGTGACACAGAGACCCTGAGCAGCACCAGTTACCCAGAGTTATCCAGTTCTTCTGAAACGCTTGCTTGTGAATCTAGCTCCTTTAACACCAAGATACAGACACTGAGATGTATCATCAGCTCTTTTAGCAAGGTTTGAAGAGCAAAACTGATGATTGGCTTGCAGTGGTTTACAATTCAAGGCCTTTTCAGAGCTGCTCTCTGTGAGGATAAGTGGTAATCTGCTTGGGGAAGGAGATTAATGTAGGAATACACAGAACAGAAGAAACTGAAAAGAGTAGATCCCAGGGCTGTCGACTGCAGAGAGCAAGGCGATGGGAGAGAGAAAAACAGAAACTGAGATTAGTTGTCTGTGCTGTACATAAGTTGTCACCCTAACTGTATCTTACAGCCACTTCCGGGCCCAGACGAAGGCTACTTTCAGCATGTCTGAAGTTTCTTTTCATTAATCATTTCCCAGTTTCACTACAGCAAACACATGTTGCTTGTTGTAGGTAACTGTCCGTTTAAATGATTCTCCCAAGAGCAGGCCAAAACCCATCTGTGTGGCTTGGTTTATGGAATGATGTCTAGCAAAACAGACCGTGAAGTCTCCTCAGCTCTGAGTGGTTGCTGAAAAACATGCCCTCTTGAGAAGTTCTCCTAAGCCTATTCAATGCCTCCCTACTCTGAAATGTCTCATTCTGCAATTGCTCTGCAAGTGATAATAATTTCCATTGTTCAGTCCTCCAGTAATTATTTTAGTACTTTTTCTCATGCCAGCATTTATGAGCAGAGGAGCTCCCTGGGAGCATCCACCAAGCCACTAAATCTATCTTTATGGCACTTTACTGTCTACAGATGGCATGTGATGGACTTTGCCTTTCAAACTGATCACTCCATCTTTGGTAAATTGTTTTGACTGCATCTGTGCACTACATCCGTCATCCCATAACTAAGGATAGGCTATAGATTTATGCATTATTAGTTAACTTTATGGACTAAAATTCCCAAGTGTCCATTAACTATAATATTATAACATTAATTGCTTTGACACTGGTCAAAGAACTGTTTTAAAGTGCCTTGGAATTAAGGGAAAGAGTCCCATTGGCCCCATGTGAGGTCAGTAGATTCTAGATCCAAGTTATGATCTAAATTAACATGAATTTTTACGAATATGAATTCTGGTTGACAGAGTTTGTACATTACTCATTTGTCACTAGAGAACCATTGTATAAAAAAGGGACAACACTTTTTTTCACCAAACTGACTGCATCTTCAAAACATTGTAAGTGACTTTGGAGCCTGCAGCCAGATTTTAAATGCTCCTAAGTCAGTCAGCAACTTTTCAGCCTCTGTTTGCATTTCATTTTGAAAAGCACATGATTAATTTAGTCCAGTACTGCAATGAAGGTTTGTAACACTGCTGTTGGAAATACATGTAATTATTTTAAACCTTCAGCTGAACTCAAGAGTTATTCAGGAAGGTTTCACCTCCAACTAGTAAGTGTTGACAACTTATATAACAGGCTTGATTTCCCATTTCTGTTACCGTAAGTACCGGGCCAGCACAATATATGAATAGCAGTACAGAAGAAGACACCAACACATCCATCGCAACTATTTTATTAGATCTGCCAAGTAGGAAGGAGACAAATTTAATTCTCTCTATCACTGAAGTGAGGTTTATAGGCAGAACAAGTAGAAGGGAATTTGGTTAAAAGAATCAGAACACCAAACCACAGTTTAAACTCTATTTGCATGTTATTTTCCCATTTCAGAATATTAGAAATACAGCAAAGAGCATTTGGAACAGCAAATCAAGCATGCAGATTTTCAGATGTGGCTCATATATAAAATGGGAAGTATAGAGGAGTTTCTGTCAAACATGCAGCTGATGCGGATCATACTCTCACGAACGTGCATGCAAATCTCAACAGGCTACCAAGTCATGGATCTAAAGCCTGCCTATGGATGGCATGCCGTTACTGTGGACTTACATTAGTCCAAAGTCAGTCAATATACATCGAAACTGTGCATGATTTTTAAACCTAAAGGCTTTACTAAACCATTTTCGCTTTGTAGACAAAGACCTTCCAAATTAGGACACGGATTTTCAATTCTGCATAGCTGTGCACAGTCTGAGAGGTCCCTTTCAAACATTTCTGTCCTTAACTGGATTTTGCAGAACTCATTGATTACCCTAAGACACTGAGTCTTTACACTTCCTTTACTACAGTTGTCATGATGTGTCTGATCTTCTTGTCATGCTAGTGAGTACCAGACAGAGAAAATTTGCATGGAGAGCATAATTTCTGAATGCATATCCAGGAACTGCAGCTGCACCAAGGTCCCCAGGGCTTAAAGGGTGAGCCAAGAAGACTAGGCAAGATTAGGAGGAGCTCAGCAATTGCCTGGCAAAATGAGATCATTTCATTAATTTCTCCTTGGTCCATTCCAGCCATTCCATGACACCGCTATGGAGCTCACTGAGGCAATGCCAAATCAACATAAAACTCCAGGTAAAAAACAGTTAGGCGGCTTTCTGAGAGATTAAAGTAAGGGTTACTTGTGGATGTACACCTACAACCATCCATGCAACTATGGATTTGGGATACTCTGTTCTGTTAATTTGTTAGCCTATATCTGTCTCATGTATAATATGGAAAACAAGTAAAATTTTATATTTTAGGAACAAATGAGGCTCAGAAGTAGCACAGTCTATTAAGTAAAAATGTCTGTTTTATAAGTCTAAAAACAGTACAAATTTGACAGACTTCCTGAAGTAAATCAACAAAGTCTTGAAATATTAGCTAAGTTCTCTTATGGATTTCTGAAGGTTTTTGCTTTGTCACTGAAAAAATCGCAAGGAATAGCCTGTTCTCTCCAATGGTATAAATGAAACCAGATCTGAAAAGGCTTTATCCTTGGTACAGAGCCACTCTTGGCTTTTGCTTTCTTTTCAGAACTCAGGCACACAACAGAGCCCTATAAGCTACGAGTTCTGCTGCACCCATTATAGCTGTTCGTCACAGCCACGAACTACCCTTGGAGCTGAGGCGATGCTGGCAGGATGGATATGGAGGGCATGGGCCTGACGGAGGAATCACAGGCCCTTACTTGGGCGCTGGGCTGGCTGCAAAAGTGCTTCTCCCAGCTGACAAATCACAGCACTCTGCTTGGATCTGCAAGCTATCAGAATGCAGGAATATAAACTAGAAGAATTTGTGCTTGGCCTGAGCTTGAGTGCAGAAGTGTGGAGGATCTCCACGGCATGCAGGTTTAACGTGAATGGTAAATGTTCCTATACAGTGGATGTTCCTATCAACGGGATTTGTACAAAATCACAGACAAACTGGGTAAAGATATAATGTCAAATCCAGCATACTACAATGAAAACTCATCCACTTAAGAAAATTGGGGTTGTATCACTATGTGGATTAATGAAAGTTCATATTACTGTCACGTGCACCTTCCTGCTGGAAGTCTAAATCCCTCAAACACATTGGCAAGGTTTTCTCCACTAAAAACAAGCATTCTGCCATATTTCAAAACAAAACAAATAGCAACTTTAAAGTGCCTTTTAAGGATGAAATGATATATTGCAGTGGGCAGTAACGATGACAGCAGAGGCAGCGACAACCTGCTGTTTGCCCAACTGAAGCGGCAGAGAACCCTGCACCCGGGACAGCAAGGCAGGCACTGCTGACTCTGACCGCGACACAGGTTTATTTCACCTGTCAGATCAACACAGAGAAGCTCATATTGCCTACTTGAAGCATCTCACTGAGGAGCTCTTAATCACACTGTGGAAAGATGATGTCCTTTTCTCTGGTGACTACACAGCCTTCCAGGGCATGTGCAGGAAGCGCCTTAACTGGGTTCCAGTTTGAATTTTCTTGGGAAGTTCCAGAATGGGCACACACCACTTACCTGCAGGAGGTCCCGTAAGAGGAGTATTATCTGAGCTAGAGCACAAATGGGAGAGAACTTCTCAAATGTTGTATCTTCAGCATCTGAAAAGCAGCCAGTAGATTAACTTCCCTTGAAATTCTCACCAGAAGTACAGCTGAGACAGTAGCCTATTTACAGAGATGATATTCATAAAATGCACAGCTCTACTTTAAAAAAGAAAAGTAAAATTGATGACACACATCCCATTCTGTGCTAAATAATCATCAATGGTACAGATAGGGATAACTGTAATAAAACTTGTGAGTTTTTACTCACAACAAAACAAATGAGTTCTTATGATAACAACTTTTTGCTTTCATATACTGCTTTTAGTGCTTTTCAACTCCATAATACTTTATAATAACAACTTATGTTATTTTATAGAGAAACTAAAGGATGTAATATTCAAGACATTTTCCTACAGTTGTGCAGACAGTCAGTAACAGAACTAGGAATAAACCCCATCTCCCAGCTCTCTGCTTTTCATTAGGACACGGGTAACTGTGAAGGGAGGAAAAAGATTCCTGTGTTGGTGCCCTGGCTACCTTTTTAGTGATCAAATAGATATAAAGCCACTTATACGGATAGCTGGAAGAAATAAAAAACTCTGAAGCAGCCACAACCTAGTGTGCTCAGATAAGCAATATCCTTGTTCAGTAAATTAGCAGCTTTATGAGTCATATACTTTGTTTGTCAGCATTTTTTCTTAGCGTGCATATACCAGATTTCGCTATATCATTCAAAGGTTAGCAGGAAAGAAAATTAAACCCTCATTGTTTTCACCACCATACAACTTGCACAGTCATTTTTCAATGTATTTTACTGATTATCTTGGGAAAGAATAATAGAGGGTGAGTAGGACTCATATTTCGTCAAATTTTTGCAACAGATTTCCTACCTCATTTAAAACTTCAGCTAGAATCGTTTTCCTGTTGCATATTGCAAACAGACACACACAGTGACTGAAAAGCTTGGATTGGGTTGTGCAGTCAATACAGTTTTTGGCAAAAGACTAGGAAGCCTTTTGCTGGCTGAAAGCTAAGAATGATAAAAATAGATTCTGATTTTACAGTCACTGTGACAAACTGGCTTCACAACAGCACAAAGGGAACAAACTGGCAAAAGGGAAGTGAGCTGGAAAGATATATATTTTTCCCCAACAAGACTTAAATGGACCATCTTTTGTGGTTTACAATGATCTTATATCACTGCATATGGCAGGTACTGCACAATGGTAACCAAGAAGTCAGCTTAGCTTGCAACCAGCCATTCTTTTCTAAGGCTTTTTTGTGAGCTCAACACATTTAATTCACAATCACTTATAGAGCTTATACAACCTTATAAAATAACCTACTCTTCTGAAGCACCTCTTACCTACAAGATATAATTTTATTCTATTTCATACGATTTCATTATCTTATTTTTGTCACTTGATCTCATTTTTCTTGGGGTTCTAAAGGATTTAACAATGAATGATAAGAATAAGATTATCAGCACAAAAATAGACAATAATTAAATGTCAGTCATGTCTATGACAGAACAAATGCAATTCAGTATCTCACTATTTTTGGTGCTGGCTACTGCAATACTCATTAAATATTTTTGCCGTTAATACTGATAGTCTTGCAGTTATTTCAAACAGATGAAATACATTTCGCTTACCTACCCTTCATTCTTCTTCCTCTGCAAATAAGTTTTTCCAGTGAAAGATTAGCATAGTTGGTACTGGAATTTCAAATGGGATTGCTTATGCATCAAAGAGTAAGTATTAATAACAAAAATGCACTCACAGTGTGATTGCTTTGTGATGATTAGAATATAAATTGTTAGTTCTATATATACAGACGTGCACATACACACACACTGAATTATGTGCCTCAAGATGGTATGTCTTCTACATTCCTCCAACATCTGATAGTCAGATGCCACGTCACATACACACTTGTCTATTTGTTTTATCAGAGAAGTTTGTCTATGATGTTGCATGGAGCTGACAACCCTTCACATTCAGAATCCATCTGAAAATATGTTTCTAAAGACATCTCTTGCATTTATAAAGAGGGGGAGAAAAAAAGCCCTTGCCCCAGGATCAAGCAAGTGAAAGCATTAGCTTCACACAGAAAACTAGTTTTCTTATTGCTGATGATGAGAGGTACATGCCAAGTAATAAATTAACTGAGCACAGTCAGTGGTGGACAGGAATTCCTTTCTGCAGGCTCCGCTCCACCACTTATGAGTTATGGGGTCATCTTTAACTTGTGAAAATAATTCACATATCACACTCACCCCAACTCTACACTTTTTGCTACTCCTGCCTGTGGAGCTGCAGCAAAAGCAGCAGAGTTGCTCAGGAATCTATGAGTGAGGGTGAGAGCCAATACTCACAGAGCAGCTCTACCAGACCTAAGGGACTCATGTAAAAGGCTGGTCCCTACTACTTGCCTCTCCCTTTTCTGATCGTTCCTATCTCTCCTTCTCCTTCTTTCCATTTCTCCCCCTTCATGTAAGGGGAGCATGTTCTCGAGCACCATAGTGCATGGTTATATGGGACAGGAGAGGTGCTGAAACCCCACTTGTCTGGGGCTGGTTTCAAACTCCCGTTGACTTTCAGAGGAAGTTTCCCAGGCAGATTGTGAGCAAAACAAGCAGATAAAGCAGCTGAGCTGACCATGAAGGCCTTGGAATAAATAACATGGTGTTAATATAGTCTAGGTGAAGGATGCAAACCTTCAGTGCAAGCTTTGACCTCAGCTTTTGCAGACATACCTACGCTCACTTTAATTACCTTCTCTGCACAGTGGATGCGAGGCACTTGCTTCAGCACAAAGCTCAGCGCAGGTCACAGATTCTCCCCTAATGCTGAGCTCCTTGCTGCTGTGTTGGGGTCAGCTCCACTTACTGGCAAAATAAATTTACCCATCACATTCATCAGAATTACACAGCTAATTACTCTAAGCACTAAGAAATTGCACTGCAAGAAAAACTGCCCCTCTAGTTTTATAACATGGGCAATTGCCTAGTTTTGGACTTACGATGGGCTGGGTCTGGCTTTGATCAGTTACAGTCCTTTAGCAGCTGAAGCAGCTAAACGCAGGGCATAATCTCCTTCTCACTCCTTTAACAGGAAAGGGCTGCCTTTATCCATGAAGCAAAATCCTGCTTATTATCATGTTAATTGATACATTTCTAATAAAAAGCTGTTTCGCTAGTTTGCACACAGCCAAAGTGAAAGTTGCTATGATTTTGCTAATTTATAAAAAATATTAAAAAAAAAGCAAGCAGGAAACACAAGTCAACCAAAGGAATGATACTGGTGCTAATGAAAAGTTTGTTAATTATCCCTTAGTCCACTTTTTTATATTTTCCTTATTCTTAACTTTTGCATGTAACTAGATTATAAATATTGAGAGCAGGATGTATAATTTTACTCTGCATTTGTACTATAAATGTGGACCTTATAACCAAATGCAAATAACTACTATAATAATAATAAATAAAGAATCTCCTCTCACACTGTGAGTCTTTCCAAGCCAGGGAGCACAGCACGGGCACAGCATCAAAATGTAGTCGTTCTCTGGGCTTGGCTTCACTCACGATAAGGAAGCAGAGCTCAAGACTTGGCAGACTTGGCTGATTCCTCAGTTCCTGTCGCAGAGCATCCTCTTCCTGCTCCAGATCCCCATTCCCAGACCTACGGTCACTATCTGAGGGCAGCTATTCTATGTACGTTCATCTTCCCACCTGGCTTCCCCACTTACAGGTTTGGTATTTGCTGAAAGGTGGTGTGTGATGCTGGGTGGTGCTGGCTGCTCCTTTAGGAGGTCCTTCCTGAGGTGATGCAGCAAAAGTTTTGTCCAGCTGATCACAGCACTATCAGTAACTTTGCAGAGTCCAAGACCATCCTGCAGCTACAGCTTTTGTGATGTCTGAGTGCAACCACTGGGGTTTTCAGTGCGGCTACAGACCCTCTAGAAGGCTGGACAACATTCACTTCCTAAAACTCTCTCTCCTGTGCAGCTCAGTACTGGATAATACTCTTGTTAAGCAGCGGATTAAACAGTTCATTTCCATCACAGCCAGCTTCAGCAGACACGGAGGGCTCACTAAGGTAGTGGCTCCACACAATCACTGTAAGAGACTGTCCATGCTTTAAAGAGCTAACAGAAGACAGATAACATTTTTTTTTTGCCACCTGTTAATTCTTTTTAACAGATGGAGAACTGGAGAATGGAGAGATTAAAAGCCCTGATACAGGAAACGGTATTTTTTTTTTTCAGGACAGTACTTAAAACACATGCTTTTTCAAGCACAGGCTTCCGTGCTAGTGAAGTTGAGCACATGCTTAAATAGTTTTCTGAATCAGGATCTAAGTGACTATTTCAAAGTCATAAAAGTAGTGGAATGGGCTGTCTATGGAAGTCCTAATCCACATCACAGTGCCTTGGTTCTCTCTTTACCCACTTCATTTCCAGAACTGCAGCTCTGGGGAACTCTAATAATCCCTTAGGCTCTAAAACTGGGGGGTCATTAGCACCCAGCCAGATAAATTACTTCGGTAGAGAGGTTAGTTCATGTCACGACACAAGTTGCTCAGTAAATGTGAAATCAGGTGGAGGTGAGAAGGCTAGAAATAGTTAATTAATGGAAGATATAAATATATTAACTCTCCTACAGTTTAAGCTGTTTTAAATAAGAAAAGAGTAGGATTTACCTGCGTATATGTCAGAAGAGAAGCAGATCCAACATCAGCTGAAATACTATACAAACCTCTGTAACACTTCTAGCCACTTGCACCTCTTCGTTAACTCACAATGAAAATGATAAGGTTTAGAGTTGAATGCCAAAACCCTGTCAGTTCTCAGTAGTTCATTTGCTCAAATGACTTGTTTGTAGAACCGAGAAAGAGTCATAAGGAAAGGGAAGGGTCTGAAAATAAGAAGTCCCTTGCAAGCCTCCTATTTGGCCTTGGGCAAGACACTTAGTTTCCCTATATGTGTATTCAGGAAAACAATAGTCTCTTCTTTCCATGCTTTGGCTGCCTTGTCTACCTCACCTTACTTTTGGAAATGCAAAGGTAATACTATATTTAACCAATGTAATCCTCTTCTTCCTTATCTCAAATTATCTCCTTGCAGCATGCAGCCTATTCAAGCTTTTCCAGCAAGGACTGGAGAACTGTATCCTTACAACAGCGGCATGGAATATCTACCAATAAATTCTGGATAGTTTTTAAAAAGATTGCCATACAGTTCCTTACAGTATGATAAACAATGACTGCACACATTGCAGGTAGTAAAAAAATAATCCACCAAGCCTTCCTATGCAGCTACAAAGAAATTTTAAACGGAAATACGGAATGCCAGAGCCTGTAACTCTCCCCTTCCAGAAGGGCAGGGAGCCTTTCATACCCCCTCTCCTCTTCAATATTTGTCTCTTTCTTTGCTCCATGGACAATCAAATGCAGCTATTGAGAGAAGATGGGTCTGCAGGACGGGGTGTTTACCACGACTGGTATAAAAGGGACATGATCTTTGCTGGGGTTTTTCAATTCTCCTCCTCTTAGCAGGGAATATGTTCCACCTTAATTCCCCCAATTCAATACATTACTTTGAGTATGTAAATACATTTAAAAATTAATAGCACCAAAGAAGTTCTTTTTATTGACCTTCACTTAGGCATAGGAGAAACAAAGCTGAGGATACGAAAAGTGCAGTGCTGAAGATCACATGGGGAAAACACTGTTGTCAAACTGATCTCCTAGGCTCCTTATTCCATTAGAACTTCCATTTGTGCTACTTTCATGGAGTCTGTTTTGCTATCACATGCAAATTCCTCATTTTTCAAGGAAAGCTTTACATAACGTGCCTATTTGGCCTTTGTTAGTCATGCTACAAAGACTTAAAAGCTTTGAAGATTATCTTAACTAAAAAGAGCCACTAGAACAACAATGCACTTTCTTCCAGTCACTGATCAGGCTTCTTAGGAGTAACTAATGATGTGAATTTTAAAGAGCAAAAGGCAACAAGAAAATACTTAATAGTACAACTAACAGCACAGCATACCTTCTGCAGAAACCTGTCTGCTTTACTTTCCTTTTATCAATATTGCCAAGAAAGTAAATTTGTCACTATATAGCTGAGAATCTCTCAGAGATCTACTTTAATGTTTCACGCTACGTTTGCAAAACAAGAGTAATAAAAATAATGACACCATTATTACTCTTCCCTCTGTGTTTTCAGTTCATCACTTGCATATTTGAATAATGAATTATATTCACATTATCTCTACACTTTTGCTCTTGACTTCCTCTGCTGGCTGAAAGTAAAGCTATTATCCAGTTGTCAGCTCTGAAGAGCCATTCAGCACAGCAGCCAATGATCCTGACATGTAGATATACTACTATGCAAAATTATCTAGAGTACAATTTCAAGCTGTATATGAGAAAATTACCAGCCAGTGTAAAAATGAATCTTCAGCTTAGGTGAAATATTAAAAATTTCATCAGGGCCACTTTAGAATATAAATAAGTAGACAACAGAATTAGTTGTGAATTAGGCACAAAAGGCTAATTAACACCATTGCATCATCTTGATTGACTTAAAGTCTATTAAATCACTATTTTATTGTTTGAATCTCTGAACCTTACAGGAAAAATAGAACTTTCTTTGATTAAGAGACTCCCGTTTATTCTTAGATCTGCAGCTTTTCACTGAATTTCATTAAGATTCATTCTACTAACTGATATTTTGCACATGTAATTTCCTGATAAAGCAATGATTATTTGTATCGGTTGAGTTATAGAGCTTTTTATTGTGCCATGTTAAGTTACAAACAAATCACATGAAAACAAAACCCACACAATTTTCTTTTAGTGTTACATCCTTCTATGTAATTATAAATGTAACTGCAGCATCAGATAAAAGACAGATTTTCATGATGCAGTTAAGGGCAAATACAGACTAGTGGCAAACGTTCTCCAGGGCAAAGACTTTCTTTTCTTTATGCTTGAGAGTTTTTGTTAGGAAAAAAAAAAAAGTTTGGGAAGATGAGACAGAAAGCAGAGTCCTCAGGATGACATTAAATATGGAATTATAATACAAAGAAGAAATCAGAGCAAGATACTTGGATCGCTTAGAAGAAATATTTAAGACAAGTTTAGCTGCCATCTTTGTAGTCAACATTTACTCTTCTAAATCAGCTACCTCAATACCTTTTCTATCAATTAGATCTACTCCTATTTGTATCACTATGCTGGGAAAGGGAGTGAACAAAAGCACTAGTCTTCAGCACAGTACAAAGTGGAACTAACTCTCAGGCTTGCTTCCTTTCTGTATTTCCTCCAGAAGTGTCTTAGAGCCCATCAACTTTTATTAAAATTTCGAAATGATTGCAATGATTTGAAATGTATTTCATGGATTACAGCTCTTGAAAATTCATGAGGAAGAATTTTAGCTCCTTATCAACACTGTTTCAATCCATAGTATCACCTAGAATAATTCTGCACTGTAAACTCCACAACGTAAATGTGGAGGTGCAGGCAAACAGATTACATGATTTATCTAAGGTCACAGATTGACAATAAGCATTCTTTAGGAACATCCAGGAAACTCAAACATGTCCTGCTTTCTCCTTCTGGAAACATTGTTTTAATGGCATTTGGGGACAATAGCCACTGCTGGATATGTGGCAGCTTGGCTAGGGCAGCAGCTCTCACTGGACTGCAGACACTGCAAGCCTGGACTCAGGGCCATGTTCTACATATCAATTCCCCAGTGCAGGCCAAATGAGTCGGATGTGTTCACGATGTACCAGACAGGACGTGCCACAAAATGTCAACACATGCACAATAAACCTGACATGCCTGGCTTACTGCACACTGGGAATCCATCTCCATAATGCATGCACGCATATTTCCGTCTGGGAAATCATGGACAGCAGCATGGCAACCCTAAAGAGAAAGTCCTCTTTGAAAGCCTTGCCTTAAGCCAATGTTTAATTCATTAAGTTAGCCTTCCTTAATTGATGATCAGTAGAACTATTTAGTTCATGATACATTGGAATAAAGTCTGAGATACTCCCCCAAACCAAATGTACTTATTCTCACATAGGTAAGCAAGGAAGGAAAGGAGATAGAAATAAACGTAACATCTTCAAAGTTGAGCTCAATTTTTACTTGTTTTGTAAACAAAAATTGCTGTGGGAGCACAGATTGTGCTGGGGGCTTCCTTATAACCCATGAAGTGGGACAAAACGAATTTCAGAAGCTAAATAAAAATTAGAGCATGCTGATTCTTATTCAGTTGATCTGCCATAAATAATAACACTATCCACTGGACAGAAATGGTTGGCTCGGCCTTTGGCTAAAGCTCCCTCAGTGACCTATTCAAAGCGTCTTCAAACCCTGAGCTATCATATACTAAAGCCTTTCCCGTGTAAACAGTTTGGAGCTCAAATAAATGATCTGCTCCACGTTACATGACTTGCCTATCCTTCCAGCAGAGACTTTATCCTTCAAAGAGTTGGAGAGTTCTGGTATGGGAACACAGACATCAGCTGTTTTAGAACAAGCTCTGTGCTGTGTGCTGATACGGAAAACATAACCAGAGTTAGTTGGGCTACATCTCACCTAAGTTCTGCACTGAACTAGGCATCCAGATGCCCTTCACTATTAGCTGGGTAAAAGAGTTACTTCAGAAGTGTGATTTACCTCACCCACTTTAGAAAAAGCACCTTTCAGATATCTCGTTTTTATGGACTGAAGAGGCTGCAAGACAAGTAACTCTGATGTAACTATCTACAGTTACAGACTTCTTAGGTTAGATGAAAAAAATCCCACATCCAAAGTCTACTTGTTAATACTTATGTTTAGATATATGCTTAGATGCACTTCGCACTGAGATAGAGGAGCTCAAATATCAATTCCCTGCTTTCAGGATTGTAAAACAGAGCTATGAGTGTCAGGTGATGCAGCAGCATAGGAAGAGGTGAGAAGTGCAAGCATTGGTGCTTGTCCAAGGGCTGGGAGACTTCAAGTGTTTGCCCTGCCATAGTTCTCCTGTGAGCGTCCTTGGGCATTTCACTTAATTCCTTCTCCTTGATTCCCAGCCTGTGAAGTGCAGGCACCAGCACTTGGCTCCTTCACACGGATGTTGTCAAGATAAATGTAATGCAATTTCAAGAGCCCTGGTGATACAGTAATGAGAATCAGATAAATGCCATTGATGTGGGAAAGAAAGAGCATCAAAGAAAAGGACAGCAGGAGTATGCAGCCACATCTGAAATTAGCATATGGACACTTTAAGTTACAAAGGAAATCTATTTGGTTACTATTTCATTCTTCATAGTACATATTTTTCATCATGTAAATATCCATATGTCTTCCCACTGTTATATAATTTTTATTTCCAGAAAGGGCATTACTGTGTTTTCCTCATGGCTAAGAAGTTTTCTGTAATATTCAACTGAGTAAGGCTGAGTAAGATGTCACAATTCAAAAAGGCACAAGATGCAATTATTGGAATAACTCAAATACCGACTGACTCAAAAAACAGCCTAGACTTGTTTTTTGTTTAGACAGAGGCAACAAAACTCATATGGTCAAGCTCACTGGACAAAAAAATCGATACAGTCTATCCGTTAGTTTTGAATGGAGAAATAATTCTGGCTGCGTCATTTCTTTGGAAGCCCAGAAAGGTTAAACAATCAAGGAACAGCTATTAAAAAGAGATCTTTTCCTCCAAACATTCTCCTTTTTTAGCTAATGTCATCAATGATGTGATCAGACTGCACCTGAATCAGCCACTCTTCATGCAGCCCCCAGTTTTGTTCAGAACATAAAAAACTGGGAAGCTGCATTTTAGTACAACAGTCACCATACAGTCAGTGCTGTCCCTGTAGCTCAGACCTTTCCAGAGAATTCCTTCGCCCAAATCAGCAGCACAAACTTACTAGCCTGGGTTTTGCTGTGGAGCTGCAAAGTGTTAAACTTCTATAACTAACAGCAGTGAATGCATCTCTCTAGCTATTTCAGTTCTAATTGAGTTCTACAATTAAAAGAAAAAAAACTTGGGCTTCATATTGAACAACTAAATATTTTTGTATTTCCAACATTTTTTCAGTTAGTAAATCTAACTACCAAACAAACAAACAACTCCCCAAATTTCCAAAAAAAGGCAAACAGTAAAATCCAAATTACCTGAGACCAGTAGGTGGTTGCTTGCCATTTGCATTTTCTGAAGCACTGCTCTTCCTTGCCCTAAAAACACAGAGAGGCACAGAAAAGGATAGAATTAGGAAAAAGCCAGTTAGACAGCTATTGCTACTGCTTGTTTCTGCATAGGACTTGATGGTTTCAGAACAGGACACGGGCCTCATCACATTAGATTTTACAAAGAGCACAGGGTTGGACCTGTGGAGTTTCTGGCAGTGCTAAGAACAGGTTCATGTTCCCACAGGCCTCCCCAATAGCGATCTTTTCCCTTCAGCATGCCCCACTCTGCACAGTAGCCTCCAACTCCTAGAGCAGACCTCAAGCTCCACTTAAAAAGATATTTGCTAACAGTAATCTCTCATTTATACTCCTCTTTCACCTAGAGTCTATTTATGTCTGGGTTTATTTGTTTCATTACTTACTTCTGTACCTAAACCTAGGACCTACTAGGACCTAAATAGTCCTAGGGGTGATTTCAAACCCATGAGTCTTTGAAGACAATTCAAATTAAAGTCCACGCCACCCAGGAGTATCCCTTGCGTGCAGGGTTCGCAGTACAGAGGAGAAGCCCAAGGCCCGTGTTCTCTGCAAGGCCCCTGCGGGCGGTCGCAGGGGACGGGGTGTGCGTGCGCGGCGGCCGTGCTGCGTCAGCACCGCAGCTCTGCACGGCCTGGCTGCTTCCCAAGGGAAGGGCAGCTGGGAGTGTGAAGAGCTCCTTCCGAAGGGAGGCGGAGCTGGGAGTGGGCCTGAGTGCGCCATGGTTGTGTGTCCTCCAAGGGCCAACGATCATCTAGATGTGACCCTTGAATCTATCTGCCAGGCTTTGGGATTCAACCAGGTTGTACTACTCTCACAGTTTAGGCTGGACTTGGCTCTGTTGTGTCCTGGTGCCAGGTGAGGCCATTAGATAACTTGCCATCAGCTTCTCCTTCCCTCCACTGGGGAGCAGTGCCTGGTGCCCAGAGCCCTCCTGGAGCAACCACAGCTTTCCAGAGAGAAGCAGCCCCCGCAGCAACTGCATCTGGGTGTTTGGCGGCTTCCCCTTGGGTTTTCCATTCCCTAGAAGCCAAGGAAGGGGCTTCAGGCAGCTGAGAGGACTTGAGTCACGTTCACCTCCATCTGCTCTTCCTGTGCACTGCTTGCTCACTGTTTTCATTTCACTCCAGAGAATGTCTTTTAAATATCTAATTTCTCACTGACTTTGAGGCACTAAGTCTTGGCAAAAAAGCTGTATAGTCTCTCTCTGAGCCCTGAAACTAGACCTTGGTCTTGGATTTACTGCTTTAGTGTGGGGAGTTTATTTATTTGCAGTCATTATGTTGGCCGATGATTTCTCAAATAGCTAGACAAATATCCATATAAAAAGTGTAAAATGAATATCAATATGCTGCAACTATGCTTCACTATCAAACACATACACTGTTAAATTAAAACCCAATAGTCTTATAATATATTTGCTCCACAAACACCACATGGTCTGCTTATCTAACACCTCATTTTCAAAAAAAAAAAAAAAAAAGTAGTTTAAGGATATTTATAGTTAAGGACTTCATAAATCTTGCATTGCCCATAAAACAATAAAAATGCGGCACACTGCCGCACTACATTTTATCAAGTGTGACTGCTGGGTCATTCTTTTGAGACCTGATGGGTCTCCTCTTGGTTGGTGTGAACAGTCCCCTCCAGAAATATCTTCATTGTTTTTTTCTAAACTGAGACCAATCAAGAGGAAGCTCTTAAAACTCTGTCCTCATGGGCACATGGTACCCACTCATGTCCCCACTGATGCTGGTGATAAAAATACCCATGTTAGCTGGTGACATATACCTGGACATGACTAAAAAGCAGACTCAAGTTCTAGCCTGTCCACAGGAAAAAAAAAATGTAAATAACCTTGCTTTACGCTGATTCTTGTTCTTCAAGTATAGCTGGCACTTGAAGTTTCAAGAATATTTAATTATATAGAAAGCCTTAAGGGGCAGTAACAAGCTGGTTTCTGAGCTAATGGGGAGAGAAAAGAATATGAGATTAAAATCTAAAAATTAAATAGGGGGTCATTCTTTTTAATGAGTAATAACTCTCAAAGAATTTAAGTTTCAATTAAATTCTGACTCCAAAGGTATTTATGTAGTCATGAAACTATTTTTAAATATTTCACATTCAGAGTGCTCCAGTTTCCTCACTGGTTCTGGCTAGTATCAGACACCATTATGATATCTGAATGACTTTGCAGAAGCCTCCCCTTTTTTTTTTTTAATTTTAATCTCTGGTCCAAAGTGGTGTATATATATATATATATATGTGTGTGTGTGTGTATATATACATTTCTATTTATGTCTTTGTGGATTCTTTTAAGATTTCATAGAAAACTCTGCTGCCTGTAAAATAAACATTGTAAAAATTTGGTCAAAACAGGCTACTTGCACCTTCAAGTATTGACTGAAAAGAACAAGAGAGAACCTGGGGACTAGAGCATTGAGGTGGGAAAGTAACAGATGACATGCAGCTAATTGGGTATCAGGCAATTTTTGTCTTCCCTGGAATAAGGGGGAAAAGGGGCTCTTCTCCCTTGCATGTCAAATGTGTTGGTTGCAGTCTACTGTAGAAAAAGAAAGTACAAAAAGCGACCATATTCATAATAAAACACACAGCACGGCACAAGCTCACAGCTGATCTAAGTCTGGAAATGTGTAAATATATATCATCGCTAAGGAAAATATAAATGCTATCATTTGGAAAAATATCCAAAGACACATGACTCGGATATTAAATCCAAACCCTTTCACACACATTAAGAGCAGAGCTATATTAGCTAACATCTTGCATTAATTTACATAAACAGCCAAGGGATTCCCAGGTTACAAAGTATAGTGGTTTTACGGAAAAAAAAGCACCTTAAGTTAGAACAGCAGCTCTAATAGGAAGTCCAAGTCATGGCTCATCCAGGCTGTGTTTGGAGCACTATCCTCCTCTGTGCGAGCAGAGTGCTCCTCTCGTGCTGTGAGTGGCCTCACTCATTATGTATGGCCATTTCAGGGTCACTTCAGGGCTATGAATGGAGCCTTTATAAATCTCTATTTTATAAGGTGCATTATGGTATCTCCAGAGTCTAAAAGCCTGAGCACATTTCCAGTGCCTGAACTAGACACCCATACTTTACTGTAAGCCCAACAGTGTCTGCAGCTGAGGCATGCCAGCCAAGTCCTCTCCTCTCCCCCAGCTCCTGTTATCATGTTAGTTCCCAAACTGGAGACTCTTCCGTAGACTGGTGTGTCTGAGGAGGGGAGGGATGAAATGTTCTTCAGGCCACTGGAGGGAGGTCAGCTCTACAGGTCACCCAGGATGATGTCCCAGAGTCACCACCTCCACCGGTCCCCAGCCAGCCCCACCACACAGAGGACACTGGCTGGGTGTTCCTTGTCTGGTAGGACACAGCACACGGGGTGAAGGTGTCCCTACTCACAGCCCAATTTACATGTCTGTCCCTTTGTGATAAACCTCCTGTGAAGAATCATCAACACTATCCAGAAACCCTTGAAATGCTGGGTTCAGAAGAGACATGAGAAAGGAAGTCTATCATAATAAGATAAATGACTCCTAAAGATCTGAGAAAGCTGTACAGAAGGTTGCAGGTTTGTGCTAGCCACAGTTTCCAGGACTGCAGAGCTACTGTGGGGCAGGGGCTCTGCCTTAGGAGCTAGAGAGTATTAGAGACAGTGAATTAATAGACCTGCCATTTTATCTGCCAGCTCCATTGTGAAAACTAGTCAGGATATTCCTGCAGAGTATTTCAGGACAGATTTTTAAAGATTCGATGTGCACATAGAGATTTTTTTTTCAGCGAGAGTATTTTTCTTCAATTTTGTTAAACTGGATGTGTTTTATTTAGTTTTGCTCGGGATGCTGATTTTCATCTGGAAGACACTGAATTTTAGTTTCATGGGATTTTTTTTCAATGAAAACCCCCAAAATTCAAATCCTGTTGAATAGAGACTATAATTCTATCACTAGTCGTAAGCATATTTTTGTTTGGCTGCATCAGATAATCCGGACTGTCATTTTGCTATGATGTCTCAGATCTCCTCCAACTTTTCAAAGATAAAGTCAGCATATACAAATCATTAAAGGAATTTTGTAATTAGGAATTAGGAATCTGTACTTCAGAACCTGTGTGGCTTTACAAAAATTGAAAAAAGAAATGCACAGGAAATTAAGAATAACTAACTCCTACATATATTGGACTAGATATTGTCCATCTTTATGGTATTTTACATTTATAGTAAAAGCGCATCTTTGTGACACAGCAAATCCTAGCAGAAAGAGTGGCCCACGGGATCTGAGCAAAAAAACACGACGTTTCTGGACTGTGATCAAGCTGAGCCTCAAGGCAGGCCCTAACTTGGCCGGTTCCCCACTCCTGCCCCTTCTCAAGGCTGCAGACGCCGAACTCTAACACACCCATGGCACGTGGGTGCCGCAGAGCCGGGCACCTGCTGGGAAACGGTTTCCAGGATTGCCACTTCAAATATCTTTGTTCAAATTACACCTCAATGCCACAGATATATACACAAAAATAATCCAAATCAAAATGAAAGAAAACCCCAAGCCACATCAAAGAAAAAAGTCAACCCTAAGCAAGAAGTTCACAGGCATTCAGAAAGTTACAAACATAGTCTGCAACAAAATCCAAAAATGGCAGATCTATACTCACAACCTACACTCCCTTCTTCCTCTCTTGCTGGTGATACACCAGACACAAACATCAAAATTTAGTTTTTGATCTAGAAATTGAAAATAGGATGTCCAGAATCCATTAGCTTTAAAAATATGTATGGGTGTAATGGGAGCAGAGAGAATATAACAGACCTATTCAATATATTAAGCAACACCATCCTCAGCTGGTGTACACTGGCATAGCCATTTACACCAGTTAAGTGCTAGCAGGATTTTTTTTTCTAAGAAAGAGATTACAGCTGAGTTAATAATTCAGTTAACTTTAAAATAACAGACTTGATGGTGTTTCTGCTTTTAAAGGGGCTTATGATTTTGCCTTTGAATTGGGTGCAACATAGTGCACAGAACAAGTAGGTTTAACAGACATGTGTGGATGTTGCATACACACAATATACATGTATATTAACGTATCTCCATTTTCTCCATTCACTGAAAATTAAAGTGACAAGCTGGATGTAAGTCCTTTCTGAATTAATTCTGTCTGAATCGCATTAGTGCCTTCTTCATTATACACCAGTAACCACTAGGCTATAAAATTTATGATATAACATTCAGAATTAATCTGCAAATATATACTAATTCGCACTGACCTTTTTTCAAGCTGAGGCCTTTTTAGCACTCACAGTAGGTTTAACATTGCCCTACTGAGTGTTATTACGAGGCAGTCAATGGTTGTCCATAATTACATAATGCAAATGACATTTGCTTTTTTGTTTGAGCTTATTCCCTCCGATGTTTCCTTCTTTTATCACACTCTTCACACATCTGTGTCCCTGAAATGGCACCGCAAACTCCTCCTCTTTTGGTCCCCAAGTTCCTCTTTCTGTCTTCCCTGACTGTCACGCAGACACCGCAGCAGTTTGGACGGGGACGGCTGTGACACATCCCTCTGACATAGGTTATGCTGCCAGCTGGTTGGAACAGGTGTACACTGATTTTACCATCAAATGGCAACACACATTTGGCTCCCTACCAACGCACAGGCATGAAAAACCTGTTCTCTTAAAACTTCTTTTGAGATTGATGGGCTGTTCTTTGACATTGCATCCAGCAACAATTTCAAATCCCAGATTGTTTTCTCCCTGTTTAGACTTACTCAACAGTAACAATAAGAAGTCGCAGAGAACTCCTTATTAGCAGAGACAAATTACTCATTTTTTTCCTCTGGTTTTTGAGCAAAATAAAAAACAACTTCAGCTGAAGTAGCATGGGGATCCATTTTTTTTGCAAAGCAACATTCGGTGCCTGCAAAACATGAAGCAACATTTCCTACAATTTACCTTAAAAAAGCAAAACCTGTGACAATAGTTCCTATTATCCAACTGCTTCATCTAATTAACAGATCAACATTAGGCCAGAGGTCAACTGCTGTATCTGGTCCCGGCTGGGTCTGCCGTCTCCCATTAGTAAAACAGAAGAAGTTGAGACTATGACGCTGAGGGCGAGCACAGCAGCTGCTCTTGGCCTCTGCAGTGGCACCTCTGCTGCCAGGATCACATTTTTATGCTGTTCAGAAAGGCTCGGATGAATTCTGCAATCAAAAATAAACGAATACTAAAAATATCTCCACTTCCATCAAACCAGTTGTGTTTTTTAAAAATCTGTGGTAATTTGACAAGTTTACATCTGAGACCATCACTTGATTTGTGACTGCTTTAGCAGAGCCTTGCTCTTCAAGCAAATTACACTTTCCATTAGAAAGCACTGCCGATACAAGCTCGTTAGGGCACCTTGCAGTAAAGACTGGGTGTGAAAGCAGAGTCTTTAATGACAGCTGATCAGAGGTCGATGGCTACATGCCACAACTAAAGTAATCAAATCAGTAAGATAAGGTTATTTTAGTATAAAAGAAGCTGAAAAGCACTGGTGCGGGAGGGAAGCAGTGTACAGTTCAGCTGGTCAAGTACCTTACAGTTCTTTTCCCATCATGATAATTTCTAAATTCTTTTTCCACAGCTATTTTTAAGTGCTTTTTTTTTGTTTCCCTCCCCATGAAAATTCCACACATTATGTTCTTAGCATAATGTCCAGCCATTAAACTTGCCAGGCAATGTACTAACTTGAACTTCCTTAGATGGCTTTTATATTAAAAAAGAAAAAAAAAGAGTTTGTTTGCATTATGTGTTTGAGCCTGGGTGGGACGCGTAGCGCCGTGGGGCGGGTGCTATGGTAACTCCCAGGCTAGGGGTCCGGCTGAACAGCTGAGTGCAAGAGGGAGGATACCCTTCTGCTGCCTCCTCTTATATAAAATACCAGGGCTCTGTCCCCAGGAAAAACAACAAACTAAAGGTTTTTAGCTCCTGCTGACTTGACAGCTGATTTGTGGCTACAGAGAGCGCGGAAGAGCTATAAACCACCACACACACACACCCCTCTTCAATAACTCGATCTGAGATCAGCTTATAATTTCTTTTTTGGTCCAACATTAAAGAAGACGGGCGGTATCTGAAAGAGCTCATTGTGCTTAGTATAGGAAAAGATCTATGTATTATTATGTATTATATATAATTTCACCACAAAGAAGATTTTTTCCCTCCAAATAGTTAATTGGGATGCAATCCTGGTTATTTTAAGCTTTACAAAAGAGTTCTTTACATAATAGAGTGGCTGTTTCGTGCAGCTCATATGATAAAATTCTCACCAGTCTTAAAATGACAGATGTAATATTACCTTTAATAAGTGTCTACCGATGCATGCAAATTGAATTAAATAGTGGGAGTACAAATTTGTCCGATAATTAAGATAAAAATTCATGTCAGCCTAAGCCCTGGTGTATATTAGTAACCCTGTATACTTCTTTTTCTGCATTCCCTACCAATTATTTTTAGTGTCGAACTCTTGATTACTATAATATGTAGTCCTTTAAAAATTTTTTTAAATGATCTATAGAAAGTATTAAAACAAACAGGCTTATTTTTAAAGCACCTTCAGTGCACAAAAAATATTTCCATAACTTTAAAAACCAGAGAGCCTTACAAATTACATAAGTTTCAAAATACCACACCTTTTAATAAGTTCCAGCACAATGTAATAGAAATGTGAAATGATAAATATAGATGTACGTGTACAGGGACCAGTAAACTTTCTCCAACCTGTGCAAATGTTCACAATTTAAAAACAGGTCTCTGTGTCAGGGCCAAATTCTGCCATCAGCCTGAGCTCTCCACAAGACAGGTATCAGATTTAGCTATTGAGTTTTATAGCTGCTCCCTCCCTGCAGGTGCAGTTGAACTGAGCTTCAACACTTTTCCTGATAAGAAGCTTCCTGGCCATGAAACAGACAGCTCAGGTGCTTGAACCCTTTTAACACTTCTTACAAATACCATGAATATGGTAAATAGTGAGTTGCTCTTGGATAATCTCCTCTGTGCTCTCATTTTGACCTGGGATGCTTTCCTGGACGCGACATGCCTTATAAAAATATTATTTACACTGCTACACCCCTACGTAAGTTTCAGTTTCAATATTTTTTTCAGTCAAAACTCATAAAACCTGTAGTAACAAAAAATTAACTCATCTCTTGTCATAAACAGATACACTAATGTTGCTGGAATGTGAATTTACTTTTTTTTATGCTCTAGAGCAAAAGTTTCTTATCTAAAATTTCAGTAATAGGAATGTCACATTCATAAAGAAAATCAGAATTTGGGGTCATATGAGGCTAATTATTACATGATAGAATTGAATTATTGGTTAACATCTACAATGATCTTTAAAGGATTCAAATTCAAAGCACAAGAAACCTGTTACGTACTTTGGAAATGGGATAAGATGGGAGCTTTGTCCTGAAATGTCTCAGTTTTATTTTTGTGAGGAACTACCGTCAAGGTCCCAGATCTCACTGTAATTGCCTTTGCAGATGTATAAGATATCTCAAGAGAAGAACTTGACATTTTGGCCCTAGCTGATGGGAATCTCATGAAATCAACTGGTCTTCCAAGAATTCCATTATTGGAGAATGAAATATAAGAGGAACATTGTTCTAGATCAAAAACGTGTTTACAATTGATATAATTTCTCTTTAGCACAGAGTAACAGAAGCTAGTGCTTTTGATACTGTTGGGATGGGTTTTATCCCTTTATATAATCATACAGCTATATTCTAAAATGCTGGATAAACATCTTTAACAAACATTATAGACATTTGGTGAAGTTAAACAGCTGTTAAAAGAGAGAAACAGAAATATCTAGACTGAAAATCCACTCTTTTTTGCTTAACTACCTTGCTATCACTTGGAAAAAAACAGGTATCATGCATGGACAGAACAGGGATTTTTGAAGTAGAAAAGCAAGCACAAACAGACGTGTTGAAGAGCTGCCCTTAAACGTTCCTGAGGCTGGGAGCTGAAGTCTGCTCTTGTGCTGCAGGCTGACAGCGCAATGCAGAAGAGCCCAGGATACGTCTGCCTGACGCGGCAGCATCCAGGCCCCGCCGCCGCCGCCGCGATGTTTAACTGAACGCGCTTCTTCCTTCAACAGGGCAGCCTCCCCGGCCAAAATCCCTGACTCTGCTGCTAGACAGACCCTTATTATTGCTCTGCCCATCTGTAAAATGGAGATAATAGCACTACACTAGCTCAGAGGGATGTCATGAGGATAAATACATTAAAGATAATGAGGTGCTCAGATACTTCAGTAATAGGAGGCATATGAGTAGGCTTTGTTTAAATTTGTGTTGTTAATAACAGTGTTCATTCTGTCTCTGCTGTAACACCATATTTGGCAACATTTTAAGCATTATGAAGAGTTATACCGTATAATAAGTGAGATTATAGAGCTGAATGGATTTGAAAGCCAAAGAGTGGCCTAATAGAATAACGTATCATTAGCCCTCGCCTCCCTCTCCTGCCGCACCCCAACCAGGCCCCGTGTCACGACCGGCCAGCCCGACACCAGGGCCGCGGCTGGCAGAGCATCTTAATGCCTTCACATACCTCAACCTTCACGTCAAGGAAACAGGGAAAATCTGGGCCTGGCAGAAATGAGTGTGACTCCCATTAAAACAATGGGTTTCACCTTATTTAAACCAAAGTAGGATGTTGGTCTTCAGATTTTATATTTTGGAGGGTATGGAATTACAGCTCCCTTAGAGAGACCATGAATTTGAGGGATTCTAGAAGGGATTCTCAACACTGTTTCTGAAAACGTCCCAATACTTCTATCTAAATTCTTCCACAGCCCTAATACTCATTTCTCAATTCTTCCACAGTTTTTCTTCAGCACAAGTATATAATAAGGGAAGTAGGATGGGTTCTATCACAGAATTACAGGATTGCTGTGAGTTGGAAGGCACCTCTGAAGATCATTTGTTGTAGTCCCCGACTCAAACAGGGGCAGCTAGAGCAGATTGCCCAAGACTTTGTCCGGTTGTGCTTTGACCATCTCCAAGGATGGAATTATCACTGCTTGAACTTTCAAAAGACATTTTAAGTTTTACTTTAAGCCTTGCAGCTTTGTGAGGAGTTTCAGGCTCTATCATCAGAACCTATCCAATATAATCATATCTTTCCAGTAAGAAAAACAGAACTACAGAAAGGTGTCAGAGTAGAGGAGGAAACAGTTGACTTACTTAATTTCCCTGTAACAGTAGCTGGAAATGAATGTCTTAATTTAATGCAATCTTCTGATAGCCTCTTTCTACCAGTATATATCTGGTCAGATGCTGAGCGAATGTATTTGGTTCATCCATAGACTGCTCCAGAGGCCTGTGTGAAATGATGTGAGGGACACATGTCCATACTGCAAGGCAACAGCAGCAAAATAAAAAGGCCAGTAACCATAAATGACTACAGGGATCATAAGCAGTTTTCTCAGAGAAAAAACTTTTCCTAAAATAAGACAGTAAAATACCTATTCTGGGACAACATCTTTCTGTTCAGCTTTTATATGAGAGGCTACTTAAATGACATAAAAGGAGTGTTACTTCCTCTGAAAAACAACAGCACATGATAGCAGACGACAGAACAGTGTTATTCCCGCTGTTATTCTGTACTGCTCTTCATTGACTTAGTAGATGCTGAACCTAATTACACCAGTGATGAATTCGTCCTATCAGCTGTGGACAACACGAAGGAGTGCTCATCACAGATTGGTGGCTCATGGTTTCTTCTCTGTAATCCCTGCAACTAGGCCCCATAAAATGTAAGTTGATGACAAGGATCAGTGTTGAGATTTAACATCCTTGTCTTTGCTGGGCCTCATGCCACTTTCTTAAAATGCAGTGTAGTTGGTAAGTTAATAAAAGCAGTTACATAGAACTATAAATGACCATCTGTACTGTGCTAAAAAGATTCAAACTATATCGCAAATGAGGATACACTGCAAAAATGGCTAACCGTGGTATTTAATTTGTCAATAATGATTTTAGACCATGACCCTTAATAGGACACTGTCACTTGTGCAATGATTTATGCCTAGTGTGATGACATCAGTACCAATACTGCTGATAAAAGAACACTTATATTGAAGCAAACAGGATGATGAATGGAGTACAAGTCTACTTACTCATTTCATTACTGACTCTTCTGTTCACCACAGAGCTAATGTAGCGAGTTATTGTCTGCCTTGGGAGTATTTTGCACATTGAATTTAATGGCACTAGCATGTGATATGTACTTCAGTCTTGGTGTTTGAAATGGCAAGATCATTGATTATAAATATACATTTTAGAGAGTTTACATATCAAACAGAAAATAACTTTAAGTCTTTTTTTTTAAACAGAAAATCGCTAGAAAGCACACCTCTGTTTTGTATTTCGGATTTTCCAGAGTTTATGAGCGCGTTTCATTCTCCAACAAGTTAAATTTCTGTGTGTATTTTACAGAGTGGACAAAAATAGAAAGGAACACTACCAGGACCATTAAGTATGACACATCTGCTTTTAAATGTGCAATGTGTTTTGTTAAAGATGCAATCCACTAGAATTGCAGAATCACTTAATATAGAATCATATTAAAGAATGATTTCATTAGCAAACATTCAATATTTAAAACTTTGTGGTAGTAAACAATGTAAATGTTAACATTAACCTTAATCAGACCAATTTCTTAAGACATAAATACCAAACTAATGAAAGAGTCTAGCAGCATAATAAGGAGAGCAAAGAAATCCCTTAGGACTCTTCAAGCCATGTGTATGTCACCAATAATTCTGCTAGCCCTTGAGTGCTAGTGACTTTGAATGTAGAGAAGAGGAGGTAAATGCAGTTTTATTAGCGCAGTTTTATTGCTGTGGCCAGCTGCACTCTTTTCTCTATAAAAGGTAATTACTTCCAATAGTAACAAGCTAATTGATTGCTAATTAAATCAATTGGCACACTAACCCCTGTCAGAAAGTGACAGATTAGCTGGTCACATGACAGTGTGGTGGTAATGAAAAGTGGACATGGTCTGAGTGTGATTGACATAGGAGATGAAAAGTGATTTGGGATCTCCTAGGTGGTCATGAAGAGGGCATGAAAAACATGATTGATTCAATGGTGACTGTCAGAGAGGAAATGAGAACTGAATGGGATTCAGTGTTGCCCTGGAACCTCACCACATGATGCTCCAAGTTGTTTCACATGTAAATAAGCCAGACAGGGCTTTCTGGCAAATGAAAGGCAGGATGGGGGAGGAAAATAGGTGTAACAGAAAGTGAAAGTCACATCAACATAACTTATTTTTAAATTCTAGTTTGCTGTTACCAAGTGGAAACAAAAGCACAAAATTTTCTCTGGGTATAAACCCATGAGCATCAATTTTTCAGTGACTAAGGATATATCCCTGTGTGATAACTCCATTAATTGTGAAAGTTTCTGGGAGTTTTCTATAAGAAAAACAATCTTTACTCCATTACTGTATTAGTTTGGGAAACTTCTATATACATAATTAAAAAGAAGAAAATGGAAGTCATTTCATAATGATTACTGTACTGAAGAATATGCATACACATACATAAGTATTCCTTTCTTTGCATTATTATAAAAATACAGCAAGTTCAGTCTTCCAAAACTATGATTCCTTAAAGATTAAAAGCTCAAATCTAATATTTAACGTGCATTTATTTCAAAACCATAGTATTATGACACAATTAATATCTCAAAGACCAGTCTTTTAAAGCTAAATGAGAAAAGAGTTGCTAATATTTTTGCTCAAAGTGCTATGTAGTGATTGCCATCAAAACTTAAGTGTTCCCAAGACACCAAAATTTTTATGTAGCCTTTGAATAAGAATCAGTTAATATCAGTGTCTCTTAGCAAATGCTGCCATTTAGCAGAAACTCTGAAGATACTATCTGCTTATGTCTAGAAAAGAGACAGTTAACACGGATTATCTAAGCTGGTACAAACCAGGTCCTCCATGTGCTTTATTCATCCTTTCAGAGGAGAACTGGGTGCCAGCAGGGACCAGTGCAATTGCCATTGCAGTGCTGGCAGATGGCAGAGCACCCAGACGAGCTCTTCCTTGCCACATTTAAAGGTGATTTTACTTTTTCTGAAAGGGGATATGATGGAGTAGGAAGAGACACACTATCATGAGGCTTACTATTTGGCTAACTGCTGGGAAGCGGGGTTAAGAAGATGCGGGTGACGTCGCTCACGCAGCTTTTGGACAGTGTTCACCAGTGGCATCTGCTTACTCTTGGTGTGATCAGCCTATTTCATATGAACAGACTTCTCAGGTCATTTCTCCTTTAGACATTAAAACTAAAGAGAAGGGAAGAACACTGGAAAGCATCCTACCATACAAACTACCCTAGTATTTTAATGCTATGCTTGAACCCAAGAGTTCGTATGAAAAATTATGCTCCAGATGATGCTGTAGCCTAGCAGGACCAATCAGCACCACCTGTACTTATATAAAACATATGCATTACATGAATATAACAGTGTTTTGCCAGAACATATTGTGGCATCATTATTTCCTTTGTAATTCCAACTTATAGATTTCATAAGGATCTTCCTTATGAAATGATATTTTAGGAGAGTAAAATTACTTTTTGATACTAACTTTCCAAAAGTATCTATTCTTATATTTATGAATTATCTGTGTACTTTCAGAAAACTGTTTTTAACCCTTTTCAATGCAAAGCTTACTCAAAGGAAAATAATGTTATTAGGTATTATTTTTTAATACTATTGATAATGTAGCATTTATTTTTCTATTTTCAGTCAACTATCTCAAAACTAGACCATAGGCACTAATAGACATTACATGTAGGCATATGTTTTGTCATTTATCCTATTTATTGGTAAAGCAAATAACAGAAGTTCTGAAATTTCAGGGAAAAAGAAAAAGTGCAAGACTTCTGTCATCAAATTTCAAGCCAAGCTGACTTCTAACCATGATGGCAGTCAGGAATGATTCATATAAGCCTTACTCTGTTAAATAGTAATGTATTACAAAATACACTGGAAGTTTTGTGGCAGTTCCACAGAAGACATTAGAACACACACCTCAGCTTCAGGATGTACATTTTTATCTTTTAAAGTGATGTACTAAACTTCTTTTACCTAAAGAGATAACTTCCTGCTACTCAGTCACAACACAGTTAATGGGGAAGAATTTACTACCCACATTCTACATCTGGCCTGCCAGAGCAACTCAAATCCAAAATCCAAAATTTCCTTTTCCTACCTCAAAGAACTCATGAACTTTAGAGTTCTGACTCATAAGGTCATGTAAAGAAAGCCATGAGACTAGCACTAGTAGGGGAAGGTCCTTTTTATCTGTTTTCTACCGTATATCTTACCCATTCAGTCAGCTTCTTTAGGATCTGTGTATCAAACCTTACATGTGAGCAACGACCACAAGACACAAACTGGGTCCGCTGGCAAACTGAAAGAAATGTCTAGAAGGAAGATGACAAGTAAGGGACAACAGCTTCCTCCATCCTGCTGCCAGACCAATCAAGCCACAAGAGTTCCTCCTGCTTTGCTTCTTCCTGAAGTGCTGTTTGGGATCATCCAGGAATACCAGTGGCAGCAAAACTCTTCTACTTATCATGCACTGTGTCCAACTTGGAAACCACAACTGAGCCCATGCTGGAATGCAGCCCCCATTTTCAAAGTTTGTCTCCAGAACAGTGAGAGAGAGCTAGTATATATGTATGTACATCATGTTTTAAAAAAGAAAAAGTAAACTTGTCTGTAAACAAGTTCAAGAACTGGCACCCAGGCAGTTTCCTATTTCATCAGCGTCCTTGACAAAATGAGTATGTTATTTTATATACCTGAAAATTGACTCAAACTCCTCAGGTAGGCACAAGAACATAAAAATGTTGGCTCTAGTTATTTGGCCAAAGACTCAAAAGCAAACTTGGTCTTGTAGAGAAGTCATGTTGCTTGACACTTGGCCCAATGTTTAAGATCATCTTCCCTCACGATTAATACAAATGCTGCACAGGATGAGCTCTAACTAACTCCTGCATACTACCCTTAGTATATTGTAAATATGCCCTTTCACCAAACTAACAAGGAGTGCGAAAGGAAAAATATTATCACATCTTGACACGCTACCTCACTGAGAGAAATAAAATTAAATTTGTTTGTCAGCAAATTCAGAAAGGCTGTCATTTACAAATATAATTAAATTAACCATACTTATAACTGGGTTGTTTCAGGTCACAGAGCTAGTTCTTTAATACACTGGAACCAAATAACAAATTTAAGAAATGTTTAAATAAATCTAGTGGTATCTGTAAGTGCACGGGGTTCATATTGCTCCAATCAACATGGCATCTGCCTTCCATGGGTCTAAGTATACTGTTCTGTCAGTTATAATCAATGCCTTGTCTACTTGGGAGACTCAGGAAAAATAAAGCAAATTCATTAATTCTGTGTTGTCAAACAACATAAATTAACACATATTAAATCTCAGTGTAAAGGTTCTCAGCTAAAGGGACTTTGGATCAGATGGATCACGCATAGATTAAGTCCTTTAACTTATACTGATTGTCATCATAAATGTTGATGATTCACCTTGTTTTTTCTCAGTATCCACAAATGAGCAGTCTTATGTTCACATACTGAAGGGAGAGCAAAATTCTATGATTCATATAGAAGACCTTATTTAAGCTTCATACTGAAACCTTCACTACAATTAATGACAACATTTCCATCGAGTTCAGTTGAGTTATGTTTTATCTCAACTTGTTTGGCTTATTTTAGTAGAAAATAGTCTGGTGAGCTACCAGATTTTATCTCTTATCTATTGTCCAGGATGAAAAAAAAAGGGCACTAATCATTTATCTGAGTGCCAGGATTGCCTCCCAATAATAATATGGAAATATATTCTAAATGGATTCCTAGCCACAATCTTGGGTCTAATCTGATATTTTCTGCTAAGGGCTCTAACAGGCAAAAAGATTGGGGCTGCCTGGGCATCACTTAGCATAGCAAAACTAAATATAGTGTTTTTGTCTGCTGGGGTTGAAATGAATTGTGAAAGGGTGACTTTACAGATAGGTGGAGCTTCAATATCACTCTTACCTCCTCCCAAGCTGCTTTGAGTTCTACTATTTGCTCTCTGTTTTGAAATTCATTTTTTCTTCTTTGGACCTAATCCAAAACTCGTTAGTAGTGAGATGAATGTAAATGAATGGACTTAGCATCATGACTTTAATTTAAACCTTTTACCACCCCAGTCCTCTGAATGTTTCACCCTTCTGAAGTGCTCTTATCTTTGCTTCTTCTGTCTTACCCATCCCTATGCAGTCCATTCAAAGATGACTTTTCCAATTACTATCAACTGCCATTTGTATAGTAATAATTCACTGATCTGCATCTCTCTGGACCTACCTGTGTGATCAAATTAAAGTTTTGGTCTGCCTCTTTAACATCTTCTAGCGTTAACCTATCACCTAAAACACAGCATGGCAAAAACGTAATTGTTAATCTTTCCTTCCATGCTTTTTCTCTTACTTTATTTCTTGATGGCTATGGGCAGTATTACCATTCCATCCAATTCAAACCATAACCCTGGCGCTACCTTTCAACTCCTGTCGCTAAATCTTCAGATGTCTGATCTGTCTAAACTTGGATGGTTTAAAATAGGCACTTTTCTATCCCTCCGTATGACTCAAGTTACCTCTTACTTCCAAATAATGCCATGTCATCTTCTCAGGCCTGGGAAAAAATCAAACATATTCTGCTTATAACCTGTAAAAATGCTATTAAGGGAACATTTTAGCCTAGTGCTTTGACTGTGCCTGTTTCTTTCTGAGTCGTGGATGGACTGCACTTCTCCACTTTTCAAGCCTTTCACAGACTCCTGCCAGTGTGTCTGCTGTCTCTTCCTCGCTAAAGATACATTAACCTTTATAAACTCTCCACCAAATCTTTTTTTCTCCTTTTGCCTCTGCATAATTGGAAAGTGATCACCCTAAGTATGCACAGAGGTATCTCATTATTCTTCTAAAACATATTTTTGTTTAAAAAAAAGACAGTGGTCAGACTGCTGTATCATTCTTACAAAATGTGTTCTTTGCTTCTTTGTACTCTTTTCTGACTGTATCTACTGGCTTTTTTTTTATTGCATAGTTGTATCAGAAGAAATTTGAACAGTGCCTGCTTTTTACTTTTGCATTTGTACAGCCTCAACCTAAGAATATTTGTTAAGATTTTGAAAAGGTCAGAAAGCATATAATGCAAAAGAATATATTTTTGGCACTGGGTAAGTGAACATGAATAATATTTAAAAATAAAACAAATAAATGAACATTTGCATAGCATCTAGATGATGAGTCCCTGATCTCACAGGGTACCCAGGTGCAGTTAAATAACAAAATCATTTCACCAATGAAAGGTACATGTTTTAAATACCAGCACTTTATAACAAATAAAATGAGAATGAATATTTGCTTAATAAAACTGCTGTAGAGAAATTATTTTTAACAGTGTACTGCATATTCTACCTTTATTTTAACCTTTCTTCAGCCTCACAGACATGATATTAGCTTTCAGGATCTTATGGCATAAAACCGCTAGGTTTTCCATGCCACAATATATATTCTGGTTCCCGTTGATGGGGGCCAGAAGATATTTTAGTGACAAACTCTGTTAACACCTTCTCCCTCTCCACATTTTCACCCCTGCATGGGCTGCGAGTGCTGAGGAGCACTGCCTGGAGTGCAGTCCTGCCTTCTCTGCACGTGTGCTCCGTGTAAGCTCCATGTTGTACCTCACTTGTGACTTCGAGGTGCTCCAGCAGTGTAAGTGAGCATAGAAGTGGGTACTGGTTAGCTTCTCTGTGTACTTGGCACTCTGACTGCTCAGTGGCAATATTCACTAAAGGACCCAGACACCTCTGGTCTGTTTGGAAAATCTCAGATGATCCAAGTTTTAGCTTCATGGCATGATCAAATGGACAAGACCACTAAAAGAACATGAGAATATAAGAACAAGAGAATAGCTTTACTCTCTCTGTCCCTCTGTCTTATGTCTGCAAAAAAGCCAAAAGGAGATTGTTTCAGAGAAGAGTAAAAGAGCAGGGAAAATGTGTGAAATTTCACCCCATATTCTCCCACCTTCTAAATGCGTACAGTTCAGCATTTTCCTCAGCCACAGCTGGTGTCTTTGGATGTAATAGCCTCCAATGAATTCAGCCACTCATTTTTTAAAAATCTGGATAAACAATTAAAATCAACGATATCCCTTGGCAAAAAGTTATGCAGTTTTACTGTGTGTGAGCTGAAGACATGTCTCCTTCTGTTTGCTCTGAACCTGCCTCCTGCTATTTGCAATTGATATCTCCTACTTCTTAAATTCAAAGAGACAATAGCCATCACTAGTACATACCTCCTCAGTACCACTCATTATTGAAAAAATTTGAACCTTATTCTAAAATGACCCAACATCCCAGCAGGAATTTCCTAATCTGTTTAACATGTTCCTTATCTTCCGTGTTCCTCATTCTCCTTTGACCTTTTCCAGTTTCTGCTTTATGCTCTAGAATACAGCATTCGAGATGTGGGAGCACAGATCTATACAAGAGTATAAAGATGTGCAGCGTTTTATTCTCTATTCTCTTCATAATAACTCCTCACATTCTGCTTGTTCTTTTGATGTGGAAAGACTATATTAGTGGTTACTTGCGTGTGCTGCAGCTGAAACTGAGACAAGAGAAGAGTAAAAAATTGCATCAAGGATATTGCTACAGACAGTGCAGCCTTGGGCTCACTTTCTCCCCACCAGCACTAGGTGCTCAGATACCATGATCACAGGATAAAATCATATTGGAATAGTTCAGATATAATAGTAAGGTGGAATTAGGGATGGATTGCAGATTGAACGACAGTTAAGTTTTCTACTTTTTGGTGCAGTTAAACTGGCATGGTTTAGTCTAAGGCATATGGTGAAGAACTGCTGTAGCGGGGCCTGTCCTGGCTTGCTGTCCTCCTCCTACCTCTCTGCTCCTGGGCATCCCCTGAGCATTGTCTACCATTTGGCCATGGTGTGAGAGTGGTTTCGTATAACACAAACAAAAGCCTGTGAAGGATCTAACTCCACAAAGACCTCTGCAGAATTCCAAGACAGCTTTGAAAATTAGATTTCCAGCAATAAAAGAATGAGGGTGCAGATCTATACAAAGTACTTGCTGCAGACTTTTAATGAAAATAAAACACATCAGGATCTCTAAAGATAACTACATGTAGTACTTGGGCTAGAAAGTCTGTCAGTTATCTGAGAAAGTATGCTGCAGACAAAGCATTTAATTTTCAGAATGAAAATATGCAAAAAACAATCTGAGGAAAGCTGTTTGGAATGGATAAGAGATTGGGGTAACTGCAGTAATTCTTTGTTACTTCATTTTCCAGAGGTCATCTGGTTTTATTTTCAACCCAAAGTCCCTTGGCCTAATAGCTCTAATACAGCCCATTTGCAACAAAGCAAATTGAATAGACTGGGATGATCAAAGTCACGATGACTGCATCTTGACTTCAGACATCTGACTTCCAAGTCCAGAAAACTTATTTCACATAGATGTGGGCACAGAGGTGACTCTTTTATTACTTTTTTTTTTTTTTTTAAGCTAAGCACCTTATTTTTATATTACCTCCCTAGCTGGGTAAGCAGTAGATTTCTGAAATGAGGTAAATTAGCCCCGGACATTAGCACCCAAGGACTGGCTTCTGAAAATCTGCTTTTTTTGGCATCTACCTCCAGGAACCTGGGGCTTTTTATTAGAAATGTACATTCCTTTTGCACAGGGAGAGACTGGCCTTAAATTATTCAGAATGCAAAATGCTGAGAGAGCATAACCTTTAAAGAACAGATGCTAAGCCTCTGCTGAAGAAGTGAGATATGAAAGAGCAAACTCCCTCCTCCGAGAGGACTCAAACCCTCTACTGCTGTCCCAGTCACCATTTTCCAAGCTAAACTGACAATAAGAAAAGAGAGAACTGTTAAAAAACAAACTCAGGATTAATTTGACTAGAGACAGAGTGAGCAGCCTCAAGAAGAGCATCTATAAGTACTTATCGGAACCTAAATGTGGGAGGATGAGCTGCAGAGCTTGTTGAATCCAGCTGAGCAAGTGAATTCAGGATTTCAGTTTTGGATCTAGGGTTTAGGTATTTTGAGACATCAACACACAGAGCTCTAAAACGAACTTTGGAGTATCATTAGCTGTTTTCCACACCTGATTTCTTAGGCCACTGTAATTGCAAATTCAACCATATAAGCTTAGGCTTGACACATCATGGCTGTGCTAACTCCAAGTGCCTACAGCTGTAGACACACAGTTGTCATGAGATACCAGTCCATGTATGGCAGTTGCCATGGATCAGCTGGTTGGTCCTGTTGATCATTCTACATTAACTTGTGTTGGAGCAGTTAACTTCTCTAAGTCACTAAGCAGCCTTTGGATAACCTGTAGTAAGCCATCAACTACTAGTTTATCTATCTCAGTCACAGTTAACCAAGAAGAAGAATATTTAGTAGTATGGCAAATGCGCCTTTGTAGTCTCACACAGATGTTTCTTATACTTGTTTGTCATTTTGGCACACTTTATTCCTACCATTTCTTTAATTCCCATTAAGATTTTCCTTCAAAGAAATTTTTCTTCTTTAGACAATATAACTCATTTGAAAATGTTAAGATTTTCCTGTAGCCAGCCAAGGCACAGTCATTTTGTGATGACAGAGAAGTTGGAATGATCAAGAGGAGACCACAGCTGGCATTAACAAAAGGGTCAAAGATTAGAAGCTCATTAATGGATGCTTATGAGACTTCTTCTCTTGAACGTGACATTCAAGCCTCAGATTGTAATATTTATCATCCTTATTTGATGTTAGAGAACAATCAATAACATTTGCTTATTAGTTATCTACCAAGATGAAGAAGTTTCCATTCATAAGAGATAATGAATCACTAAGTGAAGAAGTCCTTCTCCTCTTTGAGTGTAAAAGGATATTGCCTTAACTGATCATTAATAACCAGAGTTGGCGGTATGGGAAACTATGCCATAACTAGAGGAAACTATGCAACTAGACTGATGACAGAAAAGACTTCGTTCTTTTTAAACGTGTTTTTCTCATGATGGGAAATTTAGTTTAGTTAGCCAGGCCCTGGCTGTGCTGCTCAGCAGGGTCCTGCACCCTTGAGGACAACATCTCTGACCAAGGCTCTTTTGCACCTCATGCCCAAGGGGATGAGGGCTTAATTCCCCCGCCTGAAATTGCCCACATGGAGCCACTCCATCCTGTGGCCTTTTCAGTTACTAAATGCTTTGCTTTCTAATGTGGGTCAGAAAAACAATCAGCCTCTGATAAAATGGTAAACTAGAAACTAGATGCAAACTATAAACTTTTGCGATTTAACTCCCAATTTGAAAATAAAACGTTCTTGAATCTCTGGTGTCTATTTTTGCCATCTTTGCACCTTGGTCATAGCATTTTATAACCTCCTCTCCCAGACATACGCATACAAGCAGGGTAGAAGACAGATCCCAAATCACTGCAAACTAACTTGGGCTACTGCCTTATGATATGGGCTAATAAGAACAAAAATTTCCTTAACTGAACACTATACGTCACTCCATAAAATAAACAGGAGATGAAATTTGCTAGCAGGGAATGCTAAGTTGCTGGAAGCAGAGTTGTAAATCTTTTTTTTTTTTTTCAGATTTGATTTAGAGTCTTGTAAAAGACTTTTGCTTTTAGAAATGCAAGTATGTCCCCCTACTGAAAAGAGAAAAGCTATTTAGTGCACTGTCTTGCTCAGCTACAAATATTCATCAAAAGCATCCTCCTCCTCTTCTCTTTCTCTTGCTTCTCAGAGTCTCATGATAGATGAATAGTTCCTCCCTCCCTTTAAGTTTTATCTGCCTCTCTTCTGTGCATTATAATCAAAAGATAAGATTTAGTATCACAGTTGCATAATAATTCAATAAGCAGACCTTGGAGAACAAGAATAGAAGAAGAGAAAAAGAAATGCTAAAATATTGCTCGAAAAGAGAAACTGATGGAGCTGTTCATGAAAAGAATCAGCCTGGGAGCTCTGAGGAGGACTACAGGCAACAGAGCTTCTGCATACAAACTAAGCAGACCCCCCGAGGACCAGATTTTCCCAAAAGATGGGAATCCTTAAATTTAACTATTTCAGGGAGTCATTCTTCTCCCTACAGACTCCTCAGCCTTCCTCAGAATGGGCCTTATCACCAGCCAGAGGTCTTGATTAAAGTGAACACCTGGGGCAAGAGTCTCCACAGTCTTCCTGATGTCCCTGTTCCTACACCCAGACTGACTTCCAGAGGAGACACTGGAAAGAAGTGCAGAAAACTTTTCTGCACATATGTGTGAGAGTGTGCATTGAACAGAGGTCTCAGCCTCCTCTGGAGGTCAGTCTTCCAGCTGGGACCCATGTCTGACCCATGTCTGGGACCCCTTGCAACTTACACCCTGCGCTCTCAGGGAAAACACAGTCTTTTCAAAGTGCCTGCACAACAGCAGGCAAAAAAAGCTAATTTCCAGCTATGGTCCTCAAATACTTCAGAATAAAAAAATGTTTTTGCTTTTAAACACAGACTGAACCGTACTGAAGATTATCAGCATGAGTAGTATACTGTAAAATAAGACAGTATTAATCATACTAGAGATAAGCTCTGATCTACAAATCTGAGCTAAGCTCAAGTTCAAGGGCTTTTAGGTGGCTAGTTACAGTTTTGACTCTATTAGAAAATAAGAAAATCACACTCTGAGCTTCAAAGTATAAGTTGTGCTTACTCAGAGCTCCAGGGTTACAGAAATGGCATTTTCGCAGATTAGCTTCTTCTATCCAGTATGATAAAATTAATGTGTTTTTGAACCACAGGTGAAAAAAAAATCGATTTAAAAATAAACTGCCACTTAAAAGTAATGTGATCACAATAAAACGAGGCATATAGTCAGCCTTTAACATTTTAAATATATTTTTCTAATGCATAAATAGTTGGGTTTAAGTAATTAAAATCTCCATCCTTCAGGCATTAGTTTTCTCTCTCATTCAAAACACAGCTTATTTTGACATAGTAATTGATTTCTACATGCCATACCTGCCATTTGTATTTGCAAAGACAGAATTTCTCAATAATGAAACAGCAAAAATGAAATCAAGAGAGGCCCTATTTGTAAGTGTTCATTTTTATGTGCCTGTGCAGAAGGAGCAAGTTACAAGTCTTATATTTTTGTTACGGCTTTCTTTCAAGATCAGTATAGGTCTTTTTGCTAGTTGCTTATTTTCAAGGGATCTTTAGCACAAGTGGATGGGGAAACAAAGGAATAAACCTTATCAGTTATTTAAGCTGATATCTTGCACTACCACTGAAGAGATATTTTGATGATACAGTTTTCATTACAAAAATGCTATAGCATAATAAATTAATTCAATGTTGTGCACTTATCTATTAGACACATTACTACAGAAATATAAAAATGTTAATTAGTCATTATCATCTCTCTGATTATTTGTTGTGGCAGATAATTACATTGAATGTATTTTATATCAGTAATAACCTTCTGTCTACATTTACAACATATCATATCTGGGGGGCTTGTCAAGCTTTTTCCCAAAGCCTTTTCTTTATTAAGACACAGACCTCATGAGTACATAACCTTTATGTTGAAGGCTGATTTTCCTCTTTCATATAAAGAACAAATATTATAGATTAATTAATCCAATGTGATTATAATTTAATCACCCTCCTTCTGCAGTCACAAGGGGCTTCGTTATTATTCAGTGGCTCATTCATATTGTTATGGAGAATAAACCAATCATAAAAATATTTGTGTGTCACAATTCATACAACTAAACAAACCTCAAGATCAGTAAACAAACCCCACTATTATTCTTTTATTACAGAAGCTTTGTGGCGTCACAAGCTCCTGCTTTCCACCTCTTAACCATTTGCACTCTTTAAGTTCTTTTGATACGGAGCCTTCACTTCCAAACAGAATAATATGCTCTGTTCCATTTCCAAACAATAATTACTTGGATTTTTTTAAAGACTGATCCAAAATTGAAGTATGAAACCCTCACATACCTGACCAAATGCTACTTGTCCTAACTCATTTTTAAGGCAATAACTTAGGCATTCTGTTCATGTCTAGCCCATTTCGCTTGATTTTATTGTCAGTGAAAATGATTACTTATTAATCTAACTTCTCTAACATTTGCTTTTATGCTATTTCCTTAAAATGTAGTCTAGACCATATTCCTATCACCATGGAAATCCTTTTGGATTATTTCTATCTGAAATTATATGAGCTCTTTGAAGGCTGAATCCTCTCAACATTTATTTTAGAAGGACAGGAGAAGAAAAGAAATTTCTTTTCATGAGACCTTTGAACAAAGTATAATTTGAAAGTGTGAATGAAACTTCTATTTAATAAAAATGAACATTTGAGCTACTTGGCCTTGGGACAACGCTGTTTAATTAAATTAATCAAGTTTAATTTTTTGCTGAACTTTAGGAAACTAAGGTAGTAATTCACAAGTGCACTAGATGGAAGCAAAAGTTATGAAACACAAACCCAAAGTTTCCCCTATTGCATCTGGGAAGTCTTAGTAAGTGCACTGTTCAGACATTGATATGTAATTCTGTATCAAAAATAAGTGAAGCTACAGCTTGAAAAAAAAAAATCATTGAGTTTTCTATAAAAATTACCAGACTTTTCTTTCCTGAAGTTCCCACGTACACTTTTTTCTTGTGCTATCGTGAAAGTTCAGGCTGTTCTATGGAGATACGATAGAAATGCCTATTTCTCTCAGCTGACTGGGATGAAGGTGTATTGGGAGGAAAAATATACACATAATCCGCTGGGGATCCCTCCTGTGGCTGGACTTGCAGTAGCTGCTCAACTGTGGCTTGTGGCTGTGTCCAGTTCCCTCCTGCTCACACACACACACAGCCCCAGACCAGTTGTCTCTCCAGCTTTCCTTCCATGATATGTCCTGAACCCTGGGCAGTGGTGCCTTGGTTTGCGCGGGGCCTGGAGATCCGCTCCCAGGCTGCTCCCTGGAGCGTGTGCTGCGGCTGGTGGCACAGCCCTGGCGAGACAGCTAAGGGACTCCTGTCCCTCATGGAGTTATCGAGGTCCTGCGCTCTGTCTCTGGGCTGCTCTGGGTGTGGAGACGAGTTCTATATCACTAAAGCTATTGGGTTTCGGGTCAGTCTGCAGCAGCTTTGTGCTTTTCTTGGGAAAGGTCTGTGGGTTTTTTTAAGTTTTCCTGGTAGACACTTACTGGCTTAACATAATATTGATTTGTAAAGTCAGTAATTAGAAAACAGCATTCTGCCTCATAAAGGACCCTTCATTTTCCTTTTCTTTAAAGCACTGATATATTTTTTTTTATCAGCTAAAGGAATTTAAAGGCATGGCAGTAACACACCAGAATTTCCATACAGTAGATTTCTTCAGGGACAAATTAAGTTTTTCATCTGGTATTGATCTCTGCCAACAAGATTAAAGTGTGAGCCATACTGGAGTTAGGACATGATCATGTTGTTTAAAGTTTACGTAAATAACACAATAGAAGTCGATGCAATAACAGTCTCCACATCCCCAAACCAAGAGCAGGATCTGGGAATAAGAGTAAATTGGAGCAACTGTGGCTTGGGACTTTCCAAACTCTTCATTGCTCCAAAATTGAAGTTTCTTGAGTTTCTCCTTCTCCTTTCCCTCTTCCCCTCTCTCACAAGTACTGGGATTCGCCAAGCATTGCCTTCACTGCTTCTCAGGTTTTGAGCACTCATCCAGATTAGACGAGTACTTTTTGTACAACCAGTTACACAACTATCTTAAATACTAAACTACAGCTTCAGCTGAACTAAGCTAATCTTACATAACATATGGTATGCAAAAACTACATTTACAAAACCCTGCAGACATTTTCAGAAGTAAACAATAAACATAGGTGGGAAGAAGTCAAGATGGAAAGATCAGAAGATGGCATCAGTAGGAAAATAAGATTAGGCTTTCTAGTGTTGTACAGATAGAGATTACCTGACTTGTACTGTGGAAGATGGAGGTTCAAACCTACTGTGAGATCTATTTAGGGAGTTTTCTTTGTGGTAATTTTCAATAGATTTTGGAGTTACCAGTACAGCAACATGTTTTTTGAATTAGTGCTTCAGTTGGTTTATGGACAGAGGTCTGCTGAAAGCTTTCCTGTCTATGTCATGTTCCAATTTCCTATTTCTTTTTAACATCATGAGTAGTCTTCCCTTGCTGCCTGCAGGACCCAGATCTGCTGCAATTTCATGTTCTTCAGCTACATTTAAACACAGCCTTTAATGGACAAGCCTTATATCCTGGGTTTGGGTTTTGGAGTTGACACACTCCAACTGTTCAACCTGAATGCCTGGTTCTATCGTTATTGATACTGCCTACTGAGACGGACAACATGGTTATTTACATAACACTAACAGCACCATAACTACTTCAGATTCAACTCATGATTGTATGGGGCATTCTTCAAACAGCGTAAGAATATCTCCATTCAGGGGATTCATCTACGAGATAGGACAGTGTGTCTGGTGGATGCGTCAATTATCTCCTGCTCTCTTTCCCTGAAAGATATACGATTTATAACAGATACAAATTTTTATGCCCAGAAATCAGAGACACACTTGAACATCGAAGTGCATAAAACTTGGGCATGTTTTTTATTCCCTCTCTAATAAAAATGCACATGGTAACTGAAAAGCACTTTGGCCTAAGTTGTAGGTGAAAAGAATCTGCCTGTGAAGCGGAGAGCACTGAACATGTGAGCCAAAGTAAGCACCTTATGCAGGAGATAAGGCAAACCAGGTCTGACAAATACAACATAATTCTATCTCATCCTTCATACCCCTCTCTCCTGCTCTTCAGACACATCCACTGACCCTCCTGATATTGGGATACAGATTGTGCACCCACTGGGGCAGATTTTATTACGTTCAGTGAAGCTGTACCACTGCTTTGGTAGTGTGATAAACTACTAATATTGCTGTGCAAAGAATTAAGGGATTGTTTATTGGCAGTGAGCAAAGTTTTCAGCTTTATTTCACGTTCTAGTGGTATGCAAGCATAGTTCATAATTTATAATTCTCTAATTCCTAACAGAGAATTCCTAATGAACTCTTAAGGCACTACTGTGGAGGAACTGGGATTCAGAAGGCTTTATTTTCTTAATCATAATCACTGTTTGTTTCCCCATTCGACTGCTGGCCCAGCAGAGCCTTGTTTTATGTCTGATAGGATCTCATTTGGGGAGAAATGACTGTAAGAAAAGTTTACTTGATTTTCATGTCTAGTTTCTATTAAACCACCAGCATAAGAAATGTTTGTTGGTGAACATGTTTACACAGCTCTGCCCCTTTCAACATAAAAAGGAAGCTATTGCGATGGTACAAAATAGATGGGAAAGTGAGGTCCCCATGAATGCAAGTGGTGGCCCTTGTAATAACAGTGCTTTGCAGTTACAGAACCTTTCATCTAAGGATTTCAAAACTCTTTGCAAAGACTGATTAATTAAGACTCACGGTGAGAGTGCTGTGAATCACCAAACCACAAGCATTTCACACCTCACTGCCTTGCAACTCAGAGAAGCTCTTGATGAACACGAGCTAAGTTTCTTGAGACTTGAGGGAACCTAGAGCAACTCTGGTGGGTTGGCGCTCAAGTCATTTTTAAGATGTGTAAATTTAAAGGGAAACCAGGAGAACAAACCAGAGTTCTTGGTTAACTAAGAAGCACAGTAACTGAAGAGCCTCCCCACAGACACTGCCAACACTGCGCTCATGAAGTCGGTAAGGTGATAGCAAATGTAGGAATAAGTTCGCATTAAAACGTGTCCTTTAATTCTGTTCAAAGATGATAGCCTTATTTAACTAATACTTTACATGAATGTAAAGTTGAATTTTGCATCAGCAACATTTCTTCCTATTTGCTCTACCACAAGCAAACTTTTTGAAACACTTTCTCCTCCTCCTTTTTACAGCACTTGTAGTATGGGCCTGGACCCAAAGCATTTATCAGACCTATGGAAGCCTTAGGAATGGGCCATTCTCCCTCCTGCCCAATAGACGACTTGCATCCTCCCTCAGGCCCTGTAGGCAGCTCATCCCTAAAAGCATTTTTCTTCCCACTGCCCCCATTACATCATTTATCTCGTTGTAAGGTATTCATTTTATTTTCAAGAACATTTATAGGACTGTAACTACAGGCACTTTAAATGTTGATTAGTATTTTTTGTATCTTAAGATCTGTTGTAAAATATTCCTTGGTCATGAACACCTTATAAAAATTGTTTTACACTTAAGAATGTAGGCGCCTATTTTTTAGTTAAAAATAATGATTTTGTTAGTCATATTTTACAGTTGCTAATTACCTGTCTGAATGGTAACTGCTCAATAAAAATCTTTTTTTTTAGGAGATGCTAAGTAATGCTCTATAATAATAGTTATGTCAGGCCAATATATTATGAAATTAAAATGTATCGTATGTACTCCTTGTTCCTGGTATAGTTCTTTCTGTTTTTGTTGGCTGAAGGGGTTACTTCTAGCTGAGAAGAAAATCTTCAATTGCTTGGCTTCAAACTCTGAGTTTTCTCCACTGTTCATTCTTACATAAACTCAGGATAACTCTGTGGAATTGGAGTGTGAGAAGACAGTCAGGCCTATTCCTGGCTTCACTGGCAACCTGCTGATGAGTCGCAGTAGAAAAAGTATAGGAAGGAACAGATCTCGGAAGCTTCTTTGATTTTGATCATTCCTGGTCACAGTCTGCAAGCTCTGTCACAGACACACATACACACACAAACTGGAAACATCATTGGCTCAACATTACTTTTTAAAATGCAAGTTTGATCATCAACAGTTAGTGGAGGCTGTGTGTCTGCACTAGGAGGATTAGTCTTTAACACGTAGTTCTCGCACTAGTTTACTGACTGATGTTGGGCCCTTCCTGGGCCCCGTTTTCCCAAATGTAAAGATGGGAATTTCATCAGCTACTTGTATAATTCAGTAGAGGTTATGAAGAAAAGCTCTAGATATTATTAATTATAGCAGGGCTCCCAAAAGTAAAGTATTTTAACTGTCACAAAAAGCTTTTGTGAAGAATTGTTACAAATATTAGGCCTCCCACCTACTCCAGAATCCAGAAAACTGTTCTAAAATCATTTTCATTTAGAAAGCTTGAGCAAGCAATGGCAACGATGAAACACATCAAAGTCATAAATTACTGTGAGGCAAAAATGAGTAATTTTCCAGACAGTAAAAACTACTAAAAGCAATAATAAGGAAAAAAATATATATAGTAACAGAACTGCCTCACCCTTTCACATAGCCTCTTCAGTTCAAACCTGATCCATTCGCCCTTTAAACTGTCAGAAGTTTCCTTCATTCAAAAGCACTCTAGATTATATAGGAATAGCTTATGCTACCCAAAGATTCTGAGAACATTTTGTCCCGTATGAAGTCCTTCCCAAATCAGCTGAAGAACATGAAAAGAAAGGCCCTGCTCTCTGTATAGAGGCCGAAATAATTCCACTTTCTTCTTACAGAGGACCAGAACCCAAATTAGCATTTATATTGAAAATTACCAGCAACGGTTAGAGTTTGGTAGGAAGTTGTTTCTTTTCCTGGTAGAATGCAGACTAAAGTTAAATTATATGGCTTCAGAAAATTTAAAAATCTTTAGCTGTTTATAGGACAGTGGGAAGAGTCCAGACTTGACAAAGTCATAGGGGTTTGCAGTCATGTTAAAGGGAGCAATACTCGCTTGTCAGGATTTCCAAAGAATTTTGATTGGAAAAGAAAATGAAAGAAAGCTGTGCTGCTTCTCCAGAAAAGCCCATTAAGTATCAAAGAGCAGGATATCCTAGTTCTACCAACATGCCCAAGACAGTGACCATAACTGTGGGCTAAGGCTGACTCAAGTGAGCAGGGTCTGAGCAAAGAGCTGCCAGGACACATAGGAGGCAGATGCTACAAACACAGTGTTGGGGCTCCAGCGCCCCGTCAGCCGGGATATGTACATCCTGCAACACCAGTTTTACACCACCACCACGTTTGTCACGCCTGTTTCTAACGGTCTGACCGGCTCTCAATTTAGATCAAGTTAAAAGGATTAAACTCACTTCAGGAGAACCTATGTCAACTCCTTCTACCCAGTACCATTTGATCTCTGCATGTGTGATCACCCATTAAACACTTAATGTCCTATAGGTTAATAAAGGAGGATGATATTATAGGTTTTTTTTTTTTTTTTTCCTGTGCAGTAAAGACACTGTCACCAAAGAGACCAAATTCTTCCCCAGGAGGGCACCCAGAGAAGTTACTGCAGTTATGCCAACACAGCTGGTCTGCCCTTGCTAAATTTGGTCAAGTTGTGCTTTGAGAGGAGGAATGCAACCCACACTGTTGTTAACAAGTCAGGGTCAGCATCCAGGAGGGACTATTTCAAAGGGTAGAGGCATTTGGCTTTTAAGATGTTCTCAGCCTTGTTTTTTGAGGGGCTTTTGTTCCCCCAGTAGTGCCTCACAGGACCACTTTTGCACAAAGCATACATACAAATAAAGCATTGCCTCTGGGGGCGGAAAAACCTAGAAAACAAGAACATTTGCTCTTGATCACCTCCTTTCCCAAATTTCAGTGAAAAATAGAAAAGCTCCTCCCTGTATCCTGCTCCTTGTTTGTATACACTGCTATAGTTCCTATTGCCTTTTAGAGGGGCTTTACCTGGACAAAGACTGTAGAAAAAGCTCTAATATTACCAATGTCTTTTTAAGACAGCAGGTCATTTTGCAAACCATGAACAAAAACAACCTCCCTCTGTAAACTTTATAATTTTCTAGAAAAGTTGCAAATAACGTTTGCTTCAGGAATTCAAAAGATTTGTGAATTCCAGCTATCTTCTACTTATCCTCAGCAGGCACCAAGTCAGCTACCCACCACTGCATCCCAACATTGGATGGGATTCCCTTTTAGAATTCCAACAAATTATTATATATTATTATATCTCTCCAGTTCACTTAGCAGTTGCCTCAAACTAACTGGCAAACACTTGCATCTGAATCATTCACAGGACTATAAGCAGCACTGTGAAACATGGAAGAAGTAGTTTCCTTTACATTATGAAGGCAGAAAACAAAAGGACTGTTGATCATAGTAAGAAAATCATGCATGTAGAAATGATTACTTTGTCTATATTTCCTCTTAGGCAATAGCTGATGCAGAAACAATCAGCTATTTGCAAGATACAAGGCAGATATTCGATTTAATTAAAATAAATATTCCCCAAAAGATACCAGAAGGCAAGCAAGGCCCCCTTAAGCTAGATAGGGGTATTGTTTTGTTCACAAGGGCCATGATTTAGGGCCTCTGAAGAGGGAATTGACTTCTTATCATATGATAATTTTTCTCTACTTACTGTTATCAAGTGTGAGATATACAAACTTAAACCCTCTAAGGTTACAGAATTCAAAATTGTTAGAATGAACTATTTTGGATGTGTGTGAAAGCAGGCCTCATTACAAATGCTCAGTGGGCCCTGGTGCTAAGGCATTTCCTACTCTTAATTTCTAGGTACCTTCATCACCAATTTTCAGCTCCAGGACAGGGAGCCGCCAGGAGGGCTCCAGGCTCCTGCTCTGTAACCCTGGGAGGGGCAGCCTCGGTGGCCAGCGGGGCACATTTGAGTGCTGACGACAGGGGCAGGTTTCCCACTCCTTTCTTAGTCGTGGCAGGAGGCTGGAAGTTGTTCTATTGGAATTATAAGTAGCTTATAATAAGTTATAAATAAATAGTTAGGAAACACTTCTTGCAGCAGTGACACAGACAGAAACATTCTGGGGGAGACCAGTGCAAATTTTTACCTAACAAGTACAGCCACTGGAAACAGCCATGGATGAGTATTTCCCCAGCACGATGCCCCTGTCCAAAAGGGATTGGAAAATTCAGTTCTAAGGGGGTCAAATCCATGACTGGTGTAAGTCAGGATAGTTTCTGGACTGCAAACAGAGTTTACTGACAATTTTCAGCAACCAGGAACCAGACTTCACAAAGGAATGGCTGGAGGCTAAATGATATTCTCCAAAGTTACAAAGATTTGGATTATGAAATCTGTCTCAATATATTTCCATTTCAGCTCCTTCCAATATCGTTTGCTCACAGCAGTCTGAAAGCAGAGGAAACATCTATTTCATTATCTCAAATAGCTTATAAATGCTTCTTAAAAATTCCGTTATTTGCACAATGTAAGGACCCCAGTGCACCCTAACAACTGTTTGACCTGAATATATTAAAAATATTGTAATGTTTTGTTACATATCCCAAGGTAAAAAAGAAAAAAAAAATCGGCTATCGCTTATTAGTTTTCTCCTCCCTGCTTCTTATAAAGGTTTATTTGACAGAACATAAGATAGTGGTAAAATCCTAAGGTAAAGGTTAAACTCTGTTTTATTATGTTTACAGGATTTAAAGGGTAAATCAGGAAGTGCTTATTTAACATCAAGTGAAAGTGGTGGATTAGTAACCAGACCGAGACTTAAAAGCATCCTTAATCCTTAAAATCTCTGAGGGTGAAAGGTCACTCTTTAACACCAGGTTGTGTAAAGAATGAAGCAGACAGAAGCTTCTGTTTCATCATTGCCCAGTTAATCCACTGAGGAAATGAGCAGCATTGGTTTTTGCTGGGTAAACTCGTCCTAAAACCAAGGAAACAGGGGAAAGTCTGAACAGGAAATAATTAAAGTAGGTTTATTCCATGAACACAGTGGAGGAGCTCAGGAGATGTTTTGAACTGTTTTACAAATGACACTTCTGTGACTGTTAACTGAGTGTCTTGATTATATTTTCACCACTCACTGTTTTCATCCTTCTTTTAATGATTAAATTAATGCTCAGTATTTTATTTGGAGAGAGATGCAGAACAAGATGAACATTTTCAGAGACACAACAGGTCACTTCCAATAGACACTATTTTATTTCTGTATCTTTTGGCATCTCGTGGATTAGAGAGCACAAATGGGGCTCATAAATATCCTATCTCTTTTAAACTTATAAGTTCTGGAAAAAATAATTAAATGCTGCTCTTTTATTGTGTTACTACAGTGATGTGTGTCAAAGAAATAAGTGCAGGGGAGTACAGTTTGCAACATTTCTCCTCTTTTTACTATGCAATCTCAATGTGGTGCTGGGAAGCAGGCATTCACTAGCTGCTTCAGCTGAGATTAAAATGGATTTTGAAGTTCCCAGGAGCTAAAGCATAGCTCAACAAATTTTTCCTCCGTAAATGCTATATAAAGTATAGTACATTATATAAAACGTTTAGAGTCCACTATTTAGTAAATATTCCCACTTCTTGGGTAGACAAATCTTAAATTCTTTTTGTGTACGATCAATATGAAAAGACAAAGCTCTAACATGTTTCATCTAGGAGTCAAAAGAGTATTTTCAATACTAGCAACTTTTCAATATTTATATTGAGCTTGCCTTTATTAAATCACTGGTGAAAAATAAGAAGATTCGCCTCAGCTATAGGTTCATCATATAAAACAGCACAGGCATTTATCTTACAACATTGCAGCAGCAGAGCTCCATGTAGACTGATGGAGCTGAGCTGCATCTTGCATTAGGATCTGATTTTCTTGCCTAAAGTGTTTATGACGCATATAGTTGCTAATAGCTTATGCAGTTCATTTTTTACAGAATTTGTGGTTTAAGCATTATGCTTAGTACTTCTGAAATATTACTTTTCCCTTTTTAAAAATTGCAAAGTTTTTAACATGAAATATGAAGAGCTCTTAGCTGTACTCATTTGAGATCAGCCTCAAATTTTTTTCACAGCATTCATCCCTACCATTGTTACTCGATTTTATCAAAACATGTTCTTAATTAAGCAAAAAGTAAAGGCAATAAAATTATATTTCGAAAATTAAAAGGAATGTTTGGGTTCTTCTCTACAGTTGGGCAGGAGCTCAGGGGACCAGCACAAAGCTGAAATAGCCCTACTGAAGTCAGAGGAACTGATTGCAAAAAATATTCCATAATGCACATAAAAGCATCAAAAAGGCTCAGTCTTATTTTTTTTTCTGTATCCCAGGATATTTTAGCTTGATTTCTTATTGAGGAGAGCCTAATGAGACCTGATATTCCTAAATGGCTTTGTGGTTGCTTATAATAAATCCTAGCACTTCTGTGCAGTGCAATGCTCTGGTCTTCAAACCATTTGCCAAACCATGATCATCCAAGAGTTAGAAAAGGAGGAGCAGAGTAGCACAAGGGACTGAAAGCCACCACATTCATGGCCTGAATTTGTAAGCCGACTACAAGGCAATAATGCTTCTGTGGTACTGAGTTGTAATCAATGAACCACCCTCCTGCCTACTTCAGTACATCTACAGTATGAATGAGCAAAATTTTCACAAATCTTTAGTTTTGTCATCCAGAGAGTCTGAGGCGAACAGATTGAATCATTTTGATCTAAATTGCCTCTGTTGTTAAAAGGAATAAAAAAAATAAAACGGTCAAGCTGCAATGACTTACATCAGAGCACACTACATGTGAAAGTCAGTATTTATACAAAAGCTGCACGTTTTAATAAACAGAGAATCAAGAACAGCAAAAATACACTACTGTATTCCATACTACAACTAGGTATGTGAGCAATTACTTGTCTTGTATTCATAAGTTATTTTTGAACACAGTGAGAGAAAAATAACTTCATGCATAATCATTAAAGGACCCAGCTTCCACTATAGTTTGTTTTATTTTTCTTTAATATACCCTTAGTACTGCTGCAAGAGGAGTGCGCCATTTGCTAGTCCTGTAATGCAGCATAAGCAGGCAATACTGTTCCCCATATGCAGGAAAGCGAATTTCAGTATCAGCATTGTTCACAGTTAGCACTGTTTGCCGTTTAGGTTTTTTACAAGAAAACTCATCCAAATTTTCCATCAAAAATTATTGTACATGATTTTCCAGAAAAAAATAAATAAGAAATTCATAACTGTTGCAGAAAGCAACCAAAACATATGCTTGAATATAATCAGGTTATTTTTATATAATTTGTAATACTATTAATGCAATTCAAGCAATCGCTTACCAATGTAACAATTTATAAATTATCAATCAATAGGAATCAAAAAATCACTTTAGAAGACATTTCTACCTTGAAATCCAGAAATGTCATAGTCCACAACCCATCTGCATTTCAGAAACAAATCAGTAGAGCTTTGGGATACTGAAAGACAGCAAGAATAAATTCCCCAAAGTTCAAAGAGAGGTACAGGGTATTCACACAAACAGTCCTTAGATCAGGATATTGTCTGAGTTATTTGCTACTATTTACATGAGTAAGAGCTTTTTCAAGGAATCCAGAATTGAAGGAATGAGAATATAATACCCATAGCAAATATTCTGTTAAAAGACATAAACATAGTTCCTGGAAAACATGTTCTTGTTAAACTTCAAAAAAGAATAAAACAAAACCAAAAAAATATCAGAGGCTAAATACAAATGATCAGACTTCCAGAGATCCGTAATAATTAACCAAGCAAAATTCACTTCCTGTTATCCTAATTTTTTGAAAATGCAAAAAGAGAAATGAAAACATTCTGGCCCATTTTGGAGCCATCCCTGCACACATGCACTTAATGTGCTCAAGTGTGCTCAAGCATCCAGTTTCCATCAGGGTGAGGGTCATACAACAGCATCTTCGCCCCCCTTTTTCCCCCTGCTTCTTTCTCCAAATCCACATGGAGCCCTATTAAAATTTATGGAGCTCCATATGGGTGTAGTTGTCTGCCTATGTAAATCACTGGCAAGATTAGAGCTATAATTATCATTATTAGGAGTGTCTAGTACATTTTATATGCTAGCAAAATTCACAAATTAAGCTGGTAATACTGTGTGGACTTTGCAGTGCAATATGCCGTGAGTCTGAAGTGGTCTTCAAAGTTTGGTCCTTCATTTATTTCACAGTCAACACTCCCACTGATACTCTCCAGTATCTCTGTAGCTCGGATATCTCCGTTCATTACAACACTAGATCCAAATAATGAAACTGATCTTTTTTGGTGATTGCTTCCAGGCATATAGGAGTGGAGGGACCAAAAATAATAACTTGATAATAGTTAAAAGTACGGAAAAAAAATACTGTTATTAATTTGAAGTATGGGAGAAAAACAAATCATTATGTTCTTTACCAAAAACATCTCCCATACTGTTCAAAGTCCTTAATTTTAGTCGTCTTAGATGTATTTTTCATGTAAGTCATAAAATACAATTTTTATGTTTATTATGGCTTATGCACAAAATTATGTCCAAAAAGCTTTATAGGTACTAAAGTATGACATCCTTTATCCCACCACACCCTTGCCGTCAGAACAATAATTCACTCACAAAGATTGATAGCTGGCATTTGTATTGAAGTTTTTCAATGATTGCATGAGAATTAAAATAAAATTATCTTCTCACCAAAGGAGTTAGCTACCCCTGCGGGCCAGGGCTGAGTTGCAGTTATGATGAATCATGTATTAGGAGGATCTCGAGCTTTCAATGAAATTAGTAACTTCCTTGCAATTCAATTTAATTACACCTAACAAAAATCTCTGCTCACAAAACAGGCATCTTTGGAGGTCTAAAAACAGAACACGTACTATTTAAGTCAACAGAAATCTCTATATCATCTTTCTCCTTTCCCTTATGTTCCCCCCACACAGTTGCACATTGTGATGAGAAAAAATGTGTTTCTGGAAGAGCTGACAGAGAAGTTGTTCTACTGCTTCTAAACTATGAGTTGGATTCTCAATTTGTATGACTTCATATAGTGCCTAGACCTTGAACAGAGCTACACTGAGTCACACTGGTGCTGGACTTAACCAAGTGTCTAGGCTTCTTCTAATAAAGCACACAAAAAAAGGAATTAGCAATAATTCTGAAACAATTTGGCTCCAAGCAATGTTTCCTGCAGGTAAGATTTATGCAAACAATAAGAACTAATGGAGATTTTAGTTCAAAAATCATTAGTAATCCACAATAAACATGGTCCAAGTCTCCCTGAGTGAAAAAGAGACCTTCTCCATTTCTGAACTCCATATGTGCAGCAAGTATCCTGAGATCATCTGCCGACCAGGTTTACAGCCTGACAGCTTCTGTGGTAGCTCCTGGTTTAAAACAAATGTTTTACACCTCCAAGGTAACATTCCCTTAGCTGAATACTATCTCCTTTAAGATCACCTTTAAATTTTGCCCCGGGCCATTGCCAAACTGGTCATGCAGTGCTAGGGCAGTTTAGGCAGGCTCTTCTCTGACATTTCTTACTTGGAAAGATGTTGCCTTTATTATCATAACATTTATGTCCAAATTTTCCGAACCTTAGTCAGTAACAGAAACCTCTTCATGGGGACATTCTCTGAAGCTAGTTTGTCACTGGCAGATTCATCCTGAACTTTAGCTGATCTGTGCAATGTCTCACCAAGCTGACACCTTTTACTACACCCAACACACTGTTATAGGAAAGGACTAACGTCAATGCTGGATAATGAGTTATAAAAAATCCAATACCCAGAGATGGCTCTTTTATTTCTCCCAATCTGATTCATGTTAGCTTAAGCAATATATCTGCATTTTTCTTCAGTCTGGACAGTGCAGAATACTCAGAAATGGTGAAATCCTAGAAGCTCCTGCTCATATACACATACTTTTGAACATATTGTGCTTATAAAAATTTACCTTTATTAAAAAAAAATCACTGTTCCTATGCTGTAATGCATTTGGGACTCTCTGGAAAGTATGCAATAGTACCTACTCTAGAAGTAAGGTGTATTTATAATTTAAACTAGAAGAGAACTTTGTTTGGGTAACCTAGACTTTGATGCATGAATTAACAATTTTGACTGTGTCCAACAGCTTACACCCAATGTCTCAGAGTCGCTCTGCTAGCACTGGGCTAGAACGCAAGATGTAGTTGCAGAGCCTTGGGAAGCCCTCATCTTGTTCCAGGGCCCACTCACTTCAGAGGTAAAACACTCACCTTGCTTTATTACAAAGCTCTTGGTACCTGAAGGACTGGCAGTGCTCAGAGGTGGCACCTGGGTAATTTAACAACATCATCAAACCACGGGAGACAGAATTTGATTTACAACAATGACTAATGCAATAAAATGGTAAAGCAAGTCAGCACCCAGACTCTGAGACTTTTCAAATATCTTTACCCCCAAGTACTTTGATGATGCAAATCATTATAAAGCACTTCAGACATACCATGCTTAGTGGAAAGTACGGAACAAAGAAGCCTCACATGTAAACTTGAAGGGATTGGGTCATTCTTCTTTAGAGCTATGTAAACCTATTTATAGGATCAACTCTTTTTGCAGAAGACAATGAAAGAAAACAAGCAAAAAACCACAGAAAAAAATGAAAAAGTCCCACACCTTGAGCATAGCACACATAAAAACAGTTGGTAAGAAGGACAGATTTTCTGTAAAGAGGTGAATTTTCAGTAGGGGAGAACAAGAAACAGGAATTCAAATCCTTGTAAATTGACAGGGCTATGCTGATTTATGTCCACTGAGAGCTGTCCCTTCATAATTTGTTCCAGGTTGGAATTTTACTATGAAGAAATGTGCACATTCCTGTAAAGCCAGGGAAAAATACACCCAACTTAATATATACCCAACTAAAAGGGTAGTTTCCATATAGTTCTCTTTTTGATCACTTTAGATATTTTAGGCCACCTCTTGCAACCATCCGATTTCTGAGATCAAAAAAAAGTAACCCAGATATGTGAAGAAAGTTAGTAAAGCCATTGGTCCAGGCAGGACTAAGGCTGCTAAGTACATGATGATTGATATTGGACACATTTCTTTCTTGGCAAAGAGTTCTGGCTTTCAGCTACATCTACTGACATCAGGCACATTAGAAGTGAACCCAAATATCTGCTGAAATTCACAGAGATGTTGAAACATTTTCAATTCTGAAGCCAAAGATGTGTCAGCTGAGAAAGTTAAAGTCTACCTTTGACTTCTTTCATTCTAATTTGTGGAAGAAATGCTCAGCAAACTTGTCAAGTCTAAGCAAGCTCTTTTACAACCCACTTCTCTATTTTCTTGTGGCAGGAGTCCACCAGCAACAATGTTCATACCATACCAGCAACAAGCAATACAGAAAGGTCAGCTGTTCCCCGAATTTGCTAAGTTTGGATACCATCCCAAAGAACAAAAGTGGGTTGAGAACGCTAACCCATATTTCACTTTCCATATCAGGGAAAGAAAGACAAGGTTTAGGCCTACCATTTGCTGATGGATGTGATTTCTAGAGAGATATCCTACTCACTCAAAAGACTTTTGAGTATTATAGAACAGAAGCAAACTTCTTATCTTAAGCCACTTGTCTCTTGCAGGGCTGTAAGGCTTCCCATTACCACTTCTGTCAACTTATTATTTTCTGCTTTCCAACCTCCCTTCTAGTCTCACCATACTCAAGCCTTGATCAAATCCTATGAATCGGTCCTTTACACCACAGGGTCTTTTCAGGGCCTCCAGTAAAGAATATACAATAAATGTCTTGAAACTTTCAGACCAAGAAGCTGCAAGTCTTGATGTGTGTGCTGTTATTGTGTTATTAACCAATAACTGTGTTCAAGTTGCAACTGGTTCTTTGCTCTCAGATTGCTCAGTTTAATTATTTTACTCTTTGGTGCTCAGGTTGCATGTGGGAGTTTTGCTGTCTTCCATTACCTCAAATATTAGCTGAGTTGCAATAACTTTTTTTTCTTTTTTTTTTTTCCTTTAAAGCTTAGGAGAAATTAATCTGTTCAGGCTTTTAAGATGCTATCTTTAAAAACAAACAAACAAACATAAAACAACCCAACAAAAAAAACCCCATCAACAACAAAAAAACAACAAAATGTTCCCTGTCCTTAGTGAATATTTTCACATATATTGGAATGACAATAAAACAGGGAGCGATTTTCAGGAGGGGCACAGCAATGATACAGTTTCCATGTTGATGCCTTGTATATTTATTTTTGATTTAACGTAATGCTCATTGACTTCACCTGAGTGTGTTGAACTTTAATGTTTTAGCGAAAGGTTAGTTCAAGAAATTTTCTTTTTTGACCACATCACAGTTTATATTTTAAATAATTTTTAAAGCAGGCTAAAAGATTAGCTACAGAACAAGATCTAAATGATTAAAATGCTGACTAAATTACATCTAGAGATTATAATAAAAAGGCTGTTTTTTATTTTGGAAAAGAAATAGATTATAAAAATATCTGTTTTGCAAACAGCTACAGTCTATATGAATGGGATTTTAGATGTTTTCATTTTTCAGAGTGGTCCATGGGCAGACATAGGCACAAATTCTGAATTGCAGCCATATCTGGGCTGGGCTACAGTAACCACTGCTGAATTTTCCTTAAACAACCTCCCAGGTTGAGCTCTGGTTCCGCGGGCAGAGCTCATCACCAGGTCAGCACGAAACGCCTCCTGCCTTGCAGTAGCTTCCGCTGAGCTCCGAACTTGCAGAAGGGTTCATGCTGGAGCATCTCCTTTGGGAATACAATTTCAGATACAACTTCTATTTCAGACCGATTAATACAATTTTGAAACAATACCGTGACTGTAACTATTTTGTTGTTTACATTGTCATTAAGATTTGAAGTGAGAGTGAGGATGATTGAAATGTTAGCTTTTTAACCAGATCCTTCAGAGAGGAATTAAAGATGAACAGCTTATAAAGAGAAGCTTTGCAAGGTAAATTCTTGGAACAGATGCCAATTTAAGCACATTTTTGTATTAACCTTTTGCACAAACATGTCATATTCTACAAAGAACAAAATCAGCATGTATACCTTAACAGAGGATGCAAATTGCAATTATCTGAACAAGGAATTTAAAGGCTTCCCTCTCATCCACATATACTGGTAAGAAATGGTATTATGAGTACGCATACTGAGAGACATGTTTTCCTTGTGTGTGAGAATGGAGAAGGCCAAAAATGGGAAGTGTTCTGTGTAGGAACAAGATAAAAATATTGTTCATCTACATTTTTTCTTCTTTACCATCAAAGTTTGTTTCACTTTCTGAAGATCAACCAAGGTACACTAGATTATTGAACATGTTGTGAAGAAATGGGTAGTTACAAGCATATTTCAGCTGACTTCCTTAACTAATGGACTTGTTTCAAGATGCAAAAAGAATACAGTGCAAAAGAATTAAGACGTGTACTAAGAACAATGGGAAAATGAGCACTGAAAGATAAGACATTGTTTAATGGGTTACACACCACAGGATCTAGAAGCTGGAATTCACAAGGTTAAGATATCAGTAAAAGAGAGACGAGCAAAATTAATATTATAAATAATCTCCGATGACAACACCCACAAAGCACAGTTTAAAGTAACTTTCAAGGAAGAACGTCTTAGATCTTGCCTTTATTACTGAATCTGATCTGAATCCCCTAAAGGAAATCTTTTTCAGCAACAGCTATTTTTGAAGTACACATCTGAACTTTATGCAGGTACAGAATAGAAAGTATAGATTACTCAAAATACTAGGTTTCACAAAGCAAAAGAAACAATTTGCAATATCTGAAGACTTACCTGGCTATAGTTTTTTTTTTTTTTTTTTTTTTTTANTGTAATATCTGAAGACTTATCTGGCTATAGTTTTTTTTTTTTTTTTAAGAATAAAATGTTAATATTTATTGATCCAGACTTGTGATTTGGACACTTGCATAACTCAGAGTTTAAGTAAGGCCAGGCTTTGCCCTATTCTAAACAGGTGTTTGAGCCAGGCACAACTGAACTTTACATTGCTTTTGTTTTTTGAGGAAAAAAAGAAGTCTTTCTTGGACATTAAAAATTTTTTGAAATTGATTTTGTCACATTATAGCCTTCTGTGATTGCCTCTCATCCCTTTGCCTTCATTTCCATGACAGCCATGTAGATTACAACCTTTCAGAATGAAAAATGGAGCCAGTGTAGCTGCCTCATGACCCATGTTACATTACAAGCTTCTGTGTGCGGATGATCCTCACACAGGCTTTTCAAAGGAGGGACTAGTGAAGAAAGTAGAGCTACTTCAAACCCTACGACCCCATTTAGTTGTGCAGATTAGGTTTGTGGTTTCTCCCTTAAGCAATGCCCAACCCTCCACACACTCCTGGCTGCTCTCCTGGCACATTGCCACAGCAGGAAGGACTAGGCTGGTCCTGCAATAGGAAGAAAAGTGTTTTTAGTGTGTGTTTTAGCTTGGTTTAGGAGCTGGTGTGGAGGAAGCATTGCAGAATCAGGCATCTACTCCTGCTGACCCCAGAGTCAGAGCCTGAGGAGGAACTACCTGCTTTACCCAGTCTTCAGAAGAGCTGATTTTTACTTTGGAACTATTCTGTCCTGAGTAGAAGCTACACTGAAATATGAAAGCAGACCAAAAGGAAAATAGAAACTATTTACATCTATTTACACACATATGAGGCTCCCTAGGCAGGCTCCTGGTAGGGAATTTAAACATTGGTCTACAATTGTCTTGTATTTTCATACCTGCTAATTATTACAGGTCAAGGGTTAAGTTTATCTTATTATGTTATGTGGACATAAATAAAATGAAGACTAATTACAAATATAGATATTGTAATATTAATTACAAAATATACATCTACAAAATTAATATTTCATCAGCATCACTATACATTGCCTTTACACAAAAATAATGTCTGCTGCTTTCTATCCAAATTCTTTCTGTCGTACTTCTTTGGTATAACAGGATTCTAAAAAAAATAAAAAAGCAACAAAATCATCACAGTGGTACAAAAAAATATTCCGGGTCTCAAAACTGTAATTGCCATGGGATCTTGGAAACTTGACTACTGAAATGATGGCTGTGTGGCAGAGCCTCAGGAAAGAATAAATAAAAATGAACTCACCTGCAATATCTAAGTTTTGCCACTAGGATCTGTGTCCTCTGTGATCATAAGCTAACTCTTACTCATATTGGGGGTGCAGGGGAAGGAATTATCTTGTCTTTGATCTCTGGTTTCTGCTGAACCATTTCATATTTCCCTCCTGTTCTCCCTCCTGCCTTTCCCAGAGGGCAACCGTGGACCAGATGTGAATGCAGTCACAAACATGCCCATAAATACTTCAGCAAGAAAATGACATTTCTTTACCCTCACATAGCAAAATTCCATAGACATAAGCCTGCTCATTCACTCTCCAGCTTGCAGCTAATCAGTACTAATCAAAGTGATCAGATTCACACTTCCCTGAGCTTTCCTAGATTTATACTGTGAGGACCGGGATTTCAGCATGTACACGTACGTTCACAGGCGGTGAGTAGCCAGCCATATGGGGAACTTAGAAGATGAACACTGAAACTGTAGGGTGCACTTCAAAAAAAGAACAAATTGATTCCTGATGCCATCTTTTCCTCTTCAGCTAGTGAGGGATCCCGACAATAAAGCAGCAGCACTCTTCATCACTTTCACATGGTAAGTGAAACAACAACATGACACTACCTGATGTTACCATATATTCTATGTAAAAATTATTTGTTTTTGATAAATCTCTTGTAATGCTTTGATCTTCAGGTCTCATGAGTCATATTACAGAGGAATTTACTGTATTTAATTTAGAAATCATTTGAAAAGGTCTACCACACTCATCTCTCTCTGTACCCATATGAAGGAAAATCTCCAAATGAAGGAAGTAGAGGAACTTCTGAGGCCAGTGAACTCTGTACAATTGTTTGTTAAACACTGAAACAAAAACAAGTTACAATGAAACAATTTTAACCCCATCATTTTAAGTAGCTATCAGATACAAGAGACATAATCAGAATTTCTGAAGGATTTGCTTTTAAGTGAAGCCTTGATTCAGGGGAATATTGGAGGTGAAGAATGGCCCAGAAGTGTCCATAACATTCACATATTGCTTGCTTTGATTTAGGACTCAGTAGACTCGGTCTGAAATCACCTTGCTCTTGTCTAATGAATGATTTATCTTTTCTATCCATTGTAATCTAGAATGTGGGCATTTTATCTATGTACCCTTACAAGAAATGGAGGGAAAATGTAGTACTTCACGACTGACTTAGGACAGCAAAGTTCAGTGCCACAGATACTGTATGTAAAATTGGGCAAGTTAATTCCTACTTATTCCAGAAATGAGTTAGTAAGACCTCCAATAGAAGGAATTTTGGTATGATAAATGCTAGAGCTGGATGGAGATAAGAATTAAGAAGAATTAAGAATTTAAGAAGAATTACTAAGGAATGTTGCAGTTTCCTGAGAAGCAAAAATACTGACTTCCAGATTTTCTGATTTAAAAGTGATCTAGTTGTGAATCAATATAAAGGCTAAAAGAACACCCAATTTTCTTTTCTTTTTTTTTCTGTATAATAAACTTGAGAAACAAATCTCACCTTTAAATGAACTATCAACAATACATTTGGTTACATAATAGCAATTATACAACAATAATAAACATTACAATGGCTACATAAAACCATTTACTTTGCTGGAGGAAGGGAAGCATATTTGAAGACATTCACCTTGCTCTGAAGTACACGAAGCACATACATCCTACAGAAGTAGAAAGCAGTACTGTGCTTGATTAGAAACATCTAAGACCTGAGTATGGATTAATACAGGAGCACTGGCACTTATTTAGATAAGATGTGTTAAGTTATACTATTTTCCCAGATGATTCTTACATCCTTATTAAGCTATGATAACTAAAAAGTGACCAATCTTAATTCAAAAACTTCTTGGGATATTACTGAAAGTGAGAGCTGTTTATTGCACAAGTAAATTTCTCTCCATGGAGTTAAAAGGACTTTTCAACTCTACTTAAGAGAGGGAAATCTGTCAAACACTTTGCAAACAAGAGTACAAGCTGTTTAACAGCAACACTATCAACCATTTACATCTTCTACAAACTGCTAGGCAAAGAAAGATGACGTGCTGTATTTTTTATTTTGGGAATACAAATTTGATTTTTTTCTGCTCCAGGATGGGAGTAAGACAAAAAAAAGGAGAAATGGAATAAATTTCAAGTTTCCAAACTTAATTATGCCATTGCTCTTTTAGGTGAATCAAAATGTTTTGTTTATATTTTTCGCTTCTTACCAGTAAACAAACACCAAAATCAAAACCTATAGTTTAACAAGGGAAACTGGAACATCTCTGTTCCAAAATATTCAGCATTGAATGCTATCCATAATGAAATGCTTACTCTCAGCTTTTCATTTTTGCACCCTGAAGTCACAGCTGAATTTAACCTTCAGCAAATTAGCAACTTCCAGTGGGAAAGCAGCTTTTCCAATGGGAAAAACAGATGCTTTCAGCTGGCCAAAGTGATCGTCATGATCATAAGCACTAATTTCCTAAGGAAAGCTGCCAGTGGTGTAATGCAGTTGCTGAGGATTTAGGGGACGGCAGTGAGGTACAGTGAGAACCTGACATCGTTTCCAGGCACACAGGCATCCCAGAGGAGTTAGGAGAGGACAGTGCCAGGCAATAGCAAAAGAAATCAGGTGAATTACTTACAGGTTGCCAGGAGATACTAGCCAGCAACTCTGACTTTTTGGCAGTTCATTAACAAATGGAGATTAATTTGAAAAGGAAGGTAGTTTTCCACATTCAGACCGCCCAATAGATCTCAAACTGACTCATACCTGAGGGACTATTTACTTAAATATAATCCAGGACAACCTAGAAGTAGATTGTACCCCACAGTACCCTGTACCCCCATCCCACATCCAGAAAGCCCCTAGCCAGACAAGCCACCTCCCAAAATCCTGAGGAGCCCCTCTGCAATCCTCAGTAGCAACCCTTTAGTCACCCCTGCTTCAACCGTGCCCCTTGGATGAGCCAAGATGATGCCAGTGGCCACAGACCATGGCAGAGGTGCAAGAGGGGAGAGGGCAAAAACTGCAAATACCAGTCCAGGAGCTGAGTCCCTGCTTCCAAAATGTTCTTCACGTCAGATACAGGTCAACGTGGTGTTAGCCCTGGCTAGTCACACCAAATGCTGTATCCTGTAGTATCCTGACGCTGGTCAGGTAACGTTATTTATAGATATGTGATTGAAATGCTGTAAGTACAGAGGCCTCCCATTTTAGCTAGATTTTTCATCATCAGAGATACCAGAACTCCTGTCCAGATCATCATGACTCAGCTCTGACAGCCCCTGGCAGAAACCCAGACTCATCTGAATTAGTTGCTAACAAAGTGGAATCTTCTCTCACTTTCTCTCCACAGTGCAGAGGTGGCTCCAGCTCTGCTTGTATTGACTAAACCTACTAATGACTCCTGCTAATGATGTCTGCCAATGACCCCTGAAGATATAAACTAATGATACCTGCTAACAAACTGCAACCTTCTGTTCATTAAAGGCCAAAGTCCACCGACTTTACCGCCCCTAGGTAGAGCCTCAGTCAATTGCCTCTTGTGAGACACTGAGATGCCTCCTTTTGCATCAACTTAAGACTCTCCAAATGGCAATAATATCTAGTTACAAAAGCATATGTCCACTCTGAACCAAAGATACACTCACCAACTCAAAATATCTACTGAAGGAAAGCTAGGACCTGTGTGATGGTGGACAAGTGTTCTGGACTGCAAGTGGAGTAACCTTTTGTTAGACTTGAGTATGATAGAGAAAATCCTTACAAGCTACAGTGATTGCATTTCTTATCATTAGAAGGAGAATTTAGAGAATCAGATTGAAACTATATTCAAAGTTGGGGAAAAGTCAATATATTATAATAAAAATATTTCTAGAAAAATTATCCAAAGACTCCATGATAATTCCATTATAGAAAGTAGGTTTCTTTCAACCTGGGTAAGGTTCAGAATAATTCCTGTTAAATACCCTGTCTTTTAGCCCGCACAAGCCGTGATACTCACACTATTTGCTAGGTTTTCTGTTGCAGATAATGTGCAATGTCAGTGAAGAGACTCCTGACCCACTGTATCTCTGGTAGATTTAATCTGTGCTGGGTGCCCTCGGGGAGCAGCAAGGTGCCTGTTCAATTAGTATCCTCGGAGCCATCCTAGCTAAATTCAGCAGAGTCCACCAGTGAAAGCCCCGCACTGATGCAGCTCACGGTGTGGCCGCCACCATAAGCTGAAATCAATGGCAGCTGCTTAATGCTGGCTCTGTTAAGGCCCCGGGGACACGGGCTCAGCCGCATCCAGCTGCCCCTGCAACAACCTCCTTATTACACAAGTTCAAGGGGATAAACATCCAGAAGCAGAAACTTCCTAAACTGCCTCTAAAATGTAAATAAACATGCAGGCAAGGGTGATTCTTTTGGACAAGATACGTCCACTCCGGCATATAAATTAGTGCTTTGCTAAGAATTAAGCAGGCAAGAAAGAAGGTTTTATTCCCTCTTGCTCCTTCTAATCACCAAATCCATGACCTAACCTGAGCAGAAATGTGTAATTTTAAGATTAACAGGGAATTATTCATGAAAAATACCATTTCTGTATAGGCAAGTGAATGATCACTGAGGTACAGTCACGAAGTATACTCAGAAAATGGCAATTCTGGGATAATAAAAATAACCAAAATCAGAATAAAACTCATAACTTTTAAGTATTAAAGGATTATTTAATTTTTCTGAGGACACATCATTCCAAACACCTGGAAATAAAAGTATTTTTCTGCACATTGTTTTTAGACTAAGTTCTGACATTTTCTGTGAATTTACCCTGTGCTTTTCTGATACTGATAACTGAGAAGACTGAGTCACCTTCCTAGGTTAGATGTATAATTAAAAAAAAATGGGAGCACAGTGGGTTCTACTCTCCAAAGACAGACATGGATGGCCAACCACACATATATAGGATATTAATATAGAGAGCAAGTAAACACAAAAGTGTTCATTTCAAAATGTATAAGGAAGCCAAAGAGAAGAAGAAAACAAACAAACAAAAAACTCCAAAAAGTAAGCCCAGAAATCAGATATTTACTGTGCTTTCCTGCCATAGACATTCCAGCAGCCCTGCCCTGGGATCCTAGCACCATTATACAGCTAATATTGCTTGATTACCCATGCACCACCACAGCCGCAGCCTCCCAAGAACTGAAATCGAGTTTTCTATTCTTAGCTCGTGGTAATTTAAGCTCATTATGGAGGTGCTTGTATTCCATGAGCACAAGAGATAAAGGAAGCAATATAACTGTAATGAACAGCTGAAATAGCAACCACAGCAGGCTCTGTAGGCAAAAAAAAAATCTTTTCTCAGATGTTGTCTTGATTTCTGTCCCACAGGTCTAAGTAGTTAGTGCTCTCTGTATGTTTTATGAAGATATTCACATGCACATGCTTAATGGAAGCAAATATGATACGCTATTTAATAAGAGCAGGTACATCCAAGCTTCGAAGGTAGAACTGCCCAAATTATGGAATGGGGAAAAAGGAAAAGTGTTAGCTTAGATTCAGGATAAATAATGATAAGTCATTTAAAATCATACTTAGCTGAAGCTAGGTAGCCATACAGCTTTCCTTTTCATATAAATAAATGTCTTATGCGTCTAATGATTCTCATTTAGACTGGAGGAAATGGATGCATGCAGATGTAACTGTCAGAAGCAATAAGCACAGGAAGAAGAGCCAAGCACTCCTGGTTCCTTCTGATGAATATTTGTGCTCCCCATCTTATTGACTGGGTGCTGCTTTTCTTTTGCTGCTGTTCATTAATGCCGTAATCACATCATATGGCCAAATCCTGTAACCTCCTCAGACACAGTGGTCATCTTTGCTGAGCAAGGAGTTCAGAGAGGATGGGATGTGGGCAGAAATGGTACGTTTGGCACTACAAATTTAGAGAGAGCATCTTTATCAGTATGGACGGTACCCAAAAGAACCACTTTATGAAAAACATCACCTGGATGATGATGTACCTCTTTACCAACACACAAGGCTGCTCCTTACTTTATACGCTCCTTCTGCCATGAATTACAGGAAAGCATCCACCTCCAGCACTGCAAGGCAACATCTGGAAGCAGCTGCGGAGGAGATCTTCTTAGCATTAAAATTTGGCCTACTAAATATTATGAATTCCCATCTCATAAAAAACTCACACAAAAATGTTCAGAAGCTAGTGTAACTGGTCAGAATCTGGTATATGTTTAAATAAATTTGGGATTTGTATGTTTAAATAAATTTGAAAATCATACTTGTCCCAGTAGTTTCAAAACAGAACAGCATTTCATTTACTTATTTTTCCCTAACAAAATAATTTCTCTATGTTTTTCACATGGTTTTCAATTCTCTCTTGGCACACATTCATCATTCCTTCCAATGAGGAAAGAGCAGAGGAAGGAAGAGTGAGGAGGGAAAACATCTGGCTAAGATAAAGGCAAAAAAACTCTGTCACTTCAATCATTATGGCTTTATGATTCCAAATTCATATTGTGAGGGAATATTGTGTTGAAAAATAACTCTGTCTAAAAATCTTCTGACACTGCTACATAATTAAAATGCAGAAAGCATAATTTAAGCATAATTACTGCCATGGCCCTGGATCTCCCCATAACAACTACCTATGCGACACCTCTGAACATCCCTGTTCTGTCACACAGCATCAAGTTCATATTTATCTCAGAGGGGATAAATCTCCCTCTGCCATATTTGGGTATTTGTGATGATGATTCCTACATGATCATCTACAAACACTTTGCAGTGTTCATATAGCAGTTGGCAATTATCACTGCCCAAATTTGGAGCACTTTTACTAACAATATTATTCTACTTCTAAGTTCACATCTTCAAACTAAAGTAGTTTGAAATAAAATTAAAAAATTCTAAGTATTTTCTCAACCAAAATACACTAAAGGCAGTAAATTTTCAGTATTTGGCTATACATCTTTTTGTTCTTCCCTTTAAAAGAGAAAAGAAGGGATATTTGAGGCGAGCATTCTCCACAATAACAATAATGAAGTTGTTTTTGAAATATCTTGCTCTGTGTTACAAAAGTTATGATGGAAAGTTTCTAGCCAGCTTTTCTGCTTGTCCACATTCTTGATACATGCAGGGAAATTCACTGGTGCTAGCCGAAACAAGGCAGGCTTGAGTCTAGATGCTACCAAGAGCTGGGAACTACCAACACCTGAGGATGAGACCTGAGGACTTTGCATAGAGGAACCATTCTAGATATATCTTTTTTCTTACTAAATTGTAAGATTAATTTGTGGTGAGAGAGAAGGGATGGATACAACAAGAAAATGATAACAGAACCTTGTTTATGACCATAATGCTATGACTTCAGTGAGTAAGACTATCTTTATGCTCCACAGCACTGGCACAGTAGTTTTAAAGGATTTACTTCTGCCATTCTGTGACCTGAGACAATGAGATAAGCCCATACACAGAAATGCGTGGACAATCTCCTTTCATTACCTGTCACCCAGTCACTGCTCTGACATCTGAGAGACAGAGGAAACTATTTCCACGTAATAGAGAGGATATAAGCTGAGTTGCTTGGCACATGCCTTAGAGGTTGCTATGTTTGTCAGTGGTTTGAGTTTTCCAGGGAGTTGTTGTGCAGCTGTTGAGCTGCAGAATTGGATCATAAAGCTGATTTTTTCCCTAGCTTATTTTCACTCTGGAGAAAAGTTGGAGGATGCCAGCAAGAACCAGAGTGACCATGAGAGCTACAGTGCTTAGGTTTTTTAGCCTTCCATGAAGACTTTCGTTACACTTATCACAGTATGATCATTTCTTAACTCTATTTATAAATAGAGCAGCCAAAGACAGAAGCAATTACAAGGCAGGAATCCAGAGATCTGAGACAGCTGCAGGAACCTACCTTGATTCTTGCGAATGGGGCCAAAAGAGAAATCTTAAGCTGTTGACTCCCTCCTGATTGCAGGTTTTCTGATGAAATGGCTTTCCTCCAGTCTCTGTTACAGCACAAGTTCTCTTCAATATGATCACATCCTTGCCAACAAATATTAAGATACACTGATTATCCTCTGTCCCTGGGCCACAGTTAACCGTGACTGGCTGGTCTGATCAGTGAAATTTAGAGATTTCTTCTTTGAGCAGGAATGAAGCCTGGGATATTGTGTTCTTTGGTCAGAGTCCTCTTGCTAAGACCCTCACAGCAGTAAGAGCTTGCATTCAGATCACTCAGCTCAGCACCTGGTTCCCTGCTTTCCTTCGTTTAGTTCAGTTTCCAAACTACTTTGCATGGGTAAGTGTTGGATCTGCTCTGGAGTCTGGCCTCTTTTTATTACACTCTATGTTTGATCACATGAACAGAGGTGAGAGCTGAATCCAAGCTGCTCTCCATGGCCCAGCTCACTCTCTTGTGCTCCCAAGCAAGTCCACTGGTTCTTTCCGAGCATTAGTGTGTCTGGTCCAAATTTCATGCCTTCCTCCTAAAATAACCTCACTTTGGACAATCAGACTGCATTTGCAAGCCATAAGAAAGGTCAGTGACACATATTTTAAAAGCTATTTTTGAATGTCTGGCTCCACACTTTTTATCTCTTGAAATTCCCTTCATGACTCTCTATGGCTCCAATCAAACTCCCATTGATTTCCTCAAGAATTGGATCAGGCCTTCTGTGGTGCCTGCCAAAACAAGAAAGCAGAGTACAGTCAAATGCCTGCATTTGGGAAAGATGCAATAAAAAACGTTTAGATTAAAATGTGGTTCTACTCTGAAGACTGTCTCTGTCAGTGGGGTTGTCTTTCCATGTTTGACTCTTAATCATTTCCTTATCATCAATGCTGAGTTTATATATATATTTTTTCTCTTCTGACTCATAGACCTCAAAAGTCAACCTGGGATTAGGAGAGGAAGCGTGGTATTGTGGTTAAGACAATGGAGTAGTGTTCATATCCACTTCTGCCACAATCACCCACCAGCGACCTTCGGCAAATTGCTATGGGAATGATTTCCAAAAGAACTCAACTTTGGCCTAACCCTATTTCCCAAGATTTAAATAGAAACAGAAACTTGCAGTAGTGGGGAGATAGGTTGGACTTAGGTGTCACAGAAAACAAAACAAAACAAAACAAAAAACTTCTTCCTTTTCGCATTTCCTTCTGTTTAGCAGTATTAATCCTTCTTATCCAAGTCCTTTAAGATTGAAATTCTTCAGCAAGGAGAGACACTCTTACACAGAGATTATACAGGACTTGGTCTAATAAAGCCTAAATCTTTATTGAGTACTCTAGAACAAGGTCAAACTAGGACAGGAACTAAGTCAGACCAGTGATCCATGTTGTTGGCTCTTCTCTTTCTGATTTCGTCCAGCTAAGGAAGCCTAGAGACAAGCTTAAGACTGCAGCATGTTAAGAGTGATCACAGAATCACACAGAATCACAGAATGGTTGAGGTTGGAAGGGACCTCTAGAGATCATCTAGTCCAACCCCCCTGCTCAAGCAGGGACATATAGAACAAATGGCACAGGGTCACATCCAGGCAGGTTTGGAGGATGTCCCGAGAAAGAGACTCCACAAGAACCTCTCTGTTCCAGAGTTCTGTCACCCTCACAGTGAAGAAGTTCTTCCTCATGGAACTTCCTGTGTTTCAGCTTGTACCCATTATCCCTTGTCTTGTCACTGGCCACCACCGAGAAGATCCATTCCCAGCTGTGTGCCTTGTACTTCTAGTAATACATTATTTAGTAAATAATAATCATAATAAAAGTTAACAAATAATTTAGTCTGTTGCCAAAAATGCAATCTAGCATACAGGAATATTTCTATATTAGGAAAGTAAACTGAAAAGGAAGAAATTGCATTTTCATCACATATGGCTAAATACACATCTGCTAAACAAGATATAATTTTCTAGTCACATATGTACGCTAGCAAAATATTAAGGAGAAAGTAATACAGTCTAAATATATCCTGCAGTACCACTGGTTTAAAATGTGGCATTGGGCACATCGCTTTTCTTCTTAGTAAATCCATTTTCCTCTTTCCCTCTTTCCCAGATTCATTTAGATATTTGTAAGCACTCTGCGAGGGTGGTGACTTGCTTTCCATTATTGTTCCTGCAAGACTTCCTAGTGTGGTCCCTGATCTTGAAAGGAGTTTCCAGATGCAATTGAAAAAAAAATCTTTGAATATATTTTACATGAAGCAATTATAGGAAATCTTTCTCTATGGAAATATTTCTACTGGTCTGAGAGCATCACAGGCAGTGGAAGATATATACTGTTATAAACAACTTGGAGGATATCCATCAAAAAAATTAGATGGCCTTTTCTGTTTTAAGTTTACCAAGAATTGGAACTAAACACATGCCTTCTGAAGAAATCCCTTTCTCCCTCCAGCCATCACACTGAACTGAAATAAAACAGATGTGCTCAAATAAAAAAATCTGTGCTTACTTGCTAGATTTTTTTCCTTGCATTTCTTACCAACACATATGACTTGCACCAATACAGGTAATAGCAAAGAGTATTCTTCAGAAGTTTCCTATTGCTATATTCTGCCAATGCCTGCTGTGATTTCATTCCTATAAATAATGGGTTTCTTGTGTTATATTGTCAGATCCCTGACATAGAAGCCAAACTGAAATCTCAAGCATTCTTGGAGATATTTTTTTAAAAAACTTAAAAATCAAAAATCTCAAAACCTAAATAAACAGATAAAAAGTCAAAAAAAATGAACATATTCAAAATTTTTGGTCAATTAATGTTTACTGTAGGAAGACAAAAATGTACTCTTCAAAAAAAATCAGTTTTGATATAGGAATATAAAATATTGCTCAAAGATTTATTCAAATATCTTTTCAGAAGTGAGTTCTCAGGATGGGGTTTCATAGTTTCACCATTACATTAAGAAAAATAAGTTGTTTGTAGAATACTATGCAGTTCATAAGTTACCAGTTATAAACTAATCCTCGATATCCAGTCTAAATCCTAAGGGAGGCTTCAAGGCAGCCACTTCTTTTTGGCAATACAGTGATGAAAGATATATTGTTGAAAACCATAAAGTCTTGGGAAAAAATTTAGCAAACTATCTACACAGGAATGAAATGCTGAGAGCTTGGCTCATCAGCTGGAGCTTTCTGGAGAAGGAGGGGCTGCGAATATTTTCATACAGGTTAGCTGAGCAGTCTGAAATACAAAGGAACCTGCTGGATGTGAATTGTCAGAAAGGCTCTCTGCTGTAGCAGGGAACTTTGCCTTCCAGGGATCTGTGGATAAAGATTAGGTGTAATCTAAGTATAAGCTATCTTTTCATTATGTTGTTCATAGACACTGTTATCGTAAATGAGATCTGCATTCAGAAAACATGTTATATGTTTACCAGTTCCCTGGAATCTGCATTCATAAGGAAAGTCTATCACAAGCAAAACAAACAAACAAAAAAAAATCAGCAGCACGTATGTGACACTGCACAACCTGCCCAAGTACCCGTCACCTCTGATGATTCCAGCCTGTGTGAACGCAGAGGGAGTTTGCTCTTCCACAGCGGAGGATTGCACCAGGATGAAGTGCCCCTACCCTGACTTCTTACCAAGGCAAAGCTCCTGACAAAGTGAAGCCTGCAGGATTTAGTGATGCAGCCAGATGTTCCCTTCAGCATTAAATGTGGGAGAAGCCAAGGGGTTTTAATGAGAATATTTCAGTGCACATGGCTTCATCACAGGTCATTTTATAAACCACTAACACTTTCCCAGACATCAAGGACTGTAGTAAACAACCTGTCCTAAAACGGAAAACAATTCCTTGGAAAAGCCTGTGATGCCCTTCCTAAGGCCACGGCCACGGGAGTCAGCAAGGCTGGAGTCAGCCTCGTGCGCCCACTTACGTAGCTGATGGGCCCTTTGGGACGTGCCTGCAGGTCACCACACGCCAGCACCATGCCGCACAGCAGCAACGTTCGCGCTGGCAGCTCAAGGAAGCCCAGGGTCACCAAGCAGGCCGTGCATAGCACAGAGCTCAGCTGCCCACCATGGGGACCTTGGTGCAGCCACCATCAGCTGTGCTGCAGTCACGCTTAAGAAATGCAAGGCAGATAGGAGGGGGACATGGGCGCCCCACAGCCCCCAGAGCCCTGACTGGGAGCGGAGTTGACGAGGCCAACGTGGCCTCCATGAGGAGGTCCTCGCTGCGGCTGGAGGCTTCCAGGTGCTGCTCTAAGGCTGAAAGTAGATGAACGCCCAGGCTTCAAATATAAACACTGGTAGCGACATGGTAATTTGGTCATGTTAACGCCTCGGCTAGGCATCAGAAGAAAGCAAATCCTGGATCTGAGCACTCCCAGAAGCTGGGGATCCTCGAGTAGGATCTGAGGTTTATGTCAGGAATTCTTCTGTGCACAACTTAGACAAGGTGATTGGTTTTTTAACTGGAGACTATTTCATGGAAAGACTTCAGAAAGCATTTGATGTTTTTAGCAAAATCCTCGTCCCACTGAAGTCAATGGCAAATAGTCCCTCACTTCAGTGAGACTATGAGTTAGGCTTTGTTCCTCCCATCTCCATACAACAGCACATCTGCCAGCTGCAGGAGCAACTTTCAGTTCCTTGTGAAAAGAGACATTATTAACAGAAGAATCTTCTTAGTGGGTTCATCAAATGATTGTACTGAGGAAAGTTTGATATGATTCAGAGGCCACATCCTTCTGAATGCACACTCAGTGGTAGTTAGGAACATATGTTTTTTATAAATTTCTCATTCAGAAACAAAGACTGACAGTAAAAACCAAAAGCTTTGATATTTATATAAATTGCTAAATGGTTGCACTGGAAAGTACATTTCAATTAATGTGTCACAGTGCATCACAGTTAAGTTTGCCGACTCAACTGACTTTAGCTTTCTATAGATGGTTTAAGTTTACCCTGCAGTTGACTTAAAAAACCTCCACTTGTTGGAGAGCACTCACTGGAGGAAACGGGTTGCTATATAAAAAAATATTTCATGGGAATCCAGAACATGCAGGAATGTTACTATTATTTCCACCTTGTTACCAATTTCAAAGCTATGCCAATATTCCCTCTTGGCTTTTTAGATTAACACAATATTCAAATAAAGTCTTTTAGTAAGATTTTATATAGATTAACTAGAAACCAGACACAACTTTGCCCATTTGTGTTAGCTTCTTTGTTTCTTATGTACTCTGCTGCCGCCTCTAGGACAACATTATAAAACTAGGGTTTGCTCTATGGCAAGTAGAGATGCAAGTTACTTCTTTACTTTAAATAATTCTGTAGGACAATATCGAGGCAATTCCAACTGATTTTTTTGCTAGTTATTTTTGGAAATTAAAATGGAAAACTGCTAGGATCTTGCTCAGTTAAAGAAAGTCAGGTCTACCCAGCAAGGATAACACATTTTGATGCCTTTTCTAGACTGAGCTAATCTACTCAGCTCTTGGGTGTGTGGGAAAATATATAAAAAAATCTCTTTAAAACATACCTTGCTTTCAATTTTTCCACTGATCTAAGAGCTGAGTAGATAAGCACATATAAAATGGCCCTTAAGTGTCAGAAATCGACTGTGTGGGGAACCAGGCAATGTGCTCTGGTTCCAAACCCTTCACTTTCCTAGGAATACATCAAAAACGCATTGACCAGCTCACATCCCAAAGGGTGTGTGTAGTCGTGGAGAGATTACAGTGTATTTCCTGATTGATTGTGCTGGGTTGGGGGTTGGTAATCTCCAAGAGGAAGAATAGTTGTCCTTGAGCAAGAGGAAAACAGCCTGTGTAGTCCTCTGCTCTTGTCACCAGCCTGCACAGGTGACCTGTAGCAGATCTTGATGGACAGAATCAGTGGTTTACACATGCCTTTTCCAGCATATCTTTCCCGGCAGGTGTCAGTAATGCTAGGACTCAGGAGACCCAAGATAAAGAAAATTGGATAAACACAAGTGAAAGCTATAGAAAGGTCAATTTAGACTTGGAATTAGCTAGCAGAAAGCTCACACTGCACATACAATTCTCATTTCCCTGCAGTATTTAAATAAAATAACTACCAACTCCAGGAAAAGCTCCTTTCTGTTTGTTAGATTGTCATCTCCAGTCCCACTTGGCTGCTGAAGGACTTCACTTGACTGCTCTGTTTTAGCAGGACACATTCAGAACAATGTGACCTCTCTTGCCTGCTTCCACAAACAGAGGGGATTTTGCCTCCATATTTTAGAATACCTGTGGCCAAAGAATATATAAAACTGACTAATAGGGGCAAAAGCCTTATCTACTCCTTTTGGGAGATGAGAGATATCGTATGCAGAAGAGGTGAATCTGCAATATTCACATTCAAGTGTGAATCAACATTTCAGCCTTCCTTTCCCCAAAGTCTGAGCCAGTTACAGTTCCAGCCTAAACCATTACCATATTAATGGCTCTTCTGAAAAAAAAAAAAAAAATCATCCAGTAACTACTAAAATTGACCAAAGAGAAAGATACATATGCAGTTTCCTCTGCCTAAGGGTGCTTCACTCACCAGCCTTTCTGCCCTTCAGACACTGATGTTTTTCCGACTCGAGCTCTGCTTGTTGCCTCCTGTCATGCTGCTTCAAGCCCCTGTGACCCTTCTTGAAGGAGCCCCAGCCCTATCCCCAGCCTCCCAAGAGTTTCTCATACCCTGTGGACACACCACTACCACTTTTGTTCATTAGGTGGTGAGATAAACTTTTTTTTTTTCTAAACTATTGACCTTGGAGACTGATGTGCATATTAGCTGACCTCTGATTAGGCCGTGACCAAACCCTATTGAAATCAATGAGAGTTACACCACGGTTTCCAATAGGGTTTGGATCAGTCTCTTAAAGACTTACAAGGTCAACATGCCTTCCCCATGTGTGAAACAACTTAAAATAGTGACCATTTTCCCTCAAATGAAGAGTCCAAGGAAGTTAGCATTTTGCTGTTGCCATCACTTAGCCCAGAATCTCTTCTCAGTCCTGCAATCCTGCAACTTCTTCGAGGAAAGCTGTGCATTTGTTGTATAAAATGCAGAATTACTGAGTCAATGCAGTAACCTGCTTTTCCCCTGGGAAAACAAATGGTTTATTGAAACCAACTTCACTCAATGTTACAAACAGAAACATGCATAAATCATGTTAGCTGAAAATGTGTGAAACGCCTTCAAATCTATTTTACTTCTTATCCAAAAAATATATCCTATGTATTTCGCTTTTATTTGAGAAATGCCAAACCCCTTCATTTAAAACTAACTAAATTTGCAACCATCAGAGAATGATTATGGAAAGCTATGCCAGAATTTGTCACTCCATAATAACAGATTGCTTATAATGCTATGTTTTGTTTCCTTTTTTATTGTTATTTTAAGGGACAGAATTATTTCTGAAGTCACATGGAAATATTTTGATTAGAAGTATATTTACACAACTGAGTATATTCCCAAATAACAAATCTCTTTGAAAAGGGCCAAATACATTTGAGTTTGAAAGTTTTACTTATTTATTTTAAAACTAAAGATCATTCCTTCAGAATTTTCCCATTACATATTACATAGTGATATATGAACAGTAAGAAAAATGAAAACTGGCAGAAGCAGTTGAAGAAAAAGAAGTCTCCACAGGAGCCAGGCTACAAAATTGCAATTTGCTGCAAGTGATGAATGCAAACCAGCAATCTTTCTGAATGCTAGCCTTTGAAAAATGCATACTTGAGAAGAACATCTTAAAATGCTTCATGCATGAAATACATATTTTCCCTTACTTAAAAATTATTATAAAATCTAAGCGCTAGGCATCTTCTTGCACTCTTGCCTGCTTATAAAAATTATTCCTGTTAGTCCACATTTATGCAAAGCTTTAAAAAAAATGAACATCAGCAATGAAAATGCAGAACAAGAAGAAAGTCACCTCCAGTCCTATTCCCAATTCTACCACAGGAAGGAGTGACCCAATGTTCTCTTTCAAGTCATGAAGAAGAAAAGAGGCATAATGAGCAAGGGAGGCAAATTAGAGGCAATATCCTTTGGTCAGATTTTGTTCATTCATTTAAAAATGGGAATAAAAACAACTTGCATCCCCTGGGTATTGCTAAAGACATAATTATGTTTTTTTTATAGTGTTTCAATTATGCTTGCATGGAACGATAACTGCACATTGCCACACACAAACAGTTATTCATTTGTAGTCTAGTAATACATCCAGTGTAGTCTTATCCTCTGAGAAATGATGGGCCCCACCCTACAGAGATTACAAAAATAATAATAACTCATTATTGTTAAAAAGTAAGATAATCATATCTACCAGATGGGCAATTTGCAGGGAGCTATTTGTTGCTTTTTGTACAATAATTTCATTTGTAAATACATAAATGCTAGTTTGTGCAAAGTGCCAGTAGATGGAGCTAAAGAATACAGGCACATACTCTGTTTCCTGGGGGGGGTCAATGGAAGGTGTATAGAGAGAACATTCCCTTCCTCTTTGTAATCTGCATGGGGATATCAGCACAGTTCAGACAGATACTGCTGAATCTGAACCTGATTTCTAGTCCTAATTGCACGGTCAGGTTTGGGTTTTCAACTGTCCAGAAGCATCGGCTCCACCAGGAAGTCTCATATGACCTGCAAGGTTCTGTAAACCTTCATCCTTCCTCCCAGCTACCACAGCCCTTCCCACCATCCATCCAGACACTCCTGCAAGGTAAGAACCAGTCACACAAAGAAATATAATGCAGTGAGGCAAGATGAACTGCAGATGGATGTAGGAGCCTAGGAGGGAACGGGAAGGGATGGGGCAGGAGAAACATCTGCATTCACAGGGCCTGGCAGCATGCGGACTAATCATCACTTAAGCTACAACCTCAACTGCTTTTGCTGGGACTCACACCCCAAAAGATTCAAGCAAGATCTGAGGAAAAAGCTCCTGAGAGGAATTTTTGATTTTGACACACTACTTCAAAAACGGTGTGTCTGAAAATTCAGGTTATGGCCATTAGTTTTGTCAGTTCTACATTGATTACCCGGATCATTACCACACTCACCTAACATCAACTAAATCTTTATTCATTCACTGTTGATGACCACCAAGCTCATATCTTTTAGTATAGAATTCTTCTATAAAGCTATTTTAGACCATAAAACACCATAACAAATCAAGAAAACTGATATCTCACACAGAAGTTGTAGCAGTCCCAGAGAAGGGGAAGGAATCTCCCTCCCTTTGTGTGCTGTTACCCTTCTGCTTCCTAATATCAAAGTCATAAAAAAAAACTATTGGTAGATTCTTCAGGGGAGGCACTTCAGGTGAAATCTCACATCATTCAAAGGCAGCTGACATTTCTCCTTTGCTTTTCATTTTGTGCATATATTTTAATAAAAAATATTTCTAAAGGAAGAAAACAAGGGTAACATTGCTAGAGGTTGCTAGAATAATGACCTTATTTTACCCACATACAATTAAAATTATTTTGCTCTAATTTGCCAAAATTCGTTATGTTTCACAGCTTTGAAGATCTGGCTCAACAAACATCTTCCAAGAAAAGCTGTTGTGTGAGGTTTGTAAGCTTCAGATCTGGTTTGTATCAGCAGCTTTTCCCACTGTGCTCAGCAACATACTCCAGACATTTTCATCTAAGTCTTCTTGTTTATGTTGGTTTCTCCTCATAATGACGGAAATTTAGTAGCGCAAGGAAGACCAAGCATCCCATCAGAGCACATTGGCAGCACTGGACACCAGGGTAGAGGCAGCACTGGGAAAACATTTGTGCTGCAGGGCGGGGGCCCCCTGGACAGAGCAGCTGGGAACAGGCTGCAGTCACTTCTCAAAGATGAGACTCTTCTGCCAGAGGGACGATAAAATGCCCTGGAGCTCTAGATGCCTAAAGTTCTTAAAACGGTAGTCAATGCTACTTTCCACTTCTGCTTGAGGTGAACTGCTTTACCTTTGCGTCCTCTTGTTTTAGAGAAATAAATGCATCCAAACCGCTTGCTCTTGTCTTCATAGTGAAATTTTCCATCCTTGGAGTTAGACTTTGGCCATGCACAAGTAACTCGGACATCCAGCTCAACTGTAAGGAAAGGAACCTGCATCAGCAGAGTGAGAATAGTGTAGGGATCTATTGTGAGTGGTATTCAGAGCACAAAGCAGCACACACAGATGGATCTTGTGGTTATGAAGAAAGATTCTCATCCACGGGCAGTTCATGTATGTCTCCTTCCTCTCCATATTCTTTTGTGCTCTAGCCTAAGTTTCTGCTTGCTCAGCCCATGATCTGCATGCGCATCTGCCAACTAAATGACAGTAGGAAGCTTTGGTGGAGCACTGCCTTTTAACTTGTTTTTTCAGACTGATTGCTGGTGGAATCTGGAGGTAAAGTTCCCTGAGAATAGCTGCATGAAAGTTGCTGTTGCTGCTCTACATGCTGCTATGTGCTGACCCAGCTGGTAGCTCTTCACAGACCGTATAAATCAAGGGTTTATTTATAGTTCTCCAAATAAATATCACTGGGCTTTAAATCAGGCCATCAATGGCTGCAAAGTGGGGAGGAGGCAGCCTCTCCCGAAGGCTCATTCTGGCCCACTTAGATTTGAAGGTCGAAGGCCAGCACCAGAAAGCCACAGGCCTGTAGGACAGAGCTTCTGGGAGGTGCTGAAGGAAAGGAGGCAGCACTGGCTGGCAACTCAGATAACTTCCTCACCCATAAGAATTGCAAGCCAGTAGGATTACCACATCTTACTCTTGGCACCAAAAAGGAAGAGACTGAAAATGAGAAACTTGGGTCAAATGTATCTTTTTTTCTTGGAGATACTCCTTGCTCCCCTTCTCCCTGAGAAGGAATTAAGAAATGCTTTCCCTCCTGGTATAGTGCCTGCCTAGAAGAGATAATTAAGTGACATCCAGGTAACTGCTTATGACTACAGAGGAAGACTGTGAATGCTGGCACATGGCACACACTTCCCCGTGGCAATTGTGCAAGCTCAGATTTATTGGGACGGTTAGTCGTATCAGTCCAAAGACTGTCACATCCCGTTTTTACTAGTGTCATGTAATTAATCTTCCCTTGACTTAGAGTCAGACCTCATCATTCTAAATACCATAATAGATTTTTAAATGAGAACATTAATAACAAGGTCTCTCTATTATTTACCTTGGCTAGAGTAATGAAAACCAAAAAGGAGATGGTTACTCCCAAGGGTAGGCAAGGAGAGGCGTAAGGAGGAAATGAAGATTGCTGACCTTCCTGCGGAAGAATCCAGAAAGACAAAATGATTTGCAGAGCTTCAGTTCACCACTGAAAAAGAGGTGGTTGTTGTAATTTCTATTGAGGACTTTGAAGGCACTTCTGTATGATGATGATGAGGACCATAGGCATACTTAGATCTATCTCCATTAAACAATAACAACTTAAAAGTCTAATTTAAAACTAAGATAACTACATTGAATTGGATTTTTTTCCATCAGTAATGACTTTAAAAAAAAAAGACAATGTAAGAATGCTAATCAACTCCAAGTATAGAACTTTGGGGTTCTATACAAGAGTTCAGAGGCAACAATTTCATTTAAAAAGTTTTCAGAAAGCTAGAAAAATACAAGATACTTCAAATTCCTTTCTTGCTTTTTATTCTTTCCTAGATGCATGTACAATGCATATATTTTTATAGCTATGGGCATGTGGTATATAGCGCATTGAAACTGTTACACCTCATTCATGTGCCAAATGAGAACAGAAGCACCACAGCATGAATCCAGCCTCATGACAGCCACTGTAAAGAGAATAGGCAGTATGAAAACCACAATCTTTTCTAACTTGCAGGGTTAAAACTGGCGCTCATGATACTTTTCTGTTGCTACACTCCATTAAAATGAAGGGGTAATAAATGTTTTTCAGAGTTCAGTCCATCCAACCATCTCAGAAGACAGTGAGTGAGTAAACAGAGGATCATCACAATTTCAAGCACCTTAGTGGAGCATTCAGGGAAACACAGAAGTGGGGTCACATCTAGAGTTTTTCAGCAAATGAGAGACATGTTCCTGATTTGCCCCAATCTGAGCAGTGAAAGGGAAGAGAAACGTTCTCTGACATGGAGGGCTCAGTTTGGACATGAGTCTTCTGGGATTTCGTGCCAAAAGAACTTACACTGCAAAGCAGGACCACAGCAGTGTCATAAACAGAGGCAAACACAGGGCCCAAGACAACTCTTTGGCTGGACTGAGCAGAAAGAAGGCTCATGGGCATACAGGCTATGCAAACCATCTTCTGACATATCCGATAGCTTATGGGAGATTTGGGAAGAACTGCCAGGATAATATGCTGTTCTTTAATTCTTTTCATAGGTGTGTGACTTAGACAAGAGAGAAAATGCCAAAGTGAGAGTTTGTGAATTTTGTGAATTAAAAAGTTAAATAGTAAAGTGTGCTATCATGTCAGCATGTAACAGCAAAAGGAAAGTGCCATCTTTCTGAAATAATTTGGCTTTGCTCATGCTGATCACAACAAAGAACACTGTAAGAGAGTAAAGGAATTAAATATGATACTCCAGGGCTGTCTAGCATTAATGCTTGATTTTCTAAGGTCCAATATCAATAGGAGTTATTGGCAGGAAGAGAGAAATTTACTGTCACCTTTTTTTTAAAAGTATCCAATCACTCTTACTAATCTCCGGGATAACTATACTAGATATACATATCTCAGGGGACACAAGCTGTCCTACAGAGTTTCCAGTGTAAATAGACATGACAGTCAGAGAGCAGGAGAGAAGGAAAATTATCATATCTAGTCACAGACAAGGATTTGAAGCATCCACAGATTATGTGCAGTCAGGCTCATGCTTATCACTGGAGGGAGATTAGGGTATTTTAGCTCTGCTTGTGTGTCATGTGCCCCTGTGTCACACCACATGGCCACAACTCTGTGACTACACCCATCTTTTCACACTGTACATAGTGAATTTGGGCAGAGCTGAAAAAATAATCCCTCTTCCAAGCCCAAACACTGTTTTAAGACACAGTCAAACAAACAAAATCCCCTGCATGTATGATCCTGGACTCCCTCAGCTCCTTCTATAACAAATATTTATATATATTTAGCTGCTTTAACCATCTGTCCCATTCAAATACTAACCCAGGATATAAATATACTAGCTGTAGCTGCAGTAACATCATTATCAAATCTCCAGTTCTTCCAGTGCCAGATAGGTCCCAAACCTGCAAGAACTGGTAGGTCTTCCTGGGTAGCCTTTGGGTGTGTGTGTGTTTGAAGCCATAGGGAAGTGTGTAGCAAATGCATTCAGGATGCAGGACCAGGGCCTTGTTCTACAAGACTAACCTGAAAAAACAAAGGATGTATCAAATAACTACAACCCTAGAGAGATCTAACAAGTACAACGTCCTGTTTGTCCTTGCCTCTTTCTTATTACTCCTCATAAAAGCGACTGCATACTGTTCTTCAAGTTTCCTCACCAGAAAAAGTGGGTGGCATAACCGAGAGCAGCAAGCAAAAGGAGCAGACTTGTAATATTGATTTAACGAATGCCAGAGATGATCTCTTGCCTCCATGAGCTGATTCATCAGGCCAGGAAGGAACAGGAGTGACTGTAGCAGTGGCACAGGAGAGTGAAAAACTGATCTTTTTGCCAAATTCCCCAAAGAGAAAAGAGCAACTCTGTTTAACTGATCATGATAAGTCACAATTGTCATGACTGCATTTCAGTGCAACAGGCTTTATTTAGCTCTCTAACCTTGGCCTATTTGTTATCAGCACAGTTGAGAATAGTTTGTATTCATTAGAAGATTTGTTTATTTTGTAACATAATCCTTTTCTTTGTTCACATGAAAGCACAGAGCATGGAGCCCTCGAAGGACAGTTCCTCCAGGTCTGCAGTGTTGTTCCATAAAAAATGTCTCTTGATAAATGATTACCAGGATTAGATTTTATGGGCTAGATTCATAAGAAATTTCAGTCTTGTTCCCATATGTTTCTTACATAATAGGAAACATGCAAAAGATTCTTAAAAGTGCAATTCTCGGTCATTCATTAAGTGCTTCCCTTCTCTCATATTTCTGGGCAGTATAAGGCATTTTTGTATATTTTGTGGGCTAACTAATATTGGAAGCATTTGTTTTAAGAATATCATTTTTTTCTTGTAGTTCAAACCCATGTTTTTACCTGCATTCCCTAAGGATCATTAAAATGATTAAAATAATTAAAAAATACAAAAACAAATATGCTCCTCTATCCTCTTGCCCACACCTAGCTCCAGCAAAGACTCTACCACGAAGGGCAGAGGAAACTGCACTTACACTGGTGGCTGCTCTTTGAACAGAACCAACCAAGGCCTCAGGATTCCACACGCAGCCCATGACTCCTGCTGTCTCGTGATTCCCACAGGTCAGTGAGAGAGAGGAAAAGGGAGTGCATACACGCAACGCTCCCCACAAGCCCAACTTCTCCGAGTCTCCCGGTAGGCTGCTGGAAGTGGAAGTACGCAAAACGTGACTGGCCATCTTGACAATTGATCATTAGACTAATTCTTTGGTCTATCCTTGAACACATATGTTCTGCATTTCCTTGGGTAAACTAGATGCGGTACCGAGATGCGATATCAGAAGCAGGGTTTTTCACGAGCAATGTATCAAGGCAAGTATCTGGGAGCTGCTTTGTGAAGGCAGGTAACCTTTTGGAAAAACAGGGAAGTAGTTAAAGGAGTTGGATAGAGCTGCTAAGATGAAGAAACCAACATCTTTTTAACATGGTGCTGCCACTGTTTGCATTAATTCAAAAGATAAATGAAACTTTTTCTACCATTTTCTTGGTGTGGCCCTTTAAAGTCGATAGACAAGAAGCTGGGGCAGATCAAGTGTGGCCATTCTGCACCTCATGAGATTTGCTTCTCCTTGGGCTATCACCTTTTTTTCTCCTCCCTTCTTTCTCACCTCTGCTAAGGAGTTATTACATTTATATCTCAATACCTTCCCCATGTTTAGAGATTAGCAGCTGTTTGTCTTCGGAGCAGAAGTCAGGACAGACTTCAAGACTGCAGGCACACAGGCTGCTGAGCAGATTTTACATGCAGCTAGAGAGAAGTATCTGTTTGCTCTTTGTGTGTGAAAAAAAATCTGCGATGTTCATATTAAAGTTGAACTTTTGAACTCATGTTAGGAATATCTTGTTCACCTATCCCTGCCCTGAAATGATTTCCATACAGCTTTATGATGGAACACATTGTAAATAGAAACAACCTCTAACATTCACATCATTCACAGTCCTGCTCATAGCACACAGTGCAAACTGGATTCAGGATTTCTTTTTTATCCTTTTTTTTCCCCCTACTAGACAGATATGGTTAGATTGGTTTAGATAGACTTTTGCTTCGAAAAGATGCACAGTAAAGGGACATGAATGAAATTCATTTTTGTTTCTGAGACAAAAAAAATCTCATGAACGCTCAGACTAATATGTCCTTCACTAAAGAAGAAAAGCAGGACTCAGATTAATGAGTTAAAGTCATTTTAGTGATGTAGTTCTCTGCCTTGCAGGTATGGTTCATACTACAAGGTTACTAGAGCTTCCTAAAAGCTGTTTGGATCAAGCTGAGGATGGAGGGGGTGGCTCACTGCACAATTGACTGCTAGCAGGGTTGAAAGGAAGACCAAGAGCTTTTTTCAGCTCTTCTCTTGATTCCAGCAGCATCTGGGTTCCACAGGAGGAGCCAGCTGGAATATAACCACACTTAAGGGTCTCTGGGAACACCTCAGGGAGATTTCTTGTGCTTCTGGACACCCAGGGACATTGAGAGACTTCATGAACTTTTGTTCTTTGAGAGCATAACTGGGTTGACAGAGGGCTGGCAGGCCCAGAGGGCTAGAGGAGCTGGAGCACAGCAGTTTCTGTAGCCAGTGGCGCACAAGGCAGGGCTGTCTTGTATGTGCCTGGCACTGCTGGCTCCTGACACTGGACAGAGATGCAGTTATGAGGAGGGACAGCTGCAGTGCAGGGCGAGGGCAAGGCTGGAGCACAAGGCCTGGCAACTCCATGGAGCTGCTTTCACCCATCTCTTTCACAGAGCAGCTCACTCCTCTCCCAGGACAAGGGAATCTCCTTTACATTAATAATTTACCTTCTCTACATAACACACTATAATCAAAAACTATATACTAGAAGAGCACTCACTCCTGAATTTATCCAAGATCAGTATTGTTTCCATTTGGATTAACCTCTAGGTTTGGTGGCATTTAACATAATGAAAATTCACTTTGGGTTGTGACTTGGCACAGCCCTTTTCTCCATATGCATATAAAAGGTCACTGCATAAGCGGCAGTGATCCAAATGGGTCAGTGCTTATTTACCCATCTGACATCTGCCCTCCTACTTCCACATGAAAACTGTGATTGCTCCAGGGCTTGTAGTTTTTAGCTTTTTGCAAAGTGTCCACAGATTAGCAGCTATCCTCAATTCCAATCTTTCACAAAGCCTCAAGTTTTTATTATAATCTTATTATTTTGGGAGCACTTGTGTGACCTGGATGCCACAGTGGAATCTCCAAAATTTAAAAAAAGATAAGACACCATTACACATTTCAAAAATTAAGATTCTGTGGCTGTTTTTATATTTGATTTGTGAATGAAAAAATAATTTTGAATTGAAAAGTCTCCTTTCCAAAAATTACTTTTCATGTCATCAAGCATGCCTGGCAATCATTAAGTATAAAATGAGAGAATTATGTAAGTCAGCAAGCTTGGCAAAACCCATAGATTCATGTCTCTGTTATAAGTTTGTCTGTATTTAGAATTAGAGACCATAGGATTTTTTAAAAACACCTTATTTTTCTCCTATTTGGAAGCCTCTTCAAGAAGAGCCACATCAGAGCAGACGTACATAATTTCCAGCATTCACACTTTGTACATATGGTACAGCACAACCATGGCTGGTCCATCTGTACACAGTGAGAGTGGTATCTTAGGGGGATCGTGTCTTTTGACTACATGCAAAACAAGCAGAGGCACCTGCAAAGCGCTGTGTTTCCAAGAGGCATCAGATATAGAAATAGAGGAACACAGGTGGGAAGCCTGATCATCTCTGGACATGCTGGGTAAGTACCACCAAGTGGCCATTGAGGCCAGTCCTTGACTCCCATCTATACACTTAAATGAGCTTCTGTGTAAAGAAACATGCCAAACAAAACAGAAGCCAGCCCGGAACACTTTCAATATGTAATATGAGGTCAGAACTGTCTAACCTTTCATTAAGAAATTCTAAAAGCCTGGAAAAATATATAGAGTTATTGGTGGAATGGAGTTCCTGGCTCATTTAATGGCAATTTTTGCCTCTAGGTCTGCTTGCGCAACGTGCAAGTTCAAGGAAGGAGATAATGAGATCAGGGAGCGATAATGCTCATCAGTAAGTTACAGGGAAATGCAGCAACCAAAAAGAAAAGCAAACACAATTCTGGGCTGCAAAGCAAAGGCAACAGGTCCTTTTCTTACACAGGGATGAAGCTGCATTTATGATATTGTGTATTGCCTGCTACAGAGAGAGCAACCATCCATTTCTGTTAATCCTCAATCACTGAGTCTCACAAGCTCTTAGGACAATGAGAAAAGCAACCCCAAGTGTTTGAAATTTAAGTCAGTTTGGTCAAATCCCATCTCTGTTCTTATTTCTCTGTCCTCCTTTACTTATTGTTTGTGTTCCATCAGTGTTTCATGCAAGGCATTTTCAGCATGAAAATCACAGAGAGATCACAGGACATGTTGGAAGAGTCAAATTTAAGACGTGAGGTTTTTATAGGCCCCCTGTATCTCAAATCCCTTTAAAGTCAAAAGAGGCATTAACAACTAATAGCATTGAAATGCAAGAGGTCAGTTACTAAGGAAGAAAAGGAATCTGGGATAATTATTCAAAAGATCAACACCATCTCCGTGGAGGGAACTGCCCACTGCCTCCTCAGTGTTTCAGTTTAGGGTTCCTCCCATCTCAGTCTCTTCAAAAAGCCGCTTTCCCTGGAAAGCCCCCAGCACTTACCCTGCATTACATCAAAGAGAAAATACTGATAGAAAAGGCCCAGAAAGAGCACAAGGGCATGAAGCATCCAAGCCACCTCTGCCTTAAAATACTGCTACGGCTCACTCAAATACTTGACTGTATCAAACAACCCCTAATTAAATGTTTCAAATCAATACACTGATATGCTTAGATGGGGGTCACCCTGATTAAAAATAATCTCTTAAGATTTGCCTTGGCTGGGAGACTAGCAATACTGAAGATCTCCCCCAGCTGAAATAATCAATTCTGCAAAAGCTGAATATTGCCAGAAGATTCTCAAGGACTTGTCCCTCATAAAACAGGAAAGAAAAGATCACATGATGATCCCAACAAAGAGATCCAAGATTTAACTATTAGGGCTGCTGACCTCTTTTTTACCCTTGTCTGTGTAACTGAAGATGAATGCCATGTAATGAATTAAAGGGAGAGGTTAGGACAAACTTGGCCTGAGAACAGAACAATTAGGGCAGTCTAAACTTTCATCTGCATTGAAAATCAGGACAGGAAAACAAAAACAATAAAGCTAAAGTAACATTACAGCTTGAAAGTCATGAGGAGAAGACTGAGGGTGATCAATACAAAGCATCTGTTCCTTCCTCTTCTACAGGGCTCACTGCTGTTTTACTGACTATCTCAGGTCCTCTTTCTTCTCAGCTCATTGCTTTTATTCTTTCTGCTGCTGTGTACTAATTTGGGATGTGCAACACACACAAATGATTTAGCACAGGTTACTTGAAGTGAGGCAAAGCACTGCATCTTATGGATCTCTTTATGCACAGCCACACCAGCCATTACTTTGACTTCAGTGTGTTCAGTGCTTTGCTAGACTGCATCCCAAGGAAGGAAGAGAAGGACAAGAATGAGGTAGCCATCGTCTGAGCCACAGGCTCCTCAGCGAGGTCCCTGATGGACATCCAGGTAGTGCAACTTGGGCCCCTGGGGCCAAACACCAACGGAAGCGGAGCAGCGCGGTGGCAGTCCCAGCCAGGTGGCACAGGCTCCAGCGTTGTTACCTCTGTGAAAATGCCACAATTCAGCAGGGAACAGAAATCCAGGCAGATAGAACCTGCTGACCTCCAGGTCTAGTCACCCTACTCCAAGCTTGCTTGGGTCCTTTTATTTTTTACACCAGAGATGACTATACTGTTTGTATTTGAGTGCCTTAATCCCTTCCCCAGTGGATGCGCTATAGCATGGCTCCTAGGAGGAAGGCAGGTTTTTTCTGCATATGGTTATCTGACGTAGGTCACAGGTGTTTGCATAGCTGGGGTTCCTGACACCTTTTCTCTTTCGTCTCTTCTCTCCCTTTTGTTTCTGTAACCTTGCATTAATTTGATTAGAATTAGAGTTTGCTTTGCTGAGTTGCAAAAAGCTTAATTGAGTGGCCTAACGCTGGTGGGAAGTGACTGCAGCTTTCCTCTTGCTTAAGGACAATTTATTTTACAATACTCTTCCTCAAAAACAAACCAAAGTAAACCAACAAACAAACAGAACAAAATAAAACAAAACAAAAAAACCCCACAACCTAAGACATGGTTCCAAATACAGAGTCTGGACTATATTGGTAAGCATTTTCTGTAAAAAAAAAACATAGTCATCAGGGGTTACCAAGATGGAGCTTTCTCTAAGAGAACCATCTCACAGATATGTTCTATCTTTTCTGGGGGGTGCTTTTAGGGGAGAGGGAGATTCTGCTGCCTAATTTATTTTCAGTGTTGATGTAGCTTTTTGCTCTGTTTACACAGACAATAAGCTGACCTCTTTATTTCTACATCTATTCTACAATAATGAAGGACCAAAAACTCTCTTGGGAAGCAGTCATTTCATATTTTTCTGTGTGTCTATTAGCATTCCAGAATTTCATAGCAGTCTCACACCAGAGTGAGTTCAGCATTTGTTAAGCAAAAGCCTTCCTGCGTTGAATTTTCACATATCACTTGTCATCTGCAAATAAAATAAGAAAGAATCATCCTCTTAAAAATGACACCCTGTTCTCTATAGAGGACAGTATTGCTAAAAATACATGGCAATAAGGAAATGCAGTTTAGTCTGTGCTGCAAGCCATCCAATTCCAGTGCTACTTTGAGCAGGAACGGGAAGCTCCTTTCTGCAGCCCTTGGTTATTTGCAAAACCCAGAGAAATCCTCGAGGAAGGTCACCCAAATAGGGACCTGGCATTTGCTCACATGCGGACATTCTGCATTGGAGCAGACGCTGCTCCTGGTGTGCTCAGCAGGAGCTCTATCACCGACTGACTCAGCACAAGTGGTCCATGGTCCTCCTCTTCGGTCAGAAAGGACATTCTCAGCTCTTGTGGGGGAAAATGAAGGCCTTTCACAATTATTTATTCCTGCTTGCATTAGCTACAAGCAGCCTAATTACCACGCTGACGAGGTGTTCCCAGTGTGTGGAGGCTGTGGGCAACCTGCAGCTCTGGTGTTGCAGGAGGCAGTGCAGAGTCTTTCAGGAGCTCCCCAAGGACAGAACATTTCTCCACTGTTGAATAGAGAGCTAAATCTGCTTGCCAGAGGCTAAAACTCTGTCTCCCCTGCCAGTATATAAAGCAAGGATAATACTTTTTATCCCAGAGGGAAGGTCGGAGGGTTTAGATAATGGGTATACATGGCTTTTGAAATACATCCCCACTCCAAGGTCAGCCCTTCATTCACCTCAAGTTGCTAGGGATGCACTTATTCACCGCACATTGCAGGGGACACGAGGGAGCTCTGAGGTCACCCCAGACAGATGTTGGTGCACACTGGCCATCCCCTCTCCAAGCACCACCCCTCGTTCACCTAATCCTCACAAGGGGAAGAGGTGATCAGATTGGTCAGGGAGGCATTACAATGTGCACTTGATTAATAGCTGTATACTGAGCAACATTAGAGCAGGGAGAAAAGTGGCGAATTAGCTTCCCGCTGAAAATGAATGGTCGGGCAGGGTACTCTGATAAGGTGAGCTGCATATCCTAGTGATTAGCCAGGTCGGTACTAAAGAACATTAGGAATTCATTTCTGCTGCTCTGATTGGTAATTAAGTGACTCATCTACTGGCCGACAGTCCTGTATGCTTCCCCAGGCAGTTGTTAGTTCTTGGAAAACCACTCCTGACAAAATGAGGTTTGCCCTTGGTGCACAGATAATGAGCTGCGCTTGACAGGTGTGGCGCGATTAGCACCCCAACACGAGCCGAGCCTCGTTCCGCTGGCCACTCGCGGTAAACACACTCATTACAACCTGCGCTCCCTCGAGGCAAAGCATGTTTGACATTATTAATTGGCTTTTCTGTATAAGGAGTCAAATAGATGAAAAGGTTTATCAAGCTGAAATAATTAATTTTGCCTGGATTCGCTGACAGTTCAGTTCTCCAGCAAAAGACCATTTTAAGGTTTTTTTTTTTTTTTTTGAATTTCAGAGTTCAAAAGACATAATGGTGGTAAAAGTGAGGCTTTTTAGTAAATTATAATTAAAGGGAATTTAATTAATTTAGACCTGAGAAAAGTGGGGGGAGGAACTGCTATCTTTGTCTATACAGAGGTCTAGATGGCAGAACATATCATGGCTTAATAATGCATTAATTTTAATCTAATCAAAATATAATAAAAGAGGTAATTATGTTCAAAAATTATCACGCTCCAAGATTGGTATATTTAAACACTTAATACTTGCACTGCTTCCAGTTAGCAAAAGTTGTAATTGTTGCACTCAAATTTAGCTTATTTAATGATAGAGCTTATATTCATGTATTCATGAGGTTAATTGAATAAACCATTGTAATAGCAAATGGTGAAACTATGATTATCTATCAGGTTCTATTTTCACTTTCCAGTGGGAGAAAAAAAAAAACTCATAAGTTATTTTTCTTGATCTCTCCCCAAAATACAGTTGCTTTTTCCTTTTAAAAACTTGAAGCTAACATTTGACTTACTTAGAAAACAGAATGTACTTCACAGGTAGCACTCAGATGACAAACTGTGTGGTTAACTCAGCCTTTGCAAAGCCTGCTGATTTGACTTAGCAAGTGTTTCAAACCTCTCACACTGAAACATGAAGATATGCATCATGCAGTCAGTTTATTTATAAGCCATTTTGTATTTAAAAAATTCACCTTATAGTTACGAAGGTGTAAGATCTGAAATGTCAGAGAAACCCATGTAATATGCAGTCTAAAAAGGAACAGAAAACAAGAGCAGCTGTTTCCAAGCAGTCACTTTTTAATACATCTGTTGATGCACTCATTTGGAGATTTTAAAAGGACGTCTTCACACCCATCTTTTAAAAATCCTTTTGACCTTTTCCGACAGCCATGTGTGCATACCACTGAGCAAAGCGAGAAGAAAAGTTCCCTAGTAAACTAGTTATTTTTGCTGATCCCTCTGTGTCCCATAACCGTCAGACCATTTCACTTCGTGTACTGTGTGGACAGTTTCAAAATGTTCAAAACATTTCAAAACAGCAACTAGGGAGTCTTCTAGGTTTTAAGCAGACTCTCTACCATCAAATGCTCCAGCATTTGTTCACCAGTGTTATATCTCAGCCACATCTGCTTATTTGTTGCAGTTAAATAGAAAAATTATTCATCTAGCAGAGGCTGAGGAACGAGGAATAATACACAAGTGTCAAAATGTCAATATATTTTTGTTGTCTTCTGAGAATATTTTTAAATTTTGCACTCTCACATCTACATAAATACATTCTTGAGCAGACTGATGGGAACCCAGAAAACCAGCATTACACCTGTTAAAGCAAATGCAAACCTCCAGCCAGCTTCCCTGGAGCAGGTTAGAGCCCTCAGACATCCCGGTCACTCTTTATGGACCCACTTGGGCAAGGAGGGGACAAAAGCAGGAGCAGGTGGGACCTACTTTAAAAATCATGAGAGAATAGCAAACCTAAAACTCCTTCACACTAATAAATTCTAACATTTACCACCAACTTAGCATTTGGTTCAAGAAATGTCATCTTCCAAAACTGCAAAGTGGATCACGCTTCAGACACGTTAAAGGGGTAAGAAAATAAGACTATTCACTCATAGCATTGCCTTCTCCTTTTCCACACTTAATGATACTTATCATATTTTCTATTTGCATGTTCTATATTAAGCTTACTAATTGACTACGTAATAAAGCGCAGAGGACATTATGTTAAAGTAACTGGGGAGCTGAGAACTGGGAGAAGGGAAGGAGAGGGAGGAGTATGAGCTGATCTATGGCTTATTGACCAAATCTTTTGAAGATTTTAGTTGGCATTTTGCATAAATATGTTTAATTCTTTGGTCTTACAGAAATGAATTCACATGCTAATTCCAGAAGTAATTTATTTGGGATTTGTAATGACTTATCTCACACTACCAAATCTTGTCTTAGACAGTCTGGCAAAAACACACAAACTAAAGCAAAGATCCCAAAGCCATGCAATACACTATTCTACTGATAGAATTAATAATTTTACATCCTATAATTCTTGCTTCCAGTAATTTTGTTTGATAAAATTCTCCCACTTAGAAAGATTTCATGTCAATATGGTCAGTGGAAGAATATCCTGAGAGAAAGCACATCTGCCCAGCACCTCCCTTTCATTCATTAACCCACCAGGGGCTAACACTAATTAGATCAGGCTGCTCATTTTAAGCTGATAATTGATTTAAATAGGTTGCTCATTTAAAATAGAATAAAAACCTGCTAAACATTTGGTGCTTGGGTTTTTTTCATCTGCAACTTTCAATTGCTTGTGCAATGTAGCATAAAATGTAGAGGTCTCCCTTTGCTAAAAAGGCCATAAAATTAATTACAATTGAGTATGAATTGTGCAGGGTGAGGAGGTGGGGTAAAATGAGTGCTGGAGTCGAAGGTGGTGAAGAATCAAAAGCAAGTACTTTTAAGTAGAATTTTGCAAGTAACTTGGAAACATGAACCACTCACTTTTACTTATTTTTTTATCCCATCATAGAAGGAACAGTTTAGCACATTCAGCAGTGCTTAATGTATATTCTTCTATGCTGGCATTGCTGAGTACTCAACATTCTCACCCAGTGATAGAGGTTTCCATTGTCTCTCTCTAATTTCTTAATATCTCAGTCATTGTCTAAGGAGGTAAATACAAAATCTTAATTTTGTTAGTAGGACAGTATCAAGCCTTAGTCAACACAAAAGAATATTCATTTGGGGAAGCTGCAGATCCAAAACTTCAGTTGAGTGTGTTTGCAATTTCCAGTCGTCACTTTTTCAGCTAGTTGTAACGACACTTGCTTGTACAAGGCTCAGACTTCAGACTCCAATAACACCCATCATTTTCTGTTTATTTAGCCTAGATAAGCATCTAAATCTACAGGCTAACAGCCACATATACACAAGACTATCTAACAGTGGATGTGACTGACAAAGCTGCAGATATTTTAAGTGATTAGCAGGGGGCAGAAATAAAGATGTCCCCAAGCTGCAGAGATTGTCACCACTGTTAGTTCATTTGTAACCCCCTGCTTGCTAACAGGGTGAGCAGAGCACAGGTCAGTGCAGGCGCCCAGCAGCGCTGGGGCTGTGCCAGGACCCTGCTTCACCGGCAGCCGCGAGGGACACGGGTGCCAGGGCCCTTCCCCAGAAGCCAAACCCCTCCTTCTCCCAGCAAACTCAAACCAGACATTCAGGCTTTGCAGTTCATGGGGGTCCAAGGACTCTGCCTTGAAAAACTATTCAAGAGCACTCGCTAGTGGCTGAGCCCTGAAATAGCATCTCTACCGGCCATTGCTCAGCCTGTTTCCTTTACGCCTGTTTAAATTGTCGGGCAGATAAAAAGACAATTAAACAGAAAATGTCCTTTTGTTAATTCTGTATCTGCACACTAGATTATTTTCTCAGTTAGTGGTAAACATTATATACCACTAAGTAGTATTTCAAGGCAATCAGTTGTGGAATATGTTGAATATTGTTGAAAACAATAGCAGTTCCCCAATTGCTCTCAATATTGCAATATTGAACATAATTCAGTTGTGCTCATGCCTTATGAATGCCTCAGTGTCTCCATTAAACTTTGAACTTTTGAAGAAGACGTTAATAAAGAAAGCATTTGTAGGAGAGGCCAAAGGAAAGGCTAAGAGGAAAATGTTAAATTATTTCCTGGCTTCCCAATTTGTCACAGAACACGTGTTTCTCATGTTCTCCTGTTAGGTGCACTAATATATAGGCATGCGGCACATGAAAACGCATGTGAACTATCAGCTTAATTGACAGTCTGCCACTGCACACAAATAAGAGGAATTGTAATTACCTTGCAGTGACACTGCACTTGATTTAGTTGCACTAGAACTTCCAGCACAAGGAGGCAGCTACCCAGGTAAACTTTGGTGGCTCCTGGGGGAACAAAAAGCCCTGCAAAGTACAGGACTCCCGACTAAAGGGGCCCTGTCCTTTTTCCAGGGGATCTTCTTTGGGGCAGGGATCTGCAGAGGAACAAACTGCCTTCTCATATGGAAAACTACCTGTTTCCTGGATTAATGATGAGGTAGTCTGGAATTTATATATGTGTAGAGAGGGGCTGTTCGATGCCAGGGTAATGTATCTGTGGGATGATAATAATAATAATAGTAGTAATAATAATAATAATGCGGGTGATAGGGAAAAGGTAGAGAAGTGAAACCAGATGGAAGAGAAAAGCAAAGGAGCTCCCATCCAGATGCCAAAAAGAGACATAGCAAAATGCTGGACTCTAGCTCTGTGCTAAGGAGAGATGTTCCTAGGGAGACACATAAGGCAGGAGAAGGCGAGGAGGGCTAAGATGGGCCCTTGCAAAGGTTGGTGGTTGCACAGCTGGGACACCAAGCAGCTCCTGCAGCTGCGCGTCCTCTCTCCTGACATTTCAGTACCTGGGAATGGGATTTTGCTACTACTCTAACAGTAGCCTATGAACACTGAAGTGCCACTGGTAAAGGAGAGGTCTAACAGGATAAGGCTACATGCACTTGACATCCCTCCCTCCTCCTCACCCCTCAGTGAGGAGGTAATAGCTGATGTCTGAGATCAGTCATCAGTTGCACAGTAAAAATACCACATTATTTCTGAATTCCAGAATATGAAAAAATCTATTTTTAATACTTGCTGTCTCTCTTTGACTGGCCTCTCTGCAAGCCAGGAGCTTTTGGGGTCAAGGTGAAAGCATTAAAACACCATAATACTTCTTTTACCCTCTGATTCAGACTCGTGTCTTTTATCCCAACTGGAGGAGCAAAATACTCGCACTGCAGAAATACAGCACAACAGAGGACTGCTCCTATGCAGCATGTGTGACCTAAACAGGGAGGTAAGTGGGAGCAAGCCTGAAACATCGGTGCTTCCCCATTTGGAAAATCTTCTTAGCTGTCTCTCTTTTTCCTTTTGGTACACTTCAGCATCTGTATTTTTCCCTCCAAATACGTTTTCTTAATGCATCTTTAAATTTTGCTATTATTTCTCTCTACCCTGCCTTCCTCCTGTGATGCAACTTCCAGTTGCTTTCAGTTGCTTTCAGAGATAGCTTTCAGTTACCTAAAAGGTAATTTTCTTTTCAACTTTCATCCAATCTTTCCTGCACATTGTTCTTAGCTTTATTTCTTGCTGCGTTATAGTTACTTAGAATAGTATAATAATATACATACATTTCTGTTTACATTGCTATCCAGACAGAAGATTCCTATGAAATCCAGTTAGGCTTCTTTACTTGGAAATCTCACTGTATCACTTCTGCCTCTAGCTTAGATCATCTCTCAGTAGTCCCAGACAAACCTCCTACCAGGACTCCTGCTGCAAACATCACTGGGGTTCAGCAGAGAGCACCAGGAGGAGGAGAGAGGACCACGAGCAAATCCTCTCACACACAGTTTTGGAGAAGGTGGCCCCTCAGCAAGCATTTCTCCTGCTGGGATTGCTAATAAGAGGAGGAAGGAATGCTAAGATCAGTGCTGGACAGAGTTTTCGTAAGACTGTTGGGGTATGAGGATTTTGAAGCGCTTCTCAGTCACAGTTCTTAACCTGAAGTGGCTCAAGTGCACTTAAAGTCAATACCTAAGATTTTTCTGTTGTTTCCTTTTTTCCAGAAAGCAAGAAATTATAAGAAGGACAACTTTTTGTTTGTTTGTTTTACTTTCAATTCTGGTTGATTGTAATGACCTCTATTTTGGGGGCTAGCTCTGCAGAAATACACAAGTGGTGTGCCTGCAAGCAGATTACGCAACTGTTTTCTTCTCTGGTACATTTTATTTCATATCGTTCAAGTCAGAAACTACTCTGGATCCCATTCTAGGCCACAAGCCAAGAACGAGAAATAAGGCTGCAAGAGAGTCAACAATTCACAACCACAGTATTGTTTGCATTGGAAGACTCAGGAGGGTAAAGCCTGCAAGAGGAACCTAAGATGCTCCTAAAGGCTGATTTCAATCTTTTGTTACTTAGAAGGATATCCACCTGGTAGAGCCACAGGGGATGTGGCAGGGGCCACTCTTCCTGGTTATGGCAGAGAGGAAATGACAACAAGAGCAAGCGTTGATGAGCGCTCAAGGTGATCACTAGAGTAGGTAGGATGCCTATGAGTATGTGCTTTGTTCAAGAAAAGGAACAATAAAACAATGAAAATAGCAATGAAATGCTAGCAATGAAAATAAGCAGCAGCAAATTAAAAATATGAATGGTCAAAATGGGGAAAAAATAGCCGTGTTCTAGTTGTCTGGGAGTTTGTAGCCAAGAAGACAATAGTCTTTGAACACATATATTGCCGGAGAATGTAAAAGAGAAAACTGTTTCCCTATGATTTGGAAACAATAACCAGAAGCAAAGGAAAACAGGCTAAGTACTATAGGCTGAGGTTTGGATTCTGCTCTAACTACTGCAGTGCTACTAAATCATATAAAGGTCTTAAACTCTAAGATACATATTTCTAAAGGAAAATGGTGTGTAAGACAAAGTAAATACTTGAAGAAAATGCCTCTCTAATTTTCCAATACTTGATAAAGTATATGATGGTTGTTTAAATGATTTAGAAGATAGAATGCAATGAAAGTTAAACTAGGGACTGAAGCGCAAATTGCTATGAAGGATGATATGAACTCTCTAGTCTGCTCTCCAGTGCAGTTGCTGTTTGAGCTGTTCAGAAAATATTGACAAAAAATGGAATTTTGATGAAAGAAAAACCTCTTTCAGAACTGTTTGTGATTTCCTAATCCAGTCTACACTCCCAGTGCCACCCATCTTTGTGAATACTCTGGCTGTGATCCAAAGCCTGTGAAAGCAATGGACAAGATCCCACTGGCATTCAGCAGGTGGGACACGAGTGCCAAGCTGGTGTCGGGATATCTCTTGAAAGGCCTATTTCTTGCTGCAGATCCCAAATACATATCTAGGCCTGAAATAATCCTCTGTAAAACAGCTTCAAAGGCTTTGGGTATTTTACAGTCAAACTTGCTAGTACAAACAAAACAGCAAAGAGCAAAGTAGGAAGGCAATTACAAAATGAAAACAACCCAGGCATATTCAGTGGAAGTTGGTGTGCTATGCTGCCCGAGAAAGCAATGTAAATTTTACCATCCCAAAGTAAATGAGGATGACGCAATGTTTGCACCCTGGCCCTGCATCGGCTATGGTTTTACCGGGGAGAGGAGGCTGGGGATGCCCACAGGGAGGGCTCAGCATGGCACCGAACGTGTCCAGAGCGTGCATGTTCACAGCTGCGAGCCTGCGCTGCCCACCTTGCTGTTCAGCTGCAGGCAATATCTCTCCAAGCTTGCTTCCTGCACAAATTCCAGTGTTGCATGCAGAGTGCACCCAGCGCTGTTGTGCTTTCTCACTTTCCCTTTGAAATTCAGAGGTCAAACTAGATAGAAAAATGGGCAAGCCCTGAAGCCAAATGCTGGAACTGCAAACCCAGCACCACTGCACCTAAGAGCAGAAAAGGCCAGGACCATTTACCTGCTCAGGTGACCTGCACAAGTTCTGTGGCACCTTGGCAGCTATATCATGTTCTGGCAGCAATGAGTAATTTGTCTCAGATGAAAATAATTTGCTTCAAAAGAACAAACTGCCAAAGATTCAGTGTCATTAAAACACAACAGGTGTGCAGGTTGATTACCTCCCTGCACACTTTCTGATTCAGCTGTAGCTTCAACTTTCTTGCGCTGTGCCATGAACCAGCCTATGTGGATGCTGTACGGCAGGCATGGGTGCCTAGCAAGTGAAAAAGAGATGTCAGTCCTACTCGTCAGTCCTTTCTGCTCTAGATTTTTTGATTATTTTGCTGAATCCCATGCCACAATCATACAGTAGAGATACCAAGGTGAGTGAAACACCAAGGAAGTGGAAAAAAAAAAAAAAACTTCCACCCTTTTAAAATGGCAAGTAAAACTTCTAGTGCTGTTTTGTTCCAGGATGACTTCCTAAACTATGTTCAGTCTGTACCACTGATTGTCTCCCTGGGAGGTGAGGGGAGAGGAAAAAAAAGTTGTTTTTTTTTGTTGTTTAATTTATTCCTCTTTGTACTTTAAGCCCTTTCCTGTGTCATAACTGGCTCTGTAGACAGTCAGTAGCAGCACCAGCAGCCATTTGATAGTCCTTGATTCAGTGCTAAGGAAAACTTTCAAATGGAGAAAACACAGATCAGTATAATCTACCACCATCACATTTTGAAACACTCTCTCCTATGCTCTAAAACAAGGAGCCCTATGAACTTTGGATGGAGGAAATATTATAGATTTTTGTCTCCTGCTTTGTGCTGAGCTCTGGTAGCAGTTTTTCCCCTAGATGAGTTTTTTTTTTTTTTTATCTCTCTGATCAGTACTACTCATGCTGCAATCCCCTTTCTCCCTGGCATGCACATATTGGGCATTTTCCCCTATTTTCCTGCATTCTTTCACAGACCTTTATGGAAAACCTATCCCCTCTCCAATGTAGCTGAAATGAGTCAGATTTAAACACTGTGGGAAAATGCCATACATAAAGGCGCACTGGCAAATATATACGTGAGCATGTGTATATACTATAAGCTTTCTTCTTTTTTTCCTGAGGAAATCAGCCTAAAATTATGTCTAGCAGGATGACATTTCCCTCCATCAGTCATAATAAACACATGTACTCCTATTTCATTCATAGTTTCAGGAAATAATAATATATTTTTGTAGCAGGAAAGTTAATCTGTCAGGATTACAGTATTCAGAATGAGCTGCAAAGAGAAGGAAATAACCATAAAGGATAAATACATGTTAACTAATTGTTGGCTTTATTTTATCAAGCCACAAAAATGTAAAATACTCAGCTCCAGGGATTCTAAATGGATTGAACAACTATTTTTTTTTTTAAGAAATCTTTCATTTGTTTTATTCTAGGATAATGAGTAAGTGCCCCCAGGACAGTCTTGAAAGGAGATAATGCATCTCAAGTGCTAATTTCCTTTTTCTGGCAACATATTTTAACTGTAGAATTATTTGGATTAAGCAACCAGCCTGACTGGCTGTCAATACTGCACAGCAAGTTCACTAAGCGACCTGAGCTGTGCTGCTCAGCGGCAGCTATCTTTCAACATTCAGAACTGTCAGCTACATTTTCTTCTCATGTGAAAACACAATTTTCTCTTCAAACATAAGGCACAGCTTCCTAATAAAGCGGTACTAAAATCTACACACAACAGTACGGAGCCCAATCTTCCAAGCCTGTTTTATTTTTCTAAATTTTTCTTAAAACTTCCCTGTACTTGCAGCATAGAGATTCCTGTGACTGGCTGGACTCTCTACCACAGTTAACACTTCTACACAACAGAGGGAACAAAAATGCAAAGTCAAATTGAAGAAAAAGTATGAGCAAGCGCATTAGGAAAAGAACTGGTAATTGACAGATCTGTGTTTGCACGTTTCTGGCACTGACTTGCTGAATGACGGCAAATCAAGACCTGCTGCTTCCGATTCCCAGCTAATCTGGCTGACGAGCTTGGAGAACCTTGGACAGGAATCACTGACCTACTGAGAAACCCAACCCAGCAAACCAGGAACAGCAGCACCACCAGCAAGCAGGAACCTGCCCCTCAGGGCTAGAGCTAACCTGAGGATGGGGTATTGGTTTCCCACAGAAACCCAGAGAAGCGGGTTCTTGGTGACAGTGTTGGCCGAAGTTGATGGAAATAGTCCCAGTCTTCTGGAAGGACAGGGAAGGTAATGCTGAAGTTCACACTGCTCCAGCAAGTCCAGGTGCCTCTCAATTCGCCTGGCAGCCCCATGGAGTGATCGCTTGTCCAACAACCTACACAAGCTGGGCAAATCAGGAAGGCTCGTTCTTATTACAGACATTTGAGTGTTGCTACATTTTAAAATATTCTTTCTCTGGTGTTCCTAAAGAATCATAAATACATACATCTAAGTAAATATATACATCTAGTTCTGCAAAGTCACTGTTGTTACCTACGGGATTCTTATTAGAAGAAGTGTATGTCCCTCTAACATTTTGAGATTTCACTGTAATGTCAGAGATGGCACCTCATGGTGACCAATCTGTGAAAAGAAAAGCAAACTGCTCTCTAAGGCTTACGCATGTTTGAAGAAGTATGAAATAAAATTGCCAATGTGATTAAAAATATGATATCAAGATATGCTACTATTTTTATGGATATCAACTCCATTTGTTATATTAGGAAATTCACAATCTAATTATGATTATGCAGTAGCAAGTACTTACATATTATTACATATATACGTATCCCTGCAAATACTCCTGTACTAGTATGGCTCAGTTTCATTGAATGTATTGATCCTTATAGCATCTTTTTAAAATCACTAACCTTCAGGAAAGGAAAAAATATGCTAACACCTTAAGAAACATTGAATTATGAACTCTGGTGGTCTTTGTTTTTCTTGTAAACCTGGGTAGAAAATTGGTCAGTTATAAGCCTGCTACAGATCTCACATGTTTACAAGATATATTATTGCATTTTAAGATTATCTAATATAACAAAATATTCCCCCTCCCGCCTTTTTTTTTCTTCTAGCATGATCACACATTTTCTTGTCTTCATTTTTTTCCTACTCTTGTTTGAGAAGCTATCAAAAAATAAAAACAAAGAGGAAAAAATCAACCGTGGGGAAAGTAGCTTTGGGCCACCCCAGGTTTTCCCAATCCATCATAATGTGGGTTTTATTTCATATCCCACTGAGGTGGAATTTGCAGAATGTTTCTTGAATTACCATGAGGCACTCTTAAGAGACAATTACTGTCTTTTTTCCCCCCTTTTGCTTCACTCTGCTTTTGACAGCTGTTGGCATTTATTATCTAACCAATGGACCCAGCATTACTTTTCAGTGAAGAGCTCTCCTGCAGGATACAAATCAACTAAACTGTAAAGTAAAATGTACAGACTAGGATTGTTCAAAAGGAACATGCATATCCATTTTGTAGAAAATAAAAATATTTCAAAATATTTTGAAATCAAATTTTGGGCAAAGATGAAACCTAAGTTTTAACAAAAATCTAAAATAATTATTATAAGTTATAAAATTATAATTACAAAAATGTACTTTGAAAATATCAGAAAAAATAAGAGAACACTGACCTTTTTATCAGGAAAAAGATCCTTCATTTCAATGCCAGCATTTCTGATAGTTCCAAATCCAGGTTGTCCCAGCTTTTTCTGTTTGGGTAATGCTGTCTAGATTGGGACTTTTCAAAATATTCCCTAAGTCTCGCCTGTCTTGAGAAGCTCCCAGATTATGAAGTTTATCAGTAACGCATGGCCAAACAGCAATACCTGCGATATCTGCAGAGTATTCTGCATCTTTCTTGATCTTCTTCAATGTGTATTTCAGGCTTCTGCTGAAACACTGCTTTTCTTTTTATGTGGCACTAACATCACTTTCTAGAAGCACCTGTTTTCCACCCATCCTCAAATCAGGAGCCAACATTATGAGAAAAACCATTCGTGTGCTTTTTGCTTGAGAAGAAACCTTCTGGATCCTGGCCACTATGTAAATACACTGCTTCCCAAGTGCTCCCTCCTTGAATCATATACTAATTGTTTTGCAGACATCGAATATTGATTAATTCATCTGGAATTTCCATTGTTGGATATACTTGAGATGTTTGGAAAATTAAGAATTTCTTTACTATAAGCACAGATACTACAATCTAAATCAACCTAGCTGTGGATTGAGATTGAAGGTTATACAAAGACTTCAATCAATGCTCACATTAACCAGAACTAAAATAATTCATTGGTATTTGAAATGCATCGGAATCAACTCTTCAGATGTATACGGAACAGTTATTTTGCAAATATTATTCTTATCAATCTCATGGTTATTTTTTGTGCAGGCAATGATTTTCTTCTGGTCCCAGATTTATATCCTTCTTGGAGAATTTACTGAACACTTACAGTTCGATGAACATATATCAGAAGAAATCTTCTGAACTGAGATTTTATATGGTAAAATCTCCGAATAGTCTAATACGGTCACTTATATCACAGGACAAGATGGACCAGACCGACAACTGGTCCAACCCTGATTCTAACATTCTTGCCATCCTCTATCTATCAGGAAGGTGTCAAATACACATGCAAAGTAAAGAATTCCTTTGAGGAATTCCTTCATCAATCATCTCATAGATAGGCCCAGTGGCTGGAAACACTCTTATTGTTACCACAGGCAAGTTTAAGTGTATAACACCATGATTTGTTAGGTGGAAGATGCTGTATGACAAAACACTTCAGGGATGCAATACTTTTTGCCAAGCAGCTGAAACTGTTTTGCTGATAAATGCTCACATCTCATACTATTAACACTGTCACACAGGTAAAGCTGATCTGCTGACAAAACCTCTTGTGTCTGTCTCTTAATCTATTTAGTAATCAATAATAACCCTGTCAAATGTCTCTAAACATTCCTTTTAGCTGTTTGTTTCAGTATGTGGCAAATACACATACAGATATATTTCACTCCAATATTTGTTCTGTGAGTTTATATATATTTCACTGCAAGAATGTTTTCTTCAATGTTTTCTTTAGTAATTGCAACAAGCCAGAATGTAGCAGAAAGGTGAACACCCTGGCAAAGAGCATGCTATTAAAAGTTTGGAAAGCAGGAGAGGCAGCTGCATGTGTAAAGTCGTTGGTCTTTGGGGTCCACTGGGATCTCAATATAATCAAATTGTTTTGTTTACCATCTTAGGAATCTGAACTCTGCCTGACAGCAGCAAGAAGGGACAGGGCTCAGTTTGCAATAGAAAACAGCCCAGCCCTCTCACAACTGAGCCCTCCACATTACAGTTATTTATGTAGCCAGGGAGTAAAAGATATAGTTCTGTGATTAAATAATAGATGGTTTGCCTTTTCCTGCTGTTTCAAAATATTAAAATAAGCTGTGATGATGCATTACCCTAAATGTTACACTGTGCCCTCACACCTAATCACTCCACGACAAGTGTTGCTGAAGACGACCTTTCCAGATTAATCATACCAGATGCCTTGACTCCTTCATACTGCAGCAGATTCCATTTTTCTCTTAAACACATATTTTCTTAAGTCTGTCAGAATCCCAAAGTTAAAAGAAAATTAGCATGTGTCTTGGCTTAACTGAAACCTGAAAGGATGTAACTGTTATTTCCTGGAGACCAAATAAGCGTAGCTTTGTAGAGCTGGAGTTTTCACAAGCAGACACTGGATTTCTATAATTTATCCTCTCAGAGGGGCATATTGTACCTTGAAATAGAGCCTGAAAGGTTTTACCCTATAGGGAATGGAGCTACAACAAAAGAAAACTGAAAGCCATTTGGCTGCTGGTGACCAGCTCAGAGTTCGAATTGGCCAAATTCCACACACGAGCACAGAGACCCATACACACAGCGTTGGCAACCAGTGCACACTGCCAAATTGCAACCATATTTATAATCCTCTCAAAACACTTGGGTCCATTTTTGTGGGAACAGCAAACATAAAAATAATGAAAAACCAATATTTCTTTTAGGAAACAAAGTGTCCTCTCTCCCACGCACTCAGTAAAAGAAGCCATGTTGCATTTCCTGCTGTTGAACTGAACAATAACAACATTTGCAGTTTCTTGAAAAGATTTTTTGAATAAACATGCTAAAAGAGGAAAAACTTTTAAACTTTGGGTAGCCTTTTTTTGACTAAACCAAATAATACCACTTATACCTCACTGTGTTAGCAAGTATACCTCCTAATTTAAAGCATACCTGCTCTAGCAAAGCTAATGTTTCAACATCAGAGGTGGTTTGATGTTTAGTACAAATGCAAATTGTAGTTAGTTGCAGCACAGAGTGAGCTTTATACCTTTGCTATGTGGGTATTAAAAATGTCATTCTAACAAAAAAATCTCTTTTGATCCTTTAAAACTACTGCAAAGAATAAATTCCTCATTGACAAGTCTAACATCCTCAAACTGTAGCAGCATATGAGCTCATCTCTTCAACATATATATTTTACATTTGAACATAAACAGGTCTGCTAGGGGCAGCATTACATGCTTATACCATATAATACATGCCTTACAACTGTGCTTTACAGAAATTTAGAAATTTGTATCACAAGACTTCCAGCACTATAAAGGTCAAAGGCACCAGCTCCCTTCACTACTAAGTCTGGCCACAATAACCCCTTTCCTTTTTGGAGAAGTCCCACGTGATCCAGTAATATTTTTAACAGCATCAGAAACCCAAACTGAAAGGTGTTTTTTTTTCTTGTGCTTTTTCTTTTTTTTAAATTGACACAACAAATGTTTATTGAAGGGAAGATGCTGCTTTAGCAAAAAGAAAGGAAGCAAAATCATTCACAGAAAGTTTGGGTGAAAGAGAAGGAGAAAGGAGAAACTAGGCAAACGTGGACTGCACGATGGCACTTACAATTCTGAAATGTGAAGCAGAGCTGCAGTAAAATGACATTAGCAGCTTTCATATGATAATTTGTATAGAAGGGAAGGTTGTTTCTGGGTGGAGCACTAGCCAAGACCAAGTTCACTGAACCTAGCACACCATTCAATCAACCGCGAAAAGCACAATGAGACACGGAGGTGGGGGAGACTTTTATTTTGCCTGGGTAGTAGGCATGATGGCAGGGGGTGCATGTAGGAAGCAGAGAATATGCAAAAGTGAAAATTCAAAAAAAAAAAATGCTAAATATTTGAAATGTCTCTCAATGCATATATTTTATTTATGCCAATAAAATAACCTCCCCTGCAGTGACATACAGGGTGGAAAATCAAGCAAATGCAAGTTTATATGGTACATGTAATATATAAAATAATGAAAGAAGATAGTGGCAGTCTGCCAAATTCCCCTCTGCCCATACCCCCTCCGCTCCCCATCATTGACTTTCAAAGAGGATAAGATTTCAAAAAAAAAATCTACTCTGACTTCCAGGAGATGCAATGAGAAAGGATTTACTTTTCGTTGTATCTTCTAAATAACCCTAAATAAATTCAAGTTTCATCTAGTTCCTTACATGAAATAGGTCTCCTTAGTTTTCTGGGACAGACATGCAAGTTGGGATTTTCTTGCCTATGTCTTTTATCTAGGATTTTTTTGTCCTCTTTAATTCTCTCTTCCGGCATCATTTTATTCTTATTTTAAAATAAAAGCTACAACAGCTGTTCTATTTTCATGGAAATTGCCCAGTAGTAAGAATTTCATCTCATTTCCAGAAGAATAATCTTGGGTGAATTGGCAAACACAAAGATATTGCAGGCTTTCACACAGCAATTTACTAATTAACAACAAATTAAATAGTAGTCTATATGAGGAAGACTTCAGAGACACTGCACAAAGTTAGAGATTCCTGATGTATCTTCAGACTGCTACAGTCTATTCATATGAAAATATAGCTGTTAACGTTTTTGGAGTTTGCTGTGCTGCCCAGCAGAATATAATCCCCTTTTGATATATAGGCACATTTCCTTTAGTCATATATATTTACATTCTATTCAACACTTTTGGTGTGCCTTAAAACATGCTTATATTTCAAACCTACAGAGCTATCATATTAACACTTTGCTGCACTCCTTGGGAAAAATCATTCAGGCTGCTCTGAGAGATTTAAACTATGCTGTGAAAATGCATTGCTTTACAGCACAGCTTCACTCTGGAGGAGTGTGGGAATCATTCACAGGGCTGTGCTCCTTTGGGCTTCCTGGGGCCTCACTTCAGATTTGGCTATTTTCTAATACGCAAGATTGACCTAATTTTATTCTCATTGAAACCAACAGATGGCCCATGCTTGACTTGAACGGGACTCTACCATCATAAACCACGTATGAAGGAACCCTTGAATTCCCACCATGAACTGCCTTGGGGAGATGCAGAGGGACACTTCCAGTTGCTCCTACCTTTTCCTCAACATTAGTGACCCTTGTGCCTCATCAGGCCGGTCAAATCCAGCATTTTGAGTAGGGTGTCAAGCAAAGTTTCTTAGGGAGCTGCCAACCTTCTCCATGGAGCAATGAGCCCGATGGCAAAGACTCAACCATCCCCCAGGAGTCACTGGGTACATGACAGCAGACACTTGGAGTTCTTGACTTCCTCACCTGACACACATTGCATTCCCAGATTGGATTACTGGCAGATCCCTCAAATCAGGGTGGTGATATTTGTACATCTAACATAGAAAGGGGCAGCAGAGCTCTAGAGTGACAGAAGTTACGGCAGGGCACTGCTTTGGGTGGGGGTGATCATGCTCCTGTGCTACTCGGTTTAAAGCACTTCTTTGCACCACAGCACTTCTCCTACAGGGTACACCTGCTATTAGCCCATTTACCACAAGAGACCACGATCCCTCCGAGGGTGGATGGTGTAAGAAGCTGGGCTAGTCTCCACAGACTTGAAGGAAAGTCTGTTTGGCAGAAAAGGTTCATCTTTGAAGAAACTGCATATTTGATCACAGGCTGGCATTCTGCAAAGCTGTGTGCTGTTACTATGACAAGCTCTTAAAACTAGTGATAGCTAATAAAAGAATAAAGAATTTTATTGATTGCCATGCCACATCAGGTCAGAAATTCATCTAGTGTTTTATTACATTCCTAACACCAGATGTTTCAGAGGAAGGTGTGAAACTCCCATAACTGAGAATTATGCAATAACTTGCTTATGAGAAGCTTCTTCCTAAACCCAATGTTTAATGGTTAGCATTATTGCTCTTCTTCCTATAAGCTATCACCCTACATAAAGCAGCTGCAGCTGTCTTTACTTCAAAAACTATTGAGTCTTTCAATCTTGGTTTTATTACTCTGTTACCCAGCAGCAATAAGTTCCACAAGTTAACACACAAACAAGTTTCTCCCCCTACACACACATCTTTTTGAAAGCTTCATTTGATAATCTATGAAAAACAGTATCTGTCTTGAACTAATTATTATTAAAATTTTCCTTATGTTTCCCTCAGTGCTTACCTTGCTAGATTTAAACTGATTCTTTTTAACAGCAGTAATTAAGGACTGCAGATTAAACAAATGATACACTTGCCAATTTTTACTCCTCTTTGTATTCTGGTGTTAGGTATGAACACATTATGATTTCTTTCAACTTATTTGTTATTTCTGTAAACCATTTCCATGAATGGTTTACAGAACCTTTAAGCTGCTATTTAGCAGCTCTTAATCTAACTAACCAATATAGGTAACAAGATATTTTCATACATAAGGCCATAAATGAGAAGCCAGGTCACAAAAATCAAAACCACTTCTTCTGAATGCCTACAAAAATCCAGTGTGTTCATAAACTTTCTTAACAGAAGTTCCCTTTCAAGGAGACTAATGAAACTAAACCCAAGGCAGATGGGAATACAATCAAGACAAATTTGTTTTCCAATTCTATTCAGTTGTGATTTTTCTTCCACTCTTCTCCTAATTTCAGTTTTCTTATCTGTTTAATGGGTTGCTACTCTCCTCATAGTGAAAGATCAATACATTCATATTTTTGAAGTATCTTCAGATCTTTGAGTGAAAGGGGCAACTATATCGAGTTAATTTTGTGTTTATAAAAAGAAATTTTACTTAAAAGTTACTTCAGTAAAAGCTTCAAAATACAGACCTGAGAACTGAAAATAGTGAATGTGAACATGGGGGTGTGTATGTGTTATTCAGCATGGCTCTAATCCAACACGGCACTTAAACACGTGCCTTGTTTTACACAGGGTAAGCAGCCCACTGCTCTGTGCGGCACTACTCAGGGCTTAGTGCTTTACTGGATTGCAGCCTTCTTGCTGTGGGGCAAAACGGAAGTGCCACCACCATTAACATGCACAGGAATCCAAACACATCTCCTAGTGGATGTCTTTGTCACCATGACCAGGCTTTTAGTTCCCAAGCAATGCTGTTCAATTTACCAGCTTCCCAAAGAGTGGATGCTATGCGAGCATTCATTTTAGCAGCTTTGAAATCCTTAAAATTAATTATAGAATTTTTAAACTTAAGCCAGGAGTAACAATTTCAAAAATGAAAATCATAATTTCCCTCTCAAAGGGAGTGAAAGTCAATGGTATTCTGCTCATTTAGAAGTTTTATTCATTTGGCATAGGCACAACAAAAAGTTTTGGACAACAAAGCTTCCCAGTGTTAGTGAAATACTATCTTTGACTCTTTATTCCTACAGGATAAGACCAAATACTCACGTTTCCTTAAGGATGTAAGAAATGCATCTCTGTCCTGCTAAGATGATGTGCCTAGACTAAATTAAGAGCTGACCTTATTGGTAAATACATTTTAACAGACTCCAGCTAATTTGAGCTTACTTCCTGGTTAACTCAGAAATACAGGAGTTCATGCTCCCATGCTTTAATATTTCAGGGATCACATTGAGATATATGGAGTTAAGTTTCCATAAGGACAGGACAATCTGGTCTCTTAAGTACAGGGACACAAACACAAATCACTTGCTACTAGCTGGCAATTATTACATTATTTCCTTGTTGTTAAATGTCATGTATGAATCTACATTATTTTAGCTGGGGACAGGAACTTCAGAACCAAATATCCTAATTGTACCCATTCATCATAGCTTGGCTCACACCACAGAGCCAACTCAGAAGGCGCAAGTGGGCTCCTTTTTGAATGACGTTAAACTGGAAGGTGTCCTCCACAGGACATCTGATCCCTCCAGCCACCAATGGACATTCAGGGCAAGGGCTGAGACTAGACTGGGAGAAACCCTCCAACATGCACTTTGTCCTCAACACCAGCTATGTCTCAGCAGGTCTCCTGTTGCATCATGCTGCTCAGTAGTATGGAGACTACTAGTAAGCCTCAGTTTACAAATTAATTGTCTTTCCATCCAAACATCAGTTCTCTCCTTTCAGTTCAGTCCTACCGGACTGTAACATATCTCTGCTCCAGTGAAGTTCCAGTAAAGGGGAGGGAGTGCACACTCAGAGGAGATGCACTGCAGCACAGCAAGGTGCCTTCCGCTCCTCACACTCTGTGGGGCAAGATGACCACAGCTCCCCTGTGCAGCAGGAACAGCAACATTGAAAAGTAGAAAGGAGGTTACTCAACGGGTTGGCTTCTTACCTCCTTCTTCCAAACAGATCCCAAAAAGGGATCCTGGGATTTTCAGCTTAACACCATTCTGTTCTCTGAGCTCATGTTCCTTCCAGGAAGGGAACCCCGTTCCACACAAGTGGAGTGGTGAGTATCATGTTTTACCTTTTGCAACTACATTTTTTCTGGGCTTCATGATGCAAAAAGCTCCAGTAATCAAGTTCAGAGATGATCTTAGCATGTGCCCCAATAGAGTTTGACAGTTTGATACCTGAAAACCTTCTGCCCAGCTTGTCAACCCACCTATGCTGGGGCAGCCTTCAGTTCACAGATCATGAGGGTAGACAGTGCAATATCAGCCATCCTCACATAACTCTTGCTTTACTTGACTAGTGCCCTGTTTCCTCCATTGCCTCCCCTTTGGTATACAAGTACAAATACCACCTGTGGTTATCAATTTCCAAGAAACTTACTATTAAAACTTACTCCACAATATGGATCCGATTGTAATACTGAGGCTCAAGTAATTGCTTTTTAAGGAGATGTTATCAGAAACTATCTTATCTCCTTAAAAGGTTCGATGCTTGCCTCATGGAATAGTACACCACCAGTTTTGTTCCCACCTGGTTCCAAAAGAGCCTTAGAAATTCTGAAAAACAAAACATGATCATAAAATTATTTTACTTTCTTCAGGATTACTTTCATCCTCATTTTCACAAAACCTGAATACAAAGATCCAGCATGTTTTGATACTTATGATATTGCACATCCATGAAGTCTTTCCTACCTCTCTTCAGCTAGACAATTAGAAAATGTTCGCAATTAAACCAAAACAAAGAGTCTCCCCACACTACCTTCCCTCTCTCCTCTATAATGGAAAGCATGAAAATACATATATACTTTTTTTATACTGTGAAAGCATAGCTCTGTTCAAATCCAAAAAACTAAGCTGCAGTAGAAATGTGTCTTGTATAATTATCCCCTTGTGTTAGAACAATCCTATCCAGTCTAGAATCAGAGCTGGCCACAAATTCCTCACTCTCAAGCGAGGCCGAGTGGAAAAGCAAAGATGAAAGCAAGGAAGGGGTTTATAGTGCCTCATGCAGCCTTTTCTTTCTCTGACTAGAATATGATTAAAGATATCTCACGTAACCTGGGAATAGGCAACATTTCCTAGCAGCTATTTCAAATTCTGCCCCTGGGGCTACTAAAAGAAAATAAATAAATCCGCATTCTTGCACAGCATTTTTCACCCGCAGACTGCACTGCCAGGCCACTCTGCACCCACACGGAGATATTTTTCTTCCTCAGTGGCCCCCACTATCCCCAAGCAGGTGCCCAATCAATCTTGCGCAGCCAGATGCAATCTGAGGAGGTGCCAGTGAGGCTCCTGCTTGCCCTGGTGCAGCAGGGCACGTGGCGCCAGGGCAAGCCCTCGTGAACCTGTTCTGAGCAGAGGTCACCTAGGACCATCATGTGCATGGGACTCATCTGCTCTCAGAGGTGCTCTGTGCATCCCTGTCCTCACACTGCTATGACTATGGCGCCTGGAAACTCCAAGAAAGAAATATTTTCTTCATCATATTAGTTCAATTACTTTTACATCCATCTTCCTCCCTTCTAAATCTCACTCCATGTATTCTTTTCTTTGTTTCATTAACTGATGGTTTTAGCAACTCAGTGTTGCATAGTTAATAACTTTTCTGTAGCTTGACTTTTTCCATCAGTTCACCTTTCCAAAACAATTAATTCCTTGTTGTTTTCCAGTGGTTATTAAAAGGTAGAAAAATCCAGTTTAACCCAGGGTACCGGCTGAGGGATGCATCTATATGCTAATTATCTTTCCAGTTTGCTAGCAGAAAACTCTGCCTGATAGAAAGGACCATTTTCTAAAATTACCAAAGGCCAGATTTTTAGCGGTAGTTAGGTGCTTAAGGATGTACAACTCCCTTCTGGGGTTTTTTAGAAGTACCTAGAGATCTAAATCCTATTCAAATCTATGTGATTGAATTAGGGGACTAAATACCTTTAAATGCTTAGCTCTATAAGATGCTGAAAGAGTTCTTTTTAAATATCTTTTTTTTTTAAAAACAAATATTTAGCTATGTAATTAGAAAGTTAAATGTTGGAGAGTAGGGTGATTTTTTTCCCCTTAAGTTAATTAATTTTAGGCTGATCAACAGGATTCATTTACTATTCAACTGAAGATGCATTCAGTCAAGTGACTTAACTGAACCCACCCAACAAACACTGAAAACATGTTATTATTACCATTTTCAAAAGATAAACTTTTGTTTTTTTCTTTAATGATGTTCGCACAGTTCTTAGAAAGGATAATACTCAAAGCCAAATAAAATGACATTGTTTTCTTCTTCCACCAGGAGAATTTAAAAAAAAGGGTGTTTTCTATTGCATATCCCCTATTTTTTATATAAATTTGCTGTTTCTTTTCCAGAACTGTGTTTCCAAATGGGTTTAAACTGTTTCAATACTCAGCTCTCACTGACTTGTTTCTGTGTGAAAGGCCCCAAGGCTGAACTCCTGGCCAAGCCACCTTCCCGTTCACATCACTTAATTGCAAAGGCACCCTCAGCCCTGGGCCTGGCAGCTTTCACCGGCCCATTTACTGCAGCAGAAATATCCCCTATCACCATCTGACAGACCGGGAGCCTTTTTAAGAGGGCCCTAATAACACAAGGGAGCGAACAGGTTGGTGGTGGCTTCAATTCCAAAGGGCTCAAGTAAAGTCCGGATTTCTACATGAAGTCTTGCTACAGCACTGAACCACAAGAGATGACAGAAATACAGATCACTCTGGACATGAACAAACTGATGAACTGTTTTTATAGATAACTAGGTTTGCAAGGTTAATTCTGCCAGTCGGGTAGAGAATATTACTAAGTGTTGCCCTATTCTTTAATGTCTTTACACACTGAAATAGAGGTAAAATTTTTAGAATCTTAAATTTTTTCAAGAGCGGCTTATAGCCTACAGTCCAGATCTCTGAAAAATATGTAGATGTTGGAGAAAGAAAGAAAGGTATCTTTTGGATCTAAGTCATTTTGGAAAACAGCACATAATTAGTCTTTATTTCAGGATCTGAGAGCCAAATACAGACCTGCTAGAGCTATGCACATTTCACAGAAATAAGTCAATCACCTGAAAATGATTGCCTGCTTTATACTACATGAAGTATTTTAAAAACGCTTGTATTTTTTAGGATGGACACTATATCAAGATTGCCAAAGTGGTGAAACAAGATTTATGGCCTCGCTTTGTTGTCTCATTTCATTCTAAGACATAATGAGTATGATCGTGATGATGACCTTTTAAGGCTATCATCTCATACCTTGAGTGTACAAAGACACAGGGAAAAAAATATGTCAGAAGAGCCATGCACCGCTTATCTGATTGGTCCCTTAATCAACAACTTGTTTTCATTTCTTCTCTAGAAATACTGTAAAATTGCTTAAGGACAGGATGTCTCAAGGGCTGGTAATGGGATTTTTAGCCTTTCACATGCAGCTCATTTATCTGAACAGGGGTAGATCTCCAGGTCAGTAAGTTGTTACCTGCTGACTCTTGTCCAGTGGCCTCCACAAAATGAGTGGGCAAACTTCCCCTCAGCAGGCAGTTATCTACTTGGTAGTTATCTGCCAGAACACAACAGAAGCGGGTGAAAGAAAAATAACCACACAAGGGTAGAGCCAAAATTTCCTCTCAAGTACAAGAAAGCATTTTTTTTTCCACCAAGAACCTCTGAGGAAGCTGGCACCATTTAGTCCATCTCTTTCAGGGAGAGATTTGCTTTCCTGAGCTTGCTCTGTACTTTTTGTGAGTAATAAAGGGCGGGAGGGGATGTTCAATGTTTGGAAAAAAAGAATCCAAATCCAGAGTATCTCTGACATGTAGGGAATATAGAGGACATGGAAAATCAACAGAGTGAGAAGGGAGATGGGACTGCCAGGCAGGACCTGCAATCCTGGCAGTTGCGCATATAAAAACTTTTTAGTTCTTCTAAAGAGAATACCCAGCCTCTACCTCAGCAGCACAGGGATATCCTCTACTCACAATGATGTGCCTTCAGGAAAATAAAAAATCTACCCTGAACAGCCATTTGAATACTACATATTGCCAGACTTAGAGAAAGCATCCGCTAGCTGCCTATCTCTGGTCATCAAACACCATCCTCTATTGGAACATAATCAGAAAATCATTAAGCAACAGTACATTATATGGTGAGGCAGTGCTACTCTGAACTAAATGTCCTTAGTCCTGTATTCCAACCATGGCCTTTGAGCTACACTCCTTCATCACCAGGAGAAAACTGCTCACAGGACCGCTGGCGCTGACCTGAAGCAGCTTCTGCTACAGAACACATGCAAGTGTGTTCACCCCTCAGTAACAAACACTGTCAAGAACAAGAACAGCATAAACTACAAAAACACTTCAACCAACACAACAAAAAACTTCATAGAAAGCTACAGTGGTTGAAACCAAGTACAGAGTAACAGAGTGGCCTCACTTACTAAACATCAGAAATATACAGAGACTACCTAAAAAAAAATGAAGCCAGTTACATGTTTGACTGATCTTGTTCATTGGTAAATAGCCTAATTTACAAGCCAGCTTGATTGATAATTGCATGCAGAAACTAGTTATGCTATGGTCTGTATGGGCATGTGTCTCTATATATTCCTAAAATTCATGCCTCCTGTGAATGCAGTAAAACTTCAATACTGTTTATCGTACATCATTGTGTTATGCCTGTTTTTGCAGTGTGCTTCTAATTCCATGCTCAGAGAGTTCTCACAGGAGACTAAAGTGTGAATGTTTAGGAGTATCCACTGTGCAAACCAATATCTTATTAGATATCTAGGTGCTTAGTCTGGTTCGCTTGAATTTGCAGAATCACAGAACAATTTAGGCCTCTAAAGAAAGAAAGCCTGCCCGGAAGCCTGTAGGTAACGGTGGGACGTCTGCATGGAGATGCTGCAGACATATGGATGATGCATGGAGAACATATGCAGAATGCAACCCTGTGCATTTACAGATAAAATACAGCAAATGGAGAAAAGTCCTTTTTAAAATATTTTCTCACTGCATAAACGTTCTGTCCCCAAAGCACAGACTAAAGACACCATTAAAATCAGGTCCACTTAGGAAATACCTGGCAATATAAATTACACTGATTTCTAAACTGTATATCACTGAAAATGCCCACATATTGAGATTTTTTTTGTTTAGATTAAACAAATTCTCAGCAGATTGAGCTAAACTGAAATAATCCCAAACCAGGTTTAAACAATAGTATTCATGTTGCGATGCGACATTAGTTACACAGGTTTAAAATAATATTTCTAAATCAATCAATTAATTTTCTTGTGTAGTGATTAAAAAAAATGCCTGCAACCTAGCTTTTCCACAGGGCATTTCACATCTCAGAAGGTGAAGGCCTCAGGCCAAAGTTGTGCAGGAGTGAAGAGATCTTTCCCATAAATCCACTAATTCATTTCCTTCCAACAAGCCCCAAGTACAGATCTGTAAATCATTTGCTGATACTGTCTCATACTGGCTATGAACAGGGCATAGGGAATCCAGATCTGCAGGAGTCAAAGTTGGGTTGCATAGCTGTGCACAGGCAAAACACAGTACCCCTGCCAGGAGTTCCTATATCCAATACGCTTTGCATTTTAGGAATAGTCCGAAGTGCATTAGATGAGCAGCATGTATATAGTGCTGCATGTCTGCTAAGCGATAAAATAATTTCCAGATCTCCTGGGCTTGGGGTCAGCTTCACGGTGTAAGCAGCAAATTCCACAGCGTACATGGGTGGCTACAATAAGAAACTGCCGTCGGCCTCTTAGAGGTAGAAGCTCGTGTAAGTAGAACATGCAGCATGACTTTAGGCTGAAAGTGGATGTTTTCGTTTGCATTGAGGAATCCAGTGTTGAAACACTGTGGATCTTGAGGTCAGTGATATGTATCCTCGACCTACTTCAATCAGATCACCCTCGTTTGGGCCTAAGGTGAGAGATAAACCAATTAAATAATCTTTCAGCAGTGTAACATCAGAGCAGAATTGCACACTGCATCTGAATAACAAGCCATGCCCGGAGATGGGAGATTGGGTCTGTGGCAGAAATCACGCCAAGAGGCCAGATCAAAACATTCTTCAGCCTCGGAGGGGACCCACAACCCAAACATTGATGCAAACCTGAATCTCATTGCTACTCCTCTCATCACACTGCGCTAAATCAAATTCCCATGTGCAAGGCTGAAATGTGAATCCCAATTGCATAGCTCTCCCATCTCTAATTTGTCATATTATCAGTAATAAGGTTTCCAAGGAAAAGTGAAGGGACATCACACATCTGTCACTCTGCACATAAAACATGTTGGAATGAATTCTTCTGTTTATATTTTGCTATCAAAGTCTACAGAAAAATGTTGATTTAAGCTGTAGGGGCTCTGTGCCTATGTTTCCCTGTAGATACACGCGTTGTCTCTCTGCCAACACCAGAAATACAGTCTTAGGGTTACTGAGGCAGAGGCATCACTGAACTCAGGAGAAATGGGAAAGAACTCGAACTCTCATGTTTTTACTGGGATTTCTTTCATATTAACGTGGGCTTCTGCATTAATTGCTTTCCATACAAAGAGATGGCCAGCGAGGATACACGAGTGCGTCTGTGTGTAAAGGAGAGGCATAGATATAGAGTAGCTTTACACTGAAATTAAATCAGGTTTTTCCATAAAACAGATGTTATGTTTCCCTTGAAAAAAAAAAATTAAATTAACAGTGAGCAGAAATGTTCAGGAGAAGGATTTTGGGGTTGAGATTTTAGCATTAGAAATTCCCTATACTTAATCCATAAAAGTTTTCTTTTGTGTTTACAGAGGGGGGTTAAAAAAAGAAGCAAGTCTGTTACTAAAGGATTTTAAGATACAGTGGAGATGTGAAAGGCACAGAAGATTTTCATTTCCTGTGTTATAGGGTGCAAATAATATCAGTATGAAAAACCTGGCAGGAAGATTTAAGATAGCAGTTTTTACATTGATAAGTATTTGTTCATTTCCTGACAACAAAAAATATAAATCTCTTCAGAAATTAAATACCCTGGCTTGTTGAAGCACTTTTGTGACGTTCTGTGGTAGACTGGCTTCCTTTCATTGGAAATCCACAGCTAGAATAATAATCACAGCATCAGTTATTATACTTGTATCAGTTCTGTGCGGCAAGAGGCTAATACAGTGTATGGCCGAATTCTCCTACTTTTGTGTCACTTATTTTCTCTGTGGGCCAGATTTGCATTTTAATGGAAGTAGTTTATAGACTTCTTTGCTGCCTTCCTAGCGCCACAAGTGGCATCATTAAGTGAGTTAAGCCGGATTAATGCTGATAGTAAAGTCAGATAATACAATAACAGAGGCCTTCATTTCCATTTGGATTAGGTGAAGAGAGCAGGCCTGTCTGGTGCAGGGTGATAATTTGTAAGCGCGATATGTTGTACTTGAGAGGATAAGATTAAATTTAGTGGGTTTAACTGTCATCCCAGTAAGTCAATTACTTCATCTTTTCAGGCTTTGAATTTCTTTTATAAATAAAATAAATGGAATATTGAGCTGCTCCACAGCCATTTCGAGCTTCCATGAAGAAGAATTACACATGCTGGGCCAAAAAAAAAAAAAAAAAAAAAAAAGAGGGAGAGAGAGGGAAGGGAGGGGGAAAAAGGGTTTCTGATTCGGCTTCATAAACAAAATATAAACTGCATTCAAGTGCCAGCATGGCAACGGCTCAGAAATATTGTCCATCTCTCATATCACAAGCATGACAGATTCCTTTGTAACTTTAGTTTATCCATAATAGGAAATATTTATGTTGTGCCTGGCTTTTTCTATTTGTATCTATTAGATTGCAGGAGGAATATACTAAAATCCTGATCCCTGCTATCATTTAACTCTTTTACTTTTTTACCTTTGCTTGCTATCTCTTGTATATTTAATGCCTACAGCCTGCTGTTAAGTCTGAAATGAAAATAAATAATGGAGATCTGTTTGATTTTGACACATATCAGATAAAAGCTTTTTTATTTTTTCAGTTCTCCCATCTTCTCTCCCCACTCCACGCCCACTTGTACTCCAGATCCCTGCAATACTATTTCCTGGGCACGGGAAGTTTGACAACATGCTTTCTGTAAATTAGATACAGATAGATAAGCACTAACATCTTCATTTCTATCCACAGACCCAGGCTGAATACAGAGAATATCAAGGGATGTTATGCGTGTCAACAAGGGAGTGCTTATCCATAACAAGAGATGATTTCAGAAGTCCCCTGAACTCCAGATCCTTTCATCACGTTATTTGTTAATACCTAGTGCTCTCCTGTGGTTCCTGCCATGGGGCATTATGCAGGCTGAAAGAAACCTCTGCTATTATTTCTTAGGCTATTGATAAAGCTCTGCTGTGCTAAGAACTGAAGCATTAAGGTCTGTTGGAGCAAGGTGCTGCGCACCCAAATCTCCACTGATGCTGGGAAAGGTGCTATTCATCTGCTGGGATGGAGGATGGACACAACTAAAGACCAAGGGAGATGCACTATATTCCATTGAGAATACTTGGCAATGGCACCACTCTGTCACCACTGTCTCGTTATCCTTTCATGTTCCTCCAGCTCTTCCACACATGGCAGAACACCAATTTCACTGGGCACTAAAACTGTAGTACAGGGCAAAAAGTGCTCTTCTGGGTAGAGGTGGACAAAGTAGACACATTGCTGATTATTCTGCATCAAGGAGCAAAGTAAGTCCACATAATTAAGCTGCAACAATACATAAGCAAATAATTATTTGCAATAGGCATTTATGCCTCTCTTTTATAATAATACAGCTCCCTGGAACTCAGTGAAATCACTCAACTGCCAAATACGTAAAGGAGAAAACTAGTCCCTTTCATGATAGAAAACTACACAAGATGAAGTGGGATGTGTCAAACCACTGAATCTATATCTAATGGGGGCACTGTTTACCAGACAAAGGTTCTGCTTAGGATTTTTTAACATAGAAAAACTGCGCTTTGAAATAGAAAATTTGATAAATAATTTCATATTCAGAAATTCATGCTTACAGTTTGATGGTCAATTTGGCTTTCAGGTATCTTAAAAATCTGACTAACCTTTCAAAATCTTTCTTAATAGGTGACACTTTTGGACAAATTCTGTAATTACATACATAAAGATACTAAATAGTTTTAATATTCAAAGGCTTGATTTGCTGATATGTGTAGTCTTTAATCAAAATCCCAACCCTGAGTGTTCTTATAGATATCAGTGTCCCATTTTCTCTCAAATTAGCAATGTCACGCAAGCTTTGAGAGGCTGTAATTACAACCTCAGCAGAGCAGAAAAGCCCCAGCAGCCAGCCAGTCAAACTGCTCCAAAATGAATCTACCCCATCTTTAATACTAGAGGATTCTTCTTTCTTCCAACTCAGAAGCCCCGAATTCTGCCCTTTTTTTGGTCCTGCAAGGCCACGGATTGTTGTGTGAGTGTCAGGCTGGCCGAATTTGACCAGCTTGACTTTAATCTGCCCTGATTTGTCACACAGTTCTGCCGAATGAGTTCCTTAGATGGTATGGAAAATTGGTGCTGCTGTCTCTGGTGCATGTTCGCACACTAGCACAGCACAAGGAGACTCACACATGCAACAAAGAGCAAGCTTCAGAGATCCTCCCGTTGTTTAGCACAGGCAGCAAGGTGTCACTAGCTCATCTGGGGAAATACATCAAAATTAGGTACCTCAGTGACTTCTTACGTTGTCCAAATTGGGCATTTCATATAATGTGAGATGTGATCTCTCTCATAATGTGGTTAGTTTCATAACATATCTGTGGAGTAAGGCAGCATCAACCCTCATTTTCTAGGAAACGAACCACACAAGGAGGGGCAGATTCAAGGGACTACAATAAAAAATGTAGATAAGTTAGTATGGAATTAGTATGGGACACCCCAATCACTACATTATGTTTCTGTTGGTAACAGAACCTCAGATACTGGACTCAGATACTGGTCACCTCTACGGACCAGCACCTTACCTCTTCCTCAAAAAATGAAACAGAAAATTCTTTAAATTTAATGTCTGTACTTGTCACATTGGGCTGATCTAATTAATATTTGGACAGACCAAATATGATTGTTTCTAAATCAGTTCTCATCTGAGAAAGGACAGCTATTTAATGATCACATTTAACTGAGAAGCAGAAATATTTGTCATCCATATGCAGTATTAGAGTAGGTGTGCGTTTTAAAGGAGGACAGAAACAAAGGCAGAGGGACATCCAAGAAACTGCAGTGGTAACTCAGCTTGTCTTCAAGTAACTGCCCAAATACTGCATGACTAGGAGGGTTCAGCCCCTGACAAGGTTAAACCAAGATCAGGCCTTTTCTCACCTTGTTTTTGTTCTACAAAGGGCAGAAGGTTTATTAATTTAGTATTGGACAGTCTTCACAAACAGGCAGTTGTTCAGAAATATTTTAACCCTCCTAGCCACATGATAAAGAATCATGGATATTACAAATGCCTCATAAAAAAGAGGGTTCTCAAGATCTGAAAGTAGAGAGAGACTTGTGCCAGAAAGTCTCTCTCTGAGACTTTAGCACAGTCTCTCTGAGAGACTTTCATGAGACTTTCAATGAGAAATGAGAATTTCTAACCATGAGATCAAGTTATCCCAATCTCAATACCGAAGAGAAAGAAAATTTGGGAATTCAAATCCTTTTGGACATAATACTGTAACTGCAACAGGGACAGAGGATTTATAGCTTTGCAGAACAGTTAATGGGATACACTGTTTTCTTTACTAAAGTATCATATCTTGTATGTTATGTCAAGTTCTCCACTATAGAGAGGTGCAGCATAAAATCCATTTTAGCCCTCCCAGGAAGAGTATTCAATGTTAACAACAACTTCCAGTAACTTCTGAGTTGAAGTCAGATGCTCCCATTCTGCAAAACTTTCTGCTGCAAAACTGAGGGGAAGAAAGAAAAAAAAAAAAAAATCACAGGTTAGGTTTGAACATATGACCAGCTGATATCAAGGCTAGTACCCATTAAGCAAGCACGGAGTAGCTCTGGAAAAATATAAGGGACCAGCCTGCAGAAACAATGCAAGGATGCTCTCCAGGACAAAGTGAGTTTTAAGCAACTGAAGCCAGCTATTCCGTGTACTGCTGAACACACTTTCACTCCAAATAGGCCATGTTTTATAGAATTAGTCTATATTTCATACTTACGTTGCAGCTAAGGCTAGTGTATATAACCCCAGATGTGTAGATAAAAGGGTAACAGGACAGCCAATATAAATACAAAACATTGGCAGTAGCAATTGAATCTAATATGGGCCAAGATCACTGTATACCGACTGTGTACGTGAGAATCGTGCCTTTTTCTTACATCCTTTTTTTTCTTTTTTTTTTCTAATATTCTTGCTTTAATATACAGAATATACTGGCTTAAGAAGAAGAATAAGAGGAATTCTTTCAAAGAAAAAGGAATGAATTGTAACCTGGATCAAATAGTCTGTTTCACATGCTAACCCTCAGCAAGAGGGTTAGCAAGAGATGTATGCAGGTCCGTGAGTTTTGCTGTTAACAAACTTAGTCTCTGAGTTGCAGCTGCAAAAAGCTTAGCTATCAAAAGGAAAAATGCACACTGCATTGCAACTGTGCACTCAGAAAGCTAATGAAGCATTTTAGGGATGAAAAACAGAGTGCAGCAAGCCTATGCCAATAAAGATGGGCTGAATTCTAAAAATGCAATTAGTGTAAATATACAATAATAGGAATAAATGTTATATGAAAATCTGTTTCTGCAAATTCCAGTGCAGAAAATGTGTATTATTACAATGTTTCTAGAGCATGCAATCATGTAACCAGTGACTGCATTATAATATATATGTATAATGATTGAAAGTTGAACATGCTGTCCACTCCTCTGCATTTTCTAGCCTTTCAAAGTAGAACCATGAACTTCTCCGAGTGTATCTTTGCCTGTGGATTTTTTAAGCCTTCTATTATATTTCCATGCACAGGGAAAAAAGTCCTCATGTACCTCATGACATTTCCACATGCCTCACTGCATATAATAGGAATTTTTCAGAAGATGCTGTTACTTTGAGGATTGACTTGTCCTATAATTAAAACATCTGTCAGATTGCCTAAGATTTAGAGACCTTTTGGACTGAAAGTGCATGGACTGCAGCTTATACATTGGTTTAGAAGATTGTCATATGTTCTATATACCTGATATTCATTTAATGAATTCTCAAGTAGCATAATCTCCATTTTTGCATTACACTTTTATAAGAGTTCCTTTTAAAAAAGGTTAAGGTAATTTACTCACAATGTTTATTATATATGAAGTTGTAGAAAAAATGAGGGCAATAAAATTGAATTTAGCATTGTCTTTATTGGTATGAAGGTTACATTCATAAGCTTTGTTTGTTTTAATAGGTTTATTGCACAGTCTTAGACATATGCTGTTACGTGGCGATGGATATGCTTTGGATATTTTTGTAATTGTGGGTAGTATAAAAGTCATTTTCTGTTAGATTGCACAAATCCATTACATTAGTAGAAAGATACATTATTGTAATAGGATTAATGTGCAACACATAAACATGATCAGTAATATTCTTTTTGATAAATTATCTCATTTTAATCACTTGGAATGTAGAGAGATTTCAGGATAGTTCCATCTTTGATTTGCATAATTGTATTACAGACAGACAAATTGCATTATATTCTTCATTAACAATAGATGGCTTGTATAACTATTGTATTTTTGAAGGCACTGCTCTTATGCTCATCCTGTAATTTGTCATTTTGTGACACTACTGTTTAGTTTAGTCTGGAGAGAATAGAAACTAAAAGATTATTTGATTTTAGCTGAGTACAGTAATATCTTTGCATTCAACTGTAATGCGGTAAGCTATTGTTTGTTTTAACAAATTAGAATCCAACAGCTAAAGTTTGTTAAAAATATCTTCTCATTTGTGGCAGACCTACATTCGTGGCTTTTCACAGCAAAGTGTCAGCACTTGTAAATGAACTTCAATATAAGAAGACAACACAACATTAAATTAGATCCATCAAAACATTTTCTACTTCTCTGCTTGGGCTATCTCCCCTTTCCCTTTCCTATTTCTTCTCCCTTACACACACACGTACACACTCTGTGTAGTTTTTGCTGAGTTCTTTAGGGTTTTGTAATTCCTTACGGTAAATAAAATAGCTGAATTGCAAATTATATCATAAAATGTATTATTAATTTTTTCAATGGCAAATCCATCTCTTTTAAGATTGTGTATTTTCTCCACAAAAAGCTAAATCCTCTGAGAGATATTTTAGGATGAAGCAAATTATTTTTTCATTTTTCTCCAACCAACCCTTCTTCAATCATTCTTGACTGCTAAGAATACCAGTAAATTAAAAGTTAGTAGCTTGAGACAGGTTTGCACTCCTACCAAATCAAAACCAGCTTCTTATTTTAGAAAATCTAATTGTTGCACTCTATTAGGGCACTTTGAGTGTTGTGATTCTTTAAAAAGAAATTGGGTTTAGAAAAAAATTAATATAGTCAAATCACAAATAGCTACCTTTGATAATGAAACAAAACTTAAAACTCCTCATGTAAATGCAGATCAGAACTTCAGACCTAGTTCATTGAAGTTTAAATACCAAAAGGAATTTTGAAAATCTCGGAGAACATTCTTATAGTTTGCTCCTAAATTTAGGTTTTTAATTTAGGGTCCTATCCTGTAAAGATTTTTGAACAAGTTTGCTCTTACATATGATGTATGTTTTGGACATATGAATGCCTATTAGATTATACAAGACATTTGCGAGTGCTGATAGAACAAGTCTCAAATGAAAATGTGATCCTAATAAAGGAATGTATAGCCACAGAGTTCAGAGAGGCCAGGGCTTTACTCTCTTCACCCACCTATCTCACACTCACTTCTGCTTTGGCTTCCCTGTCTTTTGGGCATCCAATGTATATTGAAAATAAATATAGAGTTGGAAAAAGAAAAGAATAGTTTTGATTCAATCTACACTTGTCTTCTGGGCTAAAATATCAAAACACCAATGTGTTAGAATGGCATGCATCTTCTGTGGAATCAAACATATAAGCAGTTAAGTACTACAGAGGTAGAAAAATTGAACTGAGCAATTGAATAAAAACTCCTGCTTTGATACTGTTCTTTAAGATTATACATTTTAGTTATTTTAATGTCGTATTCCCACAGGTTACATTTGCCCACCAGAAAGATGAAAGTGTTATAATATATTTTCGCAAAAGGCTGAAGGTTATTATTTTCCTATCTCTCTCCTTGAATTTTTTTCACTGTGACTTGGCAAAACCTTAGTGCGCCAACAAGCGAGGATAAATGTTATCTACACAATCACATGGATCTCCTTGGCTGGCTGCATATTAAGAATTAACAGTTAATGAATCCTTCATATGCAAGGACAGTTTCCAAAACAGATTTTTAAAGAGTTCCCATCCTGATGCTGCTGAGAAAACATATAAAATTCAGGCTCTCCTTGCATAGAGCACAGAGCACAAAACAGAATTGTATTTGCAAGCAAATTACAACCAACCATTTGCCAAGGAATTTGGTAACATATTTACATCAGCTCTGTCAAAAGTCATATTCAAAAACTGTTTCAGCACTTGTATCTATGCTAACCTCCCCAGCCGACCCAGCATCACACATAGCTGATGTGTCACTCCAACAGGTTTTTACACTACTTGACACCTTGGACCAAAGGGACCAAGGGAGACATAGTCTTTTTGTTTGTTTTTGTTTTTCAATTTTGTTTTGTAAATGCATACGTTGCAAGCAATTGAGATTTTGTGTCACGCATTTTTAACAGTCTATAGAACTTTGGGAAATATCTTTTTTTTTACACTTTTTTTTACACTTCCTCAGAGGCAGCATTCTTTAGACTGCTTGGGGAAGGGCAAATCAATCACATCCTTCACTGCTGCATGTGCCAAATATGCTTTTCAAAATTACCTCTCTCTCCTCTAGAAGAAAAGCCAGGCCACTCTGAATGAGGTCCCACCTACCATAAGCAGATAGGGAAGACTTCTCAAAGTGGACCAATTGCCTCAGCTTGGAAATGAGGAGGGGGAGGTGGGAGTTCTGTTCCGAGCTCTGACATTCTCCGACCCGGAGATTGATATATTCTGCTTTTATCTGAGGGTGCATTGCTTGTTCTCTCCATCAAGACATAACATGGCAGGCTTATCTGTCTCTATGATTTAACTGTGCACATTAGAAGAATAGATAGCAAATAATATTTTAAGCTATAGAATTATACATATATATTCCTAACAGCTTGCTTTGCACCACCTAATTTTTACTGATGTAACTAAGAAAGTTCCCTCAGAGAGTATATATTACAGCATCAGTGTTTTTAGTTCTTGAGAGTTTTCCTCACCCACCAAAAGGATAATTATAAATATCAACATAAATAAAAGCAAATGTGTGAAAATATATCAAAAAAAAATCAAATATATCTTCAAAAAGAAGAAAAAAAAGAAAACCAAATCCTTCTTTTTTGTGTCTATCCTTCTCCCTAAAATCTCCTATTTTTCTCTTTCATCAATCCCTCTGAAAAGAAAAATGGGATGTATATGCTGCATTGTCCACATGGAACTAAACATAACCCTCTTTGGGAATTAATAAGATTAAGTTACACTTCAGTGGGAAATCAGTGTACATAAATTAATGAAAATTTCCTGTGGGTGGTGGTGGAGAAAGCTACTCACTGTGCTAGAGAACTCATGCAAACAGACATTTCATGATGGCGATATTTACTGGGAAATAATTAATAGGACTCATCTATAGTCTATGATAGAATATGGGTGAACTACGTGTCCCTCAAATGTTTTCTGCTATTTCTGCAAATGAACCAGCAGAATTGTTCTAATATTTTCCATCTTAGACAATGGCTAGAGGATTTTTTTTTTTCACTCCAGAGAAACATCTCTTTTAGGCAAACATGCAAGTGTATGCTTAAAGGTAATAATGCGTTTAAGCCTTTTTATGAAGTTTGGTTTTAAAAACTGCCCAACATTTGCTGCTGTCTTACACATACTTCTCTGCAGAAAAGCATCATCTTCCATCAAGAAAGCAGTCATTAGCTCCTGTCCTTGGCTATCTTACTAATGATTGACCCCCAACCTTCCATTTTAGAACTGTGAAGTTTCTAATAGGAAACTGCTCATGCCTTTTAGGCTCTCCAGACTCCCTTATTTCAAGCTTGCTGTCTGCCAGAGATGATAGGAGGTTCATGGAATCATAGTACTGGAAGATTGCTTAGTTATGGCAGGCTTTGAGGCTTTTGAGGTCCTGCTTGCAGGAGAGGCTTTAACTTGGATATTCTTTTTTCCCTCACCCCAGCCAGACATGCTGCAGTATGGTGCTGGACATCTCTTCTGCCCTGTAGGCCATCACATACCGATCTGGAGAAATTAGGTTCTTTCCTCCCTTATCCTCCACCTGCCACTTTTGCCTTACTGTTGCTCGATGATTTTAAGTGCAGCTCTTTGAATACAAGCAGTATCCAAAGCTTTTCTTAAGTAAATATTCCTTAAGGCTCCTTCTTTCAAAATCAGAATCAAAATCAATCTGGAAGTGACCTCTGGAGACAAACTAGTCCTGTCTCTCACTCAAGCAGGAGTATCTCCAAGGATGGAGACTCCACAACTTCTGTGGGTAACCTGTGCCAGTTTTCAACCACCTTCATAGTGAAGAAGTGATTTCTTGTGTTCAGTGGTATTTCCTGTGTTTCAGTTTGTGCCCATCCCCTCTCATTTTGTCACTGGGCAACACTGATAAGACTCTGCCCCCTCTTGACACTCTCCCATCAGGTATTTCAAACAGTAACAACTTACTATAAAGCCAAACAGCCCAGAAATAGGAAAGACGATCTGGGTTATCTTCAGGATGTAAAATTTATTAATATGTTGTCTATAACATTTTTAAGTATCAAAGAAGAAGGCTTCCAGAACTTCCCTAGGAATGCTTTCTTTATTAAAGCTGTCTGAGAAGACATTCACCACTTTTTGCCTGTATTTTCCTGTACTAAGTTTTATTCTATTACCTTTGTTTATCTCTAGTTAACCCCAAAAAAATTACTCAGGGGATCATGTTTCCCTTTTAATTGTAAAAATTATATACTCCATAGATTTGTGAGCAATGAATTTATTTGAAATAGCAGTAAATGACCTTCTAAGATCAATATATTCGTTTTCCTGTAGATATACAGTTTCAATAGCAAGTGATGCATGAAGTCTGCTAAGCCTTTTGAATTGTCTATCAGTTCTGGGAATTATAGATTTTTAACCCATACAGATGCTTTGCTCAACCACAAAATGAAAAATCATTAAGAAAAAAAGCACTGTATAATATTACTCCAATATGTATTTGTAATTTGGAATTGACATTTTAATACATGGAAAAAATTTCTAGGACCAGTGAGCTAAATGCAAATTTGTTCTGTAAATAACAAAATGAAAAATAATCAGAATTAACTACTCATCTAAGTGCATGTTTCTTTCTATTACACATCCAGAAACACTCTTTGTACTTCTATTCTACACTTGGTTGTATGAAAACACTTTTATAGCCTTAAGTTGAACAAACACTGTAGCATATTCCATGGTACAACGTAGGCCACATTCAGTAATGTGTCTGCCCAGAGAGGTTGTGGAGTCTCCTTCTCTGGTGATCTTCAAGACCCGTTTGGATGCAGTCCTGTGCCATGTGCTCTAGGTGACCTTGTGTGTGCAGGGGGGTTAGACCAGATGACCTGTAGAGGTCCCTTCCACCTTTAGGCATTCTATGATTCTGTGGTTTTATTCACAGGGAAACTTGAGCAGAAAGAGGTAGGTCAATGCTCAAGTGCTGAGCCAAACTGCAGGTCACACAGGTTACAGTGATCTACACTTAGTAATAGCATCTTCTGATCTTGCTGGCATTTCATGTGAGGTTTACAGAGAAAAAAATAGCAAAACTGTGAAGACAGTGATATTAAGAACTCTTCCATTGACTAAACTGGGAACAGACCAGAAGTATCCAAAAGCCAAACACTCAATCGTCCACTTCAGAAAGTAATGTCTGGCAACCAGTAACCTGGCCCCCTAATGCCATAAACAGGAATACTACACAGCAGCCAAACCAGTTACTACTGTCCCCTGCAGAAAGGCAGCTTGTGCACGAAGGCACGGAACTTGCAGTTAAGGAGTTGATAGCTCTAATGCAGCTGCAAGGAGGCTTTCTGCAACTGGGGAAGGATTAAACCACCTCACTCAGGTGACACTGAGACATTTTCTATTGCAAACAATACAGAAAGGTAAGAGACTTTGCAGTTCAACCTAGAGGACAGTCCTTAGTTTTATACCTGTCTTGGTTATAAGTTTCCCAGGGGACCACAAACACCTATGGCCTTCATCCAGGCCAACCAAGAAATATGCTTAACTTCTAACTACCAGTCAAATGCTTTGCTGGAGCAGAACTGCAGCTCTCACTGTTTTGGGGTGTGCCAGTTTTTCATTTGAAAAATGGAAACAACATGACTCATGTCATTTGGAAGTTGTGAAGCTCAGTTTCTTTATGAACATTAACCTGGACTCAGACCAAAAAAACTTCAAAACACCAAAAACACTTTGCAGGAACCCAAGGACCAGCTTGAATTCTTGAATCCTGTCTGAGCCTCATAGAGGAATCTCACTGTGTAGCCCGAAAGGTTCCCAGCTCTGCCTGAATGAGAGAGTCACACTGAAGGGAAGGCCAGCTACACATAGGCCATCACTACTATAACACGACTTGAATGTTTGCAAATTTAGGACACAAGCCAGCAGAGTATCCATGAAAAGGAACCAGCATTTAAGATTAGCTTCATATTTTGATCCTTAAAGAACAATGCTCTTGGAAGAGAAAAGAGAGGAGCAAAAGCAGAAGAATTACTTCCCTAAGATTCTCTGAGGATTTCAGGCAGAACAATAAAAAACTAAATTAACTTATTCATTTTTATCACCTGATGAGCATAATTAGCAAACAGTTCATAATGACAGCAAATAATGGTTCTCTTTTTCCCCTATTAAGAAAGCTTAATGACTGTATTTTCCCACAGTCTTAGAGCCGTGCTATATTTACCATTTGTGCTTACCTGAAAAATTAATGTTAATAAAATGCTTAACTACAGCACACAATGATCCTAACATAAAACAGCTTTGGAGCTGAGCATAGAGGCTTTCACAAACCTCGCTGTGCTGGAACCTGTGCAACAACTTCTCATGAAAGAAATGTAGGAGAATGTAATCATTCACTTCATCTTTCTTGTATGATGGCTAATAAGCATGCTAATATGACATGCTTCTTTTATGAGTTTCGCTATCCATGCACAACTCCCAGAATGATCATCTAGAAAAACCTGATGGCAGAGGTGCATTTTAATATAAGTGCTTTAATATACAGCTTTAGGATGCAGCTACCCTTTGGTAACATAGAACTATCCCTTAGGGTGTCAAGGTTGTGAATAAGATTATCAAGCTGGCTTGCTCTATACTCACACTGAGAGACTTTGCAATTAAACTTGGGAAAATGGCTTTGCTGGACTCACTGGTGTTGAAATCAGTTTTTTGCAACAGGAACAAGATGCAAAACGTCTTGTCCAATGACAGAGTTTTCATGCTATATCTTTAGCAGCCAGTGACACTGATTGCATTGGCAGCCATTGCTATCTACTGCCAGACAAAACAAATTCAAACTAATTTGGATGCAGTATCAAAATATACTTCTCCTCAGGACAGTTGCAAAACCCTCAGAGACTGAACTCCCATTGATTTCCCTTGATTTAAAAGGCACAAATGTTTCGCATGAGCAGATCCTGAATGGATAAAGATGGAGAAGAGCAGTGTCTCTGATATTGTTCTAAAAGGTTCTCCGACCCTCACTGTACAGCCCTCCTCTGATTCTTATGACACAAATGTATCTAACAAGTATTTACTTTCAAGGATCCGAGTTCACCCTGTTTTCCCTACTTCTTCACTTCACTGCCTAAATGCCAACTTCTTTCTATTCCAGATGTCCATATATGTCCAATATCTATTTTCATAGAAAGAGATTAGAAGTACCTCTTAGTTCCCTTTTTGTATAGAAACTTGTACAATAGGACAATATTCTGTAAGCAATAGTCCCTGCACATTTAAAGCAAAAAATACCCAAGCAGTAAATCTACAGAAAAAACAAATATTATTCCTTCTCAATCTGTTTTGGTTATCCGGGAAATAAAAATTCTGTAAGATCTGATTTATCCCTACCCTGTTGGATTCTTTAGAGAGGTTTAACATTGATTTTAACAGTGTATCAGACCCCTATGTCATGCGAATCTGTAACAAGTATTTTCTATGTTACTAGAGAAGATGTTTAATTTTATCAGATGTAGTTGATTCTATCCTCTTATTCTACTACTGAATCCTAAAAAAAAAAAAAAAAAAAAAAAGGAAACTTTTTAAACAACATATGATAAATCAGGAGTTCAGAGAAATAATCTTTCATAAGTAACCTTGTCAAAACACTGCTCATACAGCTTGAAATATCCTGTCAAAACACTCTTCCATTTTTTCCTCTGCAATGGCTATTTGTAAATAGACTTTTGGACTAGAAAAAAGATTCGTACTTACAGTTTCTGTAATATATTTTTAATTTTCCTGTATCCAATGGAATATTAGTACTTACTAACAATCTTGAATGCAATTAAGTACAAAAGACAGACTGGAAAAAGGAATGGGAACCTTGTATATATAAACAGTCACAAATGCACACAAAATGCCTACTGATAGTATAAATGCTATATAATATTCTGGCACATTTTTTCCATTGAAGTAGAAAAAGTGCATGTATAATTAAACAGTTGCATTGTATTGCAGAAATAATCATGTAATGACATACTTATAAATTCTTGTTTTTTTTCATGGTAATACCAAGTATAATTACCATGTAATCTGGAGAAAACAAACAAGGCTATAATTATTCTGTAATCCAATTTAATTAAAAAGTAATAGATTTATTATTTCTTCCCTAAAAATACACAAGGAAAGCAAAAAATATGGTAGATAGTTTTCCTTTGAAGAAGCTCTATTATTATTATTACTATTTTATTTTTTTAAAGAGTTCATTCATAGCATTTATACAACAAATGAACCTAACTCTGGACATTCCAAGGGCCAAACTCGTCCCTGTGTTGAGTTGACATTGCCCCATCAACATGAGGGGAGACCTTTGTCTTCATTTTTAGTTGCTAAAGCTGTAACTGTTCCATTACAGTTGAAACAGTGTATATGTATCGAATTACCAATCTACTTCAGACTTGTTTTTCTAGTGCTGTACAAGGATACTGAGATGGCAACACAGGAAAATGAAATAGATATTACACAAATAAGATATTGCATGGGTTTCAGAAGTTTTAGCTTCCCCTGCCTTGGGTACATAGGAAGAGCTAAGAGTATACTCCATTCTTCCCCCTTAAACAAGCCTGTAGTGTTGCTGATCTAGGTCAAGATTGTTCCTTTCATTTTTGCAAAGAGGAATTTTTATTTTCAGAAATCCAAACCAGAACTGAATCACCTACCTCTACCTCTGAAAACTATTAAAGCTCAAAGTTAGAAAAAAATAAAATTCCTCTAAACTGCACTTATGGTAATTTATGACCCCCTGCTACTTTCCCATTTTAATTCTGCAATTCTAGACAAATCTTTTGATTTTTTTTTTAATTTAATTTTTTCAAATTATTATTTTTTTCCAAATATGCCACAGGAACCCAAAAATAAATCAGTGAAAAGCTGTGTCACCTACATAAGTGAGCGAGAAGAAATTAGCTCTTCCATCCATTCATACTGTAAGTTTTAATGACTATTCCCTATAGCCAACAGCTTTTACATCCAACTTATAAAAAGATCTTGACTGTCATGATAGAATATACTGTGTCCCTAATATGCAGGCCCTAATCTGTTTTGGGATCCTAAAAGCAAACATGTGATCCTACGATCTACTCCTATCCATCTGCTCCTGCTCTGGATTCACTTATTGTAGCTTCTAGTCACTTTCAGACCACTTTGACCAACCTTGAAATGAAGAGGCTGAGTCTCTAAGCCAGCAATGCTCCAATTCCCTAGGCTATGCATGGTAAGGACATGTACAAAGTCAAGAAAAGATGATGTGCCTGCATGCAGCTGGGTAGAGCTATTCAAATCCAAACCACCAACTAACACATGAAACAAAAACGCCTCTTCCCCCTCCTAGATTGTCAGAAAAATCTCCTTGATGCAAAAGTCTGTTCTTCAAACTGCTCCCAGAAAAGTACAGAATGGTTTGGACATTTGGGGTTTTCTCTTAGTTCTACTTCTTTTTAATCTATTACTTTTATCCCTATCAAAATCAGATAATAAAGACACAACAGTCCTAGAATCCAGACCTATTTACTAGTTGCTACATGTGTTATAGAGCTGTTGATTTCTTCTCAGCTGGATTTTTAACAGTAGTTCTTCTTCAACTACATTTCCCTACATATATTATACTGAAAGACATACAAGTTAAGGACTTCAACCAACTCCCATTTACCATGCAAGCATAAACATTCACAGAATTCGGTGGCCACTGGACTTACACACTACTGTATTGCAAATAATCAATTTGCCCAACTTTTGTCTGCAGCCAGCTCTGATCTCTTGTCTTCTAATCTTGCACCAACCTAATCCTCAGTGTTCAGTTGTTAACCCTTTTGAGAATAAGATGAAAAGGGGTGCAGTAAAACAGACTTTGAGGTCATGCAAACAATTATACTTTTGCCCTTAGCAGGTGCTGTTTCTATTTCTGGAAATTGTTTAAAGTGGTTCGAAGTATGAATAGATGTAAAGTACTTTCTGCTCTCTTTCCTCCTACACAGCAGCTTCATAATGAACAATACATTCCTCATTAAAGGAGTCCTAGGGGTCAGGTCTTCACTTAGAAAATTTGGGCACTCATCATTAGATTTTAAATAAAAGCTCAAGACATTTCTTCTATTTTGATGCAAATATCATTTTGAATTTGCCTATTGTTGATTTTTAGAGCAAGAAGCATAAACACCACTTGAGTGAATGGTGGAAAAGACTTGTGTCTCCTAGAATATACATGTGGATTTCTGGGGAGGAGGCAAATTTCAAGGACTGCACACTCCTGTGATACTTTATTCCCATCTGCCTCCTCAGACCAGTTAAGATTAAAATGAGGAAAGGCTGCTACACTGCAGTAGTTCTGGAAAGAAAAAATACGCACCTAAACGCCCAGGGAGAAGATGTTTAGACCGTCTCCCAGAGGGAGACAGGCTTGTGCTCCATATTTTGAATTTCTAGACATTTATTTTTGTATAGTGCACATGTATGAGGCGGGTCTTTTCCTTGCTCACATGGTTGTAGAAGTTGAAATTGGAAAATCACTTTGGCATAGGAATGCTACAGAGATCCATTCCTGCTTTAAGATTACAAGTTCTCTGGGGAATGACTTGGCCACACGTAGTGGGAGCCTTTGCTTTTTGCACATTGCCTTTTTCATGCTGCTTTTTCCCCCAGGGAACTGAAGCTTATGCAATTATGTTATGTCTGAACGTCTGTTCCTTCCTCCTTAAAGCTTTCATTTCCCAAATGTTTTTTGAGTTTACAAGGCACATTCAGCCAAATTTCACAGAAGTGCAGATATCAAGTCTATAAAAATTTCTTGAGTGAGCAACTACAGTACTGCCTCCTGGAAGGAAAGACTCCAGCATGAACTTTATTTCTATTAGCTATGGTAGAAGCCACATGGGTAAGAAGCATCATGAGCATCAGGGCTAGAAAGCTGCTGAACAGGCCTCACATCAGCAAGAACCACAGGGCACAAATTCACAGCGAAGCGGGTATCACTGGTTCTACCTGCACCACTGTAGACTCTGTTTACAGTAGACTCTTTTTACAGCTCAGGTTATTGTTTCACACAACCATGTGTGAAAAATGCCTCTCAGCATTATCAAATATAGCTGTATACAGACGCACTGAATCCCCTACCAAATAGAAGAACATCAAGGTGCCAAAATCAAGATCAGAAAGCTTTGAAAACACCAGGTGATTCAGTGTGTGTGCATACACACACTCTCTTAACTGTGGTCTCTAACATCAGTATGCAGGATCTGATTTTATTTTAATTCAGTCAGCGTTTTGATCTTCTATTTGATATGGCCTCACACTAACACTTGTCTATCCATGCAAAAGCTTACACTGAATAAAGAATTATTTTTTCCTTAGCGGTCAAAAAGTGTCTGCTAACCCTGGGTATCTGCAGTGTGGTTTCTTTTTTATTATTATTATAGTCGGGTTTTCTTTTTGAGTATCTGGCATTGTTTTGCCACAGAATTTCCTACATTCAAAGCACAGCTCAAGTTGGCTACCGTTAGAGCTATAACATCTCCCTAAATTTGGCTCCAAATAACTTGTATCAGGCATCTAGAAGATGACAAACTCATTATTAATGTCCAGCTGCGACAAGACTGGGGCTCTATCCAGTTTTACTGGGCAGACAGCATGAAACTAACAGAATCCAACTTCCTTAGGCTGCAAAATGCAGCTTCTCCTACTCTTGCCCCATCACCCTTATTATACAGCTTCCAGCATCGTAAAAATGGGGCAAGGATCTGCACAGTCAAGAGTGTCGTGAGTTGCACAAGAGTAAGTCACTCCCAGGCCACTATCCGCTCTGTGCACCAAATAAGTCACACATAAGGCGAAGGATGCTGAAATCTTCCTAATCTGAATTTTTCTGGAGGGAAGGGGAATAGTTGCTTCATCATTCAGATTAAGAAAACTGCATATTTATTACTGGAATGCAGTTTTTCTTAGTGCATGACTATATACCTTAGGGATGTTACATTTTGTTTGTTTTGGCACTGAATATGAATGTTCTGGTTTAGAGTGGAATAATGATTTTTAAAGTCTATTCAACAAAACCAAAAATCTTGTGATGACAGGAGCACTTAGAGCTCTGCTGATTGTGTAGTTTGGATTAGTGAGCTCTGGAAGAATGATATTTCACTCTATCATATATGCTCATGTAAGTAAAGATATTGTAATGCACACAGCACAATTAACATTACAGAAGTAGAATGCGCTGAATCCTGGACTTTTCAATATTAACATTCTCTTTATAAAAATACTTTCTGGACAGAAGTCAGAACTAAAAATCAGAATTATCTCCTCCTTTACCTTCCTCACCAGTTCTGTCATATGAAACCACTTTGACTGCACACAAAGTCAGCAAAAGATTCAGACAATAGATATTTCATCATTCCTCTTGAACTGTTAACAGATGGAGACTTTAAAAACCTCCTAAAGCCATTGACCAGAGTTTGGTCAGGCAAGGCATTTCACAAAAATATATCTTAACAAATCATGTACTGATGTCTGTAGACAAAGTTAAAGATGAAAGATTGGGTGTTTGTTTCTTTGCTCATTTTGAATAAAACCTCACAGTAAATACACGGAAAAGTATAGTGAGAATATCAATAAATTTCACTCAACTCGGTGATTAGCACGTTTTCACATGCTTGGATGAAGCAGTACTGAACTCAGTTCACAATGTTAAATATTCCTCAGCCTCAATAAAAATCTTTAAGAACTTCTTCTCTAAATGTCAACAATTTCTTAAGTCAAAAAACAACATTGTGCTGTGTCTTATTCACATGACTGAAAATAAGATTTTTACCAAAAACGGGCTTACTAATAAATTATCAGTCAAATGAATTTTATGCATGGCTTGCTGAGTTTTTGGTTAGGACTTTCATTCAGAAGTTAAAGATGTATTTTGGATTCAGTAGTGACTTAAGTTGACTTGCTCCCTCACATGCACAGCATCTGGGTTAATTTGTTTGAAAGCATTGTGAAGGGGAAAAATTGGGAGAAACTGATTTGATATCTTTGATTTTTTTCCAGTCTAAAGGTAACTTTAAAATATATTTCTATGTTATTTCGATATAGTGTATGTCCAGATTCTTCAAGGGAAAGAGAAAGGAAAGAGAGGATAAAAGATGTGAATATTGTGACTATAAGGGTGAAGAGAAAAAAAAAAAAAGGCAAACAATTGGCTCCTTCAGAGCCATTCTAGTCCCTTAGGTAAATGCATATTTTTAGATATGCTTAACTGATGGACTATTGACACCACTGGAGGTAACTGCTCCTTTACAGTCATTATACTCGCTGCTGTTAGTGTCTATTTACGGAGCTTTAATCTTCTGATTATTGACAGGGCAGAACATAATGGCTCCTTGGCAGCCACACTGCTGCCTGGCGTCAAGGCAGGTCTTTATGTATACCTGAAGTGATACTCTAGGAAATTCCATACTTTAATGTTGAGTAACAGTGCTGCAGATACAACTAAGCGATACTGCAGATACTGCAGCACTATAACTTAAAAATCCATCTTGTGAGCAGCAAAGCAGCCGCCAATGGATTGCAATAATTCATGTTGCGTACAGTTTCATCCACCTGCATAATGAAAGCAAAATATTGATACCAAAGAAAAGATCAAAGTGTATGAGGTTCATATCAAGTGTGGATCTTTAATAAAATCTCTCGCTAGCAATTCCCATGGTTTTGAGGCAAGCGCTTCATCCTCAAAGCTCCTGAGCAACCACAACTCCCATCGGCCTCAGTGAGTGGAGCTGTAAATGCCCAGCACTTCTCAGAATGAGATAAGGATTGATAAGTTGACCACGGCAATGAGGGTACGTTCAGTAAGTGCCTGTGATTGAGACTTGAATGCAGTAATTCTCTTCAATATCACTTCTTTGATTGCAATGTCAGTAATCAGGTATCAGGTCAAGCCCATGCATAGCGTTCCTTCATTGGGGCTGTTCTGGCATCTCCATTGTGTACTGCTGCTTTGCCAGTACAGCTGCACCTGCATTAGGATATTTTGTCAAAGTATTTATATTGCTCAAGAACTGCATGTCACAAAGTCCTCCATGAACTTGAGGCAGATCTGTCCTCCTGCAGGGCAACTCTACCTTCCCTCCCCCTGCATTCCCCTCTTCTACCTCGTGACAGCATTAGTGATCATGCATCTGGCTGCAAGCAAAAAATTAACATTTGTGTGTGTGGTGGGGGGAGCTAGATTTCTTTTGATCTGGATCAATTTACTGATCCTGCTGACCGCACAGCTGTCCCCTGTGAATGCTGGAGAGGGAACACACTGCCTTACCCTAGGCTTTCTTTGGCTTAACTGTGTGAAAAACAAAACTCTTTGGGTGGCACAAGGAGGGATATTTCACCCAGCATAAAGACCACTGGTACAAAGTTAAGTTATCGGAGTTGACAGTTTTGACCGATGAGAAGTCCTAACCAGGTTTGGTGTTTTGCATCATCCAGTCACAAAATGTTTTGATCCTGTACTAGAAGACCTAAAGCAAATTTATTCAATCATTGAACTAAGGGCTCAGTCTATAGCCCGAAGCACTTTCAGTTTAAAAAGACAAGTAAAAGAAGACTAGAAGAAAGCATTTATTATCTAACCATTTTCAGTGGAAGATGTAAGGTCAAGTGACCTGACCAGGACTGCATGTCAAGTCGATGTCTGAAGGGGACTTTAATCTGGATTTTCCAAATCTCTCTTTGATGTCTTAACCATAAAATCGCCCTTCTTCACTTGTATTCATATTCTTTTCATTCCAGAGACAGAAAACTATAAGGGAAGATTTTTCAAAAAAGCCTTATCCTTTTGAAGTACCACCAAACATGTCTGAAAATCTGACCTTTCTGCTAGTGTTTAAGTGGTGAAAGATTCAATTCAATTTATGTATACTGTGCATTTGGAAAAACAACACAAGGAACCTACTCTATCACTTTATTGCCTAGGTATGACTGAAGGCAGCCAAAATTTGGAATGCCAAGGGACACTGGACAAACACACAGCCAAAATGGTGAATACTCTGCTCTTTTCCATCTCTGATTATCAATTATGGTTCAAAAGATAAATGACACCTCATTTCCCAATAAACGGAACGAATTTGATTAGTCTTTTACTACTACAAAATATTTTATCAATAGATGTTTAAAGTGAGAGAAGAACACCCTAATTAAAAAAGAGAGGGTTCAAGGAATGAAAAACATCTGAATGTAACAGCTGCCTAGTATGACTGCTACAGAAGTGGTAGGGTTCTCCAGGCTTCAAAGTTTTGGCATTATTTTTCATAATTTGAGGAAAATTAAGTATAATTGATACAAAATATTCTTTTCTGATACAATAACAGAGTGGCAAAACTTTGTACATAGTAAGGCTATTCTAATGAATCTATTCAATCTAATCTTCATAATCATAGTATCTCTAAGGTAGAAAATTAATTGGATGAAGTTAAATATCCCCTTTTCATGTCAACAAAATTGGTTTTTCAGGGGATTAAAGGATTAACGTGGTGTTAAGTCCCTAAAGAGGTTAAAACACTTTATTATTCATTACAAAACACAAAGATTGGTCTGTTACTTTATTCTTATGCCACTGCTTGCCATTTCATTGAAATAAGGAAAAAAGGATAGAAAAGCTTTAATGACTTTAAAAAAAAAAGTGTGATTTTAAAATTAATAAACTTTTTGTCTTTCAAAAAATTCCCATTTTTTAAAGCAAGGATCATCTCAAGTATTTAGACTATGTTAAGTGCATCTATAGATGATGAACAGGAGATTATACAGAACAGAGTTGTGGTTCTGCATTGATATGGGACTTCAGATAAGTCCCAAGCTACTGCCAAATTAATGTTTACTTTTAGTTATCTCTCTTAAGGCTACAGAAGGAAAAAGAGGATCCACTGCCTCTCCACTTAGAAGGAATTTTTGCTGAGGAGAATCTTCTTTATGCAAAAGAACTAATCCTCACAAAACACCTCCATCCTCAATCTGGGGGGTGATATCTGATAGAGTCCCTTCAAGTCACTAAGAGTCTTTCCAAAAACTTCAATGAGCAATGAACTAGTCTTATGAACCATGCTTGCTCTACATCATTAACACTTTTTTTTTGTTATTTGATAAAGCAGAACAGAATCCAAACTATGCATTAAGACACTGTGATCTTTTGATTGACACTATTAAGTAGCTAAAATACTGTTTATCATACCATCTTTTTCTAAGTCCCTTTATCACTGGCAATGTGGCCAAATCAAAGCAGTAAATAGCACACACTTTAGCAGTCCATACTTTAACAATACCTAAAGCAGGATCAGTGCATGGATTTCCCATTGGAATCCCAAAGTGGAATCCTAAATTGTGACATGTCCAGGAAATAAGTGTCTTATAAAAGAGCATGCGATTTTAAAATATCTAAAGGCAGAGTTTAAATAGTGGTGGCACCTGACAGCCTTAAAGATAAATCAATGGGCCAAGCATCACTTGAAAAAGGTAGGTTTACATTTTCTAATCATTCCTAAGCTACAAATAGATTCACCATCTCCAAAAAACTGTCCCTTTCTCTTACCTCATTCTTAAAAATCAAGTTCAAAACAGCTGTTTTCACTAGTTTAAGACACATCATGAAGGGTGTTTACAATTTGGCAGCTACTTCTCAAAAACATCACCAACACAAGTGGAGTGTCACTTGTGACACTAGCTTGTAGCATCTGGAAGCATTATTTCCATTCTACTGTCACTTATCCAGTAATCAACACTTCATTTGTATGTAGCACTGCTAGAAAGTGCATGCACACAGGCATACTTGCTGAAACACATCACACCACTAACACTAGTCTCCTTATTTATTCTTAACTAGAGAAGGTCCTCGGGCACTCAGGAATGTCCACAGCGGTAAAGCAGAAGAAACTGATGGGTTGATTTTTGCTATCGGAGGGTTTGGCTCAATATCACATCACTAACAAGATACAGTGCTGGAATCCCTTGGCACCAATAGGCCATTCTTAGAGGAAAAATGCTTTATAGCAGTGCTTTAACTTCTGTGAATTCAAACCAACTTTTAATCTGTATCTCATAAGATACAGACAATGAGCCCCACAATGCTTTACTGAATACAGCATAGAACCAACCAAGGTACGAGTCTAAGCCAAAAGATAGCAAAACCCAGGCCCATACCAGCTAAGTTAGAACAGCAGCTAATACTAACCAGACGGAGAGCAAAAGAGAACTTTGGAGGCACAGATATAGGGAAAAGGAGATGTTTTCAAACAAGATCTGAAAAGAAATGGGGAAGGAGTGAGGTGGACAGACACTGGAAGATTATTCCAGGTAGCAGAAGCATGCTAATGATTCTAGTCACAGAAGAGTGGGAGGCAAATTTGTGGGCAATTATTAAAGAAGCATCACGCTTCATGCTCAAATGAACTGCCTCCAGCAGCCAAAGTGCAGAGATACTCAGCTGCTTGCTCAGAGATGCTCAGCCACTAAACAAACACCGTGAAGTTACAACTGCCTCCCTGTTCTGGATGCAAAAGCAAACGTCTTGGCTACACTTTTCTCACCAATGATTTTGTTGGTGGCTTTGAAACTATCCTACAGTCCTTCAACTGATGCCAGTCAGTGACAATTCCAATAAATTCCTGCAACTCATACTTCCTAAACTCTTCCTGAACCTAAGTGTCAAATTCAGCCAGCCTTTTCTTGCACTCTCCCTGCAGAAATTTCAGTACAGGCTTTATCTAGTGAGAAAGAAATGTCAAAGTATAAATAATGGAGGAAAAATAAAATTAAAAGAGAGTGTCAAAACATCACAAGAAAGCTGATCTTGGGGCAATTCCAGGCTGAAATTTCCAAAGCAGGAAATTCTAAAAACATTATAGTAGAAGTTATTTCCTTGATCTCTCATGCCAATTTTGGGCAGCCCAGTAGTCAGGAATAAGCAGACAAACTAAATACTTATCCACTGAATGCAAGCTTTGACCTATCTTAGATATATCCATCTTTAGTCAAAACTCAGCTGTACAAATCCCTTGGGGCTTCTTCCAGTCCTGCCGCTTTGATGTCTGTATAAGGAAGATTTATTCGGAGCTTCCCAAATATCTTGCATGGTTCAATGTTCAGCTTTGAAAAACAGCATCTTTTCTTTCTCTGATTCTCACCTCATTTATTATGTTTACAAGGAACTCTTCTATACTGCTACTGACTCTACTACAGGGGAAAAAACTTTTCCACATCTTCCCAGCCATATGGGGGCTGTTGTTTTATGAGGCTGCCGGCTGAAGAAAAGGGATGAGGCTCTATGGAAACTTCTTCGTTGGCCATTGCCTCCAGCATGTGTAAGAACTGTGTTCCTGACCCCCAAAATCTCACTCCTCCTGTTAAATAGTAATTATATCACATTGCGCACTCCACCTGGCATGATGCTGACTACTAACCTAGGCACATAACACACATTTTGAAAAAAGCAATTTCTTTAAATGATATAAATACTGAAATGGTAGTTTTGGGGTGGGAGAATGACTGCCTAAAAACACTGATACGAATTTAAAGTGATGCAGTTACATGTGCTTTGGCTCTTTACTGTGCTTGGCAGATGATAATCAACCACTTGATAAGATTAGTGAAATCTTTAACATTTCAGAAAGGAGTTCAAGAGCCATGAAAAAGTCTTATAATCAACCAGCATTGCAGCATGCTCACCCAGGGCAGACTGCACTCATTTTTTAGCTCATCACTGACAGTAGATATCAAGCTTGTAATGCATTTTCTGAAAATAGTAAAGAACCAAGACAATACTCCTAGAAGCTTTTTCTTTTTTTTTTTGGCTAATGGCCTGGCTTATTAAATTCAAGACTACCTGCACTTGAAATGGAGAAAAATAGGACTACCTGGACTTGAAATGGAAAAAAATAAAAAAATAGAAACCCTGAATAGGTGTTTTAAAGAAGTTGCACTCGATTCATCTGGCAGAGCTGATTTCACAGCAAAGAATACTTATGAAAGAACTAAGATATTTTGAGAGTGGATGTACTTCCTGGGGTATTTAATGACAGCAATAGTCTACAATGGTGATGACTGCTATGCTTTTCTTATAATAAATCCATGGATCAGGTGGACTTCCATGTTTTTTTTTCCACCATGATTAGAGCAAGAGCAAGCTGTGATTGTCCACAGCTTGCTCTATAATTAGAGCAAGCTGTGGACCCAACTACCACTTTAACTTTGTTCAGCTACTGTATCGCACGAAAACATTAGAAGAACTAGATATATTTTTTAAGTATTAACAGAAAGCAGGTAGGTTTTACTGGCTGGAAACAGAAAAACTAGCCTCTTCTATAATTGGTTCACACAAGTGGTTTCAGAGAGCACTGATTACAGAATAAAGGTCTGATGGTAAAGCTGGTTTAAGATTTCAATCAGGATCAGAGCTGCAAATTTCTAAGCAACAACTCTGAAAAGACTTAGTGCCAAAATAGAGGAATTCTCCTAAGATTAATGATAGCTGTCATTTGATAGATCTGATTTCACTAGATTTCTATATAGAGCCAAAAACAGTTGTAAGCAGAGAATGCACATCAACTTCTGTCAGCTTAATCTAGGAAGTGTTTTCCTTTTGTCAGCAACTTTTTTTTTAAACAAGAAGATATAGATGCAGAAATATGTGCAAATCTGACATCACACTTTGGATCTGAGATCTAAGTTGGCGCTTATCTCTTACAGTACTCGTTGCATGAAACAATTGGGATGGCAGAAGGGACAGAATCTTGTAGTTACACAGGTATTAATAAAGTGTAACTGATGAACTTCATCTGTTAATCAAAGAGTTCAACAGCTGTCGTGAGGATGAATAGCACTCATCCTCAGCACCTGTACCCCTGTACAGGAGTATTTAGCTTCTGGAAGAGTACTGTGCTAGTTCCAGGCATTTTCTTCACATGTATATATGCAAACATTAATTTTCTTGGGAAGTAGGTGTAAAGTCTGACCTATTATTAGGTTCTATTTTTACAACTGAAAGCCACCCATTACTTTTAGTCAAGTTATTCCTGTTTGAGGGGTTTGTTTCTTTTACATGTACTGTTTACACTAGAACCTAGGCATAGCCACTGAGCTTTGAGGACTACAGAGGAAGCTAAAGAAATTCAGCAATGGGAAGCAGGGTTTAATTGTGTGAACAGAGTGCTAAGTGCACAGTACTGTCGAACTAAAGACGGACCTAGCTTTATTCTGATTAGATTTATGGTCTAGAAATTTTATTTGGGGCAATTTTTCTGGGAAAGAAAAATGTAAATTTTCCCTCTCATTTATGCAGAGCCAGTTCCCAGCCACCTGCAGTTAAGACTATGGATAAGGTTACCCCTGCGGTATGTGACAGGATGTTTTGGGAAAAGGGAGTTTATCTGAAACCCGAAAATGGGATAGAAAATAGAATCAGGACTGAATTAAGTGGTAGGAATGTAAAGGGAAAAAAAAAAAAAAAAAAAAAAACACACAATAAAAATAGGAAATTGAGGCAAATAGATTTGGGCTCTCTATAGTTTTAAATCTCATTATTGACTTTTTCTCCAACAAAAACCACTCAGACCCTCACCTGATTTGCCAGAATCCTGGGGTGATTCTCTACACAAAAGGGAAGTTCTCCTAACAAGACAACTGGCTATTTCCTCCAGAATTAGGCCTTCTTATTCTTCTTCCTCCTCTCACATCCAGACAGAGCCCACTTTGGTCCTTGAAATTGTGAAATTGTTTTAAAAAGAAGCAATGTTGGACAACAGAAAGCAGGTCACAGACCAACGCTCTGCAACGCATAGCTTAAATGTTTTTCAGCAACTGTGATATGAATGTAAGTATTTTAATTCATTTCAGAAGTCCTTGAATCTAGGTCATAATGTACAATTAACATTGAACGGTAAAATCCTTAGGACAGGAATATCAAGTTCTTATTAACCTGGCAGTCACTTACACCTCCTTTCACTTAGAGCACTATAGAAATGATTAGTGTGAAGATCTCAGCAGTGCAGTACTCTGCCTCTGAACATTAGTATCTCTGTCCCTGACTCAGCTAAATTAAAGGATCATTAGTGTCAAAATGGGCCATATTAGCAGAGTCCAGGCACAAGTCACACTTGCCAGTTAAAAAACATGGCATTGCAGAAGGTAAAACACAGAAGCCCATAGTCCCAGACACATCTTCCATGCTCTTCTCCTCTGTCCTACTAAGGGGGTTAAAGGGAGCTTCTCTGCACTGCCCAAGGAAAATGGACACAGAAGACTCAGAAGTTGCTCTCCACAGCTCCTCTGGAGTCTGCAGCCCAGGACAAAAGGAGGGATTGCTCCCTGTTTGTGTAACTAGAGGTCTGCTGTGAGTTAAGTACTTCACATGCAAACACTACATGAAACTGCAGAGCACAAGAGTCTCTTAGAACCATTACAATGGAGTATATACTTTTAGAAAGCTATAAAGATTCTTGTTTTCTCAGGTAAAGATGAAGTAGGCCTTGCTGCAGGCCACAAAACTTCTTGGATGAGGCTTCTCTCAACAGAGGAAGCAGATGATTCAACAAAACCCCATCCACACCAGCTCACTGAAGTCAGTGACAGTGCTAATCCTACATGTGTAGCTGCACATCTTGGAGAAGTGTGGTTTTAATCGTAAGTTGAATTGCAAGTCTCTGAGCTATCGGACAAGATGGTGGTAGTCAAACCCATACTACTATCTAAATTTTGCACAAATGTCCACATAGTACATTACTAACATGTCTTTCCCCACACTTTTTTAGAGAGGGGGAAGAGAAGGGAGGAAAAATAATTTTGTCTTGCAAAGAGTCACACATGCTCTTATATTTTAATCTGTTCATTTAAACTATTTCATTAATTAAAAATAATTAAAAAACAGTCTGATTTTACCTACTTCTCTAGTATTTTAAATATTTAAATTTTATATGAGGCAAAGTAATTACATCTTTAAAAAGCCTTTGTGAAAAGAAAACAGCTCTGATGCTTATCTACAGATTTCAATCTTTAAAGTGTTTTGTTGGCCAAGAAGAGATGCTTATTTCAGCCAAGTTGTAATAAATCTCTATTTTGTAGTTCCTAAAATATTTTCCTGGAATTTATGGCATCACTGGAACTTATTCCTTACATTTTTGAACACATAACTTTATTATTTTGCCAGTAATTTTATGTATTACATTAAATCAGTGACTCACAAATGTTCCCAGTAATTTTATGTATTACATTAAATCAGTGACTTACGAATGTTCCCGTTCTTTTTAGACTTTGTATTTTGTAAATCAAATTAACGACAATTTAGAGGTACATAAACTTGATAAGACATTTTTATAACTCTGTTGAACGCTTCAAACTGGTGTACACAAAAATTTACCATTAAAAAAAAATTTAAAATGTCTTGAAATTATATCGTTTTAAGTTTATCAGCTGTACAGAAAAAAATGCAGTTTCTAGAAACTGTTTTAGGCCACTCTTCAGTCTTCACTGACAACCACAAATCATGTACACACATAGAGATTTCCTTAAATCTCCCCAGTCTCCTCTACAGACAAATCTGTTTCCTTTCGGTCCATTCAGCCTTCTCAAGTCTTCATCTTTCTGTACTCCAAGACCTTGTTTTATATTAAAACAACACACTCAGCTACTTAGCAGAGAGTATTAAGACTGAAAAAAGCCTGTACTCCTTTAATCCTGCCCTAGAATTTTTTGTAAAAGATGCAACTTTCTCTTTTTCATCTTTGGCAGTTATAAAATGCAAACTCTCTGCAGCTAGAGAGAGGCAAGATTTATTAACCTGTCTAAACCAGACTTTGAGAAGTGCAGAGGAAATTTCTGTTCAGCAGATGCCCTGAATTTGCAACACTTAAAATTAACTTAACATTCCTTTTCAAGGGACTAAGCAGCCCATAAAACTTAGACCAGCTTTCAGCTCTGTCGCTAATGTTATTTCACTCATATCTCTTGCTTACCCTTGGTGGTAGGGTTTCAGTATACATGCAACACTCACCAGTTGCCCCAATCAGTAAGGGCCAATACAACAATAGCTTAGCAAGTCACTCAATTTAAGCTCAGAGTGTACACCTCATCATGAAAAACAACTGCCAAGAAGAGCTGTGGGTACAGTACACAAAGATTCAGAAGAGTTACAAATTACTAAATCCTCGCTCTGATCTTCTCTGATTCCTCAGCATAGTCCATTTTAGGCCCCTCTGTACTTCACACAAACAGACTTTGATGAAGTTCATAAATACCCTGCAATTCTTGTGATCCTTCCTGGCTTTTTCAAGGAGCAGCTAACTTGTCAAAAGCTTTTCCACAAAAGCTTCTGTCTCAAAAAAGTAAAGTCAATGACTAAACTATAAAACCTGAAAAGCAGGATTTCCTACAGGATACACTGACCGTCTCTCAAGGACACCATGACAGAATTTGCTGTGATAAAAGTGATAGTAAAAGGTTGTCTGAAGACATAAAACAATACATCCAATAATCAAAAGCATACTTCACCACTGCACATACTAGTGAAATCAAAAACAAGTCAAAACATTAAGAAATGTATAATTCTATGACTTTTATACAGATCAGTCAGGAGAAAAAAAAAAAGCCATCTGAATGCAGATGCAGAATGAGTCTCTTCTTTTAGCAAGTCTATAGTATATGACCTTGAAAAATCTGTCAGCTTTAGTAGTTATTATCAGAGGGCTTGCACAGCAACACTGGAAACCTACTATATAAATAACATGTTTGATGCATTAGGCCATCTAAATAAGGTGCTAGGTACTCCCAAATAAGCCTGTTTCCTCAGATGGCAGATCTCAGTAGTAAGCATGACACCTGGTAGCAATAGCACTTACAGAATCAGAACCAGAGAACATGTGAGTGTTGTAATCTTTTGTTAAACCTGACAGTTTAACCTACTGCTGAAAAAGGAATTTATGGAGTTCTACTTTTGATTTAAATCACCAATTTATCACTTTCATTCTATCCTGAACTTTTCCCCATAAGAATTTTTGTATTAATAATCCCACTTTTCTTTGTGGAAATTACTTATGTGAAACCAGTAATCAGTTTCTTCTTCCAAATCATTTTATGCCAGTGTTTTAAAGTCACACAAGATATTTCAAATGTAGCTGGGTGAAACTTCACAGACAAATGATATAGGCATTAGGTAATGTTTTGCTGTGACAATATGTGGAAATACTTGAAAATAGTGGTCTAAGTAAGTAATCTGAAAAAAGCAAAATGGAATGGGGAAAGCATGATAACATTTTTTTAAAATATTTTCTGAATAAAATATTTCAACATCTAATATAAAATTGTCTTAAAAATTAACTCTATTTTTAAAGAAATATTTTAAATATATCTTAAGGATAATATATGCAAAAATGAAAATGTTTTGTATTATGCTACCTTTTCTGTTTGACCTCAAGCAATTATGTTAACCAGTCACATGAAAGAGATTTTTTGAAGAGGTTGCAGGAAGTCACTGTGGGCCACCCTGATTTTTTTCTCCTCCCTACAATATTTTTAGTCACTTAATGGGAGGTGAGGTTGAGGGCAGGCAGCTCTGCCTACTACTACAGGCTTCCCCTTAGGACTGTACTGTGCAGGTAAGGATGTGCAACCGTCTCACTGTCTACCAACACAGCAATGATGATAATTAATTATCTGGGGTTGAAAGAATGCTTTATTCTGAGGATAGGTGCTCACTGAGTCTGATTAAAAAACAACAACAAAAAAGAGGTATTGGGCTTAAACCTAAAGTTTTGTCCTCATATAAGTAGTTCTGTATCTCTTGATTACTCACAGTATCTTGCATAATTTATTCCACTGTGAGACTGTATGTAAGGGGAGATGGAATAAGTGCAGGAAATGTCAGGATATCCATTTTAACACTCCTTCATCAAATTCCTCAAGAAAAGACACACCAGTGGGAAAAGCTGAGCACAGAGGTACATGCAAAATACATTCACTTCCCCTCTCAGTTTAGAAACCCTGAGGCAGTGGCTCCTGGCTACACCATAGCTGCCCTTGACTGCACAGCAGTAGGCAAGAAAGGAAGTTTAATGACGAAACAAATGTTTGATGGCTGTTTATTATGAGTTACAGCCATTTCGTCCACTGTGCTAAGTTATTTCCTACCATGATATTCCTAGAAGAGTAACTTCTAAAGCCTACAAGGCATTGTAGCACTGATGATGCAGACCTACTATCTCATGTTTGAATAGCCTGATTGTACTCTTCTCTGAATATTATCCAAGTAAATCATTCATGGTCTTTTAGGATAAAGCACAAATAAAAAGATGGGAGGAGTAAACCTCAGGAAAAAATCTAATGCAAAATACTGTGAAAAGGCAAAAGGGTCATAGATCATTTGAAAAAAAAAATCTAGGCACCAGTAAAAGAATTATTTCTTCAGATCTCCATATGGAATCTTTAAGGTTATTTTGCACATTTTACCACAATATCAGTAACACACCCAAACATGAAGGGAGTTATACTCTCTTCACAAACCCATGCTACTCTCAAAATAGAACTTAAGTGACACATTATCTTGCATGCCCTCTCTCTGCACAAACTAACTTCACCCAGCTGAGGTGCTGTCCGGCATTTAATCACAAAGTTGTGCCTTCCCCTTTGCAATCTTCCAGCCTTACCTATTATTTAAAAATTGTTACACCATCATACTTCTCATAAATCAAATTAGCAGGCTCAATTCAAGCAAGAAGACAGGTATGTCTGGCAAAAGGAAAAAAAAATGAGAGAGAAATGAAATTTAGCAAGCCACTGATAATGGTTTGTCAAGCACACCAGAGCCCTGTACTTAGTGGTAGTAAGCAGCTAGACAGATATTACTGTACCCAGCCCTTGCTCTGTTCTTGGCTTATACAATATACTATACCTTGAATGCGACTCTTATGAAATGTGAGTTCTCTGTAACTTCACTTACATATATAGAGAAACAGCTGCTTTTTGATTTAAAAAAATCTAAATTAAATCATAACTTTAAAGCTATGTTTCATCATCTCCAGAACATGCCAAATCGTATGCCTGAAATATAAAACTGATGCTGAAATTCTGGTAATATTTAACGTGTTCTTTATGAAGAAAACATTCTTCTTGAGCTTGGAAACTGACTGAACAATAGCAGCTTTAGGACCTCCAAAGCCGAAGGCGAACAAAGGTTATGAGAATGTGTCTGCCCAAAACTACAAATCAAAGAGTAACAACAATACCATATGTTACAGAACATAAAGTATCCTTCACAAACACTATAAAATCCCCACATATCTCTGCCTCAAGAGTCCCACTGGCCAGCAGAAGGTTGTGTTTCATTACACTATCACCATATAAGAACATTTTTTCTCCAATTTTAATGGCATGCTGAAAAATGTAGTGGTACCACTGAATGACCCTTAGAGGGTTAAGATTAAGTAGTAATGACAGAAGATTGTCTTTGGCCTAATACTATATAAAAATGCAGAAGCTGATTTCATGCAGAATGGTTCCAGCTGGCTTTAAACTGTAGCCAGAAGTGGCCTTTATTGATGTTGTTAGTTTGTTTTCTTAATTTGGGGGAGGCGTATGGATTTGTCCACTCCCATAAGACCAATTTCTTGTTGGAACATATTTCTTCTTACTCAAAATTACTAAAGGTCCCTATGCTCTGCATTACTAGCAAGAGTAAATAAATGGGCACCTGCAGATTGCCTGTAAGATTCTGCACCTAAGCAGAATGAAGAGAGAACTAGTTTTCTTCTTTGCTTGACTGCACAATGCCCCAGACTTCAGACTCCACAATACAAACTGGCACCCACCACCCCTATGCTCCTGGAAAAAGCAGATTGGCCAAACCGCAGCTACACTCACAAGTGATCTCAGCAGAGAGAAGACTGCAGTAGAGTCCTATCGCTTTCATTAGAAAATTACTTTTTTCCTTGCAAGAAAAAAGGAAAGTAGCACAGGAATTATACGTTCTAAGTATCTATATGCCACACAAGTACTGAAACAGGCACAATTTTGACCTAGTAGAGGCAAAGAGAGCTTGTTCAGACATTTACCTTTGATTCCTGTAGCAATGAGATTCTGAGCCAAAAGCAATAGATGTGGAGAGGTATCTTTGGTCCATAAAAGACCTCTCTAAAACCAATGAGTCAGTTTTACAGCAACTCTGAGAGAAAATAAGAGGAGGCTCACAGGAGTTCACATTCAGAGTTGCGCAATGTCTGGAACTTGACGAACATCTGTGCATGCATAGCCTCATCCCACATATGCCTCTCTTGTTTGGAAAAAGATTAATAAAGAATCATGCTAAAGATCACTAAACAAAAATACCAAGCATAAACTTTAATAATAGCTTCCCAAATATTAGGAAGTATCTGGATTACTCTTAAACAGCTCTAAACGTGGGATAATGAATAAGAAAACTGCCAGTCTCTCCTCCTTGTGTTAATCTCAGAGAGATTTTCCTTACACCATTTAAATGATGTTTTCAGATTCTCAACAGTAACATTCAATCTCACTCAGCATAACTTTCACACAGTCTACATCTTGGCTTACATGGAAGCTTAGGTAGACATTTTCAATGTGATTATTAAAAGCAAAATTCTCTGAGCTCCATCCAAATGCTTCAGTGCCCTACCAACTTGTAGACAGCTCAGTTTACTCTGTCTAATCAAAAGGAAGATTGCACAAAGCCTAGTGTAAAGCTTTATAGCTACATGAAATAAAATAAAGCTGAGTATTGCTGCAGAACTTTTCTTGGTACAAAGCTCTCTTCCTCCCAGAAAGCTAGAGGAGGGGTTTACAGATTCTGACTGTACTGAACTCCTCCATTTATTTTTGGGCTTAGCAAAATTGGGAATTTTAAGAAATTAACTAGTAAGTGACTGTTGTAACCTTTGTAGTTTCTAGAAATTAACTTTTTGCACCACTGTTTGGAGGTCTCTGGGTTCTGTTTCTAAGTGGTGGATATTGAAGTGCCATAGACATTTCAGATGGAAAACCATATGTAGATTTCTCCTCAATACATAAAAACATCCCCATTCTTTGCCTTATGTCACGCGAACAGATTCATCTTTGGACAGGACTGAGAGAGGGAGAGACAGTCACAAACAATCTTTCCAAGTTAGAAGTTAAATCTTCGCACTTTTGATTGAATTGCAGCTTGCTGTGGCCATATGCTGTCTTTCCAGAACAGGTGGAATATGCTTATCAGATCTACCATTGCCAAGACAGCTATCATTTTACTCATTTAAAAGATTTACGTCCCAATTGTCCTTTCTCTCTCACACACAGAGGGCTTTTCTACGTGGGAAATTTGGTGTGCAGTAAGCCAAGCCACAAATTTTTAGCAGACGTGCTATTCCATGTTAATGCTCTGAAAGCTTTTAGGGCCTAGGAGCGTTACTTTTGTTGTGAGACAAAGAATATACAACTAGAAACTGCTGTAGAGCAGTTAGGTAAAATTCACGAATTCCCAGGCCACAAGCTAACTTTCCCTGGTGAGTTAATGCAGATGAGCCCTGATAAAACTGTCCAAGAGAGAAGAAATCAGAGGGAAAGATCCAACCTTGCTCTTCTCTGTTTTTTCTTCCTCCATCTGAAAGATCAAGACTTTTTCTAGGCATTAGTACTTCACAAGTCAAGCAAACCTGAGGCTCACTGCTGAGGTCTATATTCAGCACATACCTCCTATGAAATCAGACAGTTGATTTACCCCCTTTCAGTATTACAAACCAGGTTAATGGAGCTGAAGCACTTTGCACCTTCATGGAATAGAGAGGAGTGAGCCTGAGAACTCCGACAGGAGTATTTCTACTGGAAAAATATCCTTTCATCATAATAAAAAAAATTCTGGTGAAAACTGGTAAACTTCTTCAAATTTTGGTTGAAGAATTTCTAAGTGCATCACACATCTACTTTCACTGTTCTTAATTAAAAATTTCAGTGGTAGCTTTTGCAATAAACTTCGTGATTTATTTGCAGTTTTGCATAACGGAAAAATCAGAACGAAATAAAATGTTCTGATTTCGCAGCTGTCCAAACTGAAGGTTTCATAAATACACTGGGATCTTTAGGGTAGCATAATAATAGGACAAAACTACCCTTGTGCCTAAAATACTAGAGGGGAAAGAAAAGAAAGGAAGGGGGCGGGGGGCAATTCCAAGCATGTGTAAGCAATAACTTCCATCCAAAAGATGAAAAATCAGAATGAGCAGAATTCATCCCTTACCAGCAGCTCCCCGCAGTGGTGGCCGTTGGAGCGCACTGGTGGCCGCTAGGATGCAGCGGCGGCCGTTAGGGCGTGGCAGCGGCGGCCGTTAGGGCGTGGCAGCGGCGGCCGTTAGGGCGCGGCAGCGGCCACTGGGGCCAATTGCGGACCATGGGGGCGGGCAGCGGCTCACCTGCCAGAGCGGTGCGGGCCGCGTCGGTGGCGGGTGAGCGGCTCCGTGCCTGCCCTCACAGTCAGCTGCTGCGGAGTAGGATGTGGGAGAGACCAAGGCACCAGCAGGCAGACCCAGGGTGGAGGGAGGTTAAAGCAGTGGCGAGAGCAGAGCCTTTCTCCCAGGTTAACCCAACATAAAATGTGGAAGCCAGATGTGGAGCCGGGAAGCTCCATCGTGCCAGGCCATAGCTCAGATCTTTGCTGTGTCACGATCAGACGAGCCCTTGGGAAAGATCTCTTTGCGCGTGCAGTCGACAAGCAAGGGCTTTGTCAGGAAAACCCATCCCTCAGTGCAGCTAAATGCCTAAAGAGGAGCAGAGACCATGGTGGGCAGATTTATCATTAGCAGCATCCACATCCGTTTAGTTTCAGTGAGAGGTAATTCTCCGTGCCGGCTGGAGGCATCGCACGGACACATTTATGGTGGCGCAGCAGAGGGGAGCGTTAGATGCTCCTCTGACGGGCACTGTACGTTATTATTATTTGCACTAGCACCGTGCCAGAAGCTGGGCACAGTGCAACATAAAACAAAAAGTAATTCTCCCCCACGGACAAGTTACAGAATAATAGCAAAGGTGACCACTCCTTCCCTGGACAGCTTCGTGTGGATCAGGCAGGACAGGAGAGACCATACATCAGGTATTACTGTTAAATAAAATATTTGTTTTCCTCACAGAAACAGTCTTGTGTAACAGTAGTGAGGACTGCAATGCTTGGATACAGCCAGAAGGTGAAGGGAGAAATGACACCTATATTACAGCATGTTTATTTAGGGTCCTGTTTGAAAAGTTGCCCTTGAGGCATCCATCTGCTGAAGACACTGATGCAGGAGGCAGGCACGAAAAGTTTAGTCCTGCAAGTGGTAGAAATTGCCATGAATCCCAGCACATTTAGAAACCAGCATTTTGCCTAAGTAACTTCTTCATCTATAAACTTTTGCACAAAACACTGCCAATCTCATACATTTAGAAAGCATTAAAGCATTAAAAATGTGTTTAAAAGCCCAGTAAACCTACTTCTTGTGTGGGTGATGATGGAAGAACAAGTCCCCTAGCAGACAGCTACATTCCAGCTATGCCTACATGCTGGGTCAGGTTGGTGCTTCTCAAAGTGCCACCTAGTTCACCGCAATCAAGGAGAAATGGACTGGTTAACTCCTTAAAGAAAACGTTTTGTGGTGTTACACATACAGTTCTTTTCTGAGTCTAAAAGTGCGGGGGAAAAAAAAGAAGCCCAAACCAAACTGTTAGGTTTAGAGCTGTTTTTTAGTCAAAATTGTAATTTATCAAGGATCCTTACTGCCATCATGACCTCACTATCTGCAGCTGCCAGGAAGAAAGCAGATCCTGAAAGAGTGCAAAGTGACAGAGAGCAAGATCTAAACTTAAAGAAGCAAAAAGGAAAGAAAGAAAAAAGAGTAATGTTTATTCATTTTTCTGGGTAGGACATTGCAGAGACCAGGCACAGCGCTTCAGGTGTGAATGGAGTGCTGAATGGCAAAAGTGACATCTGAGTGCCTGAAGTTGTGTAACAGGCTGCCTTTCTCTTGAGGGACTTGACAGTGGTACCAACGTCCAGCTGGTTAGATGGGGGAGACAGAACGGGGAAAATGCTCAAACTTCTTGACTTTTTTTTATAGGTACATTTCAGACTTAAAATTTAGAATTTCAGTGAAATTTTAACATGATTAGCCACAAAATGATTTAGATTTGATTTTTCTTTGTTGACACAGACAGAAACAATTTTATGCCTCATTCTCAAGTGGAAGACAACATTCAAAACCTCAAAGATAATTTCATTAATTCTATCAAAACTTCAGACTTATAGGTAGATAGGTGAATAAGAACACATGCCTTGTGTTCTGTTAAAGGAATCCTTTAAGACAGGTTTAGCCAGAATAAAAGTCTATATAACACAGATCTTTCAAAGCTAAGCTGTGGCGAATAGAAAATAACCTCTTTTTTGATTCTCAGAAAGAATGCCAAAAATCTCCATCAAAAGAAAAAAAAAGCATATAACCTCAAAATCTATTCCAATTTTTCAGGTTACAATTAATTTCCTAGGACATCTGAGTAAAAACTAATAGAAAAACCTCATAAAAACCTTCTTTTAAAGTCTGATTGGCATATGTCTCTCTCTCCGTCTGGCTGAGGGCAAAAGGGAAGTTTCAAAAATTCGGGGTTAGGGCAAATGTGACTAGGAAGATCAATTCAGCAGCCCGTTACAGAGGCCCCGGGGTTTTCTTACGCCATCCCTCCCTCCCCAGCACCCCTTCATCTTGGTGCTCATTGTCATGTATCTCGACACCGCACGCAGGGTCCAAGCCAAGGAGCTGCCGTCTCGCCATTGTCCCTATGGGCTGATGGATCAGAGTCCTAGTCTTTTACCTGCCTAATCCTTTCTCTCAGAGGGAAGCCCCTAATTCTAATTAACTGAGTGCCTTTGGGTCCCTAATCTATGCAGAATCCTTTTCAAAATTGGTGATAAAAGTGCCAGGAGGGCACGTATGCACCAAGATCCCACATGAAAAGTACAAGAATTTACTTTTCCAGACACTGTCCTTGCAAAAATTTCTGGACATGCGTGGATCTTGCAATTTTAGTCTGGAAACTTGCAGTTATTTAAAACTACTACAGATGACTGTAGCAAAAGACTCTGATACCAGGTTTAAGCAGGTGAAGACATGTGGTGGCTAAAACTAAAGTATTTAGTAGGGAGGCAAGGACCAAAGACTCCGCTTAGTAAGAGAAAGGTGCTACGGTGGTGCAGTGGCATCTCAGGCTGGTCTCAGCTGACACTGATTGTCATCAAGGCAGCCCAAAAATGAGCACAACGGTGGTACCCAAAAGATGGCATCTCCAGGACAATTCTTACACTATCATAACCTGGCATAGTATTACTGAAGTGGAAAAATGAAGGCTCACAGCTATTAACCGAGGTATACGAGCAAGTCAGCATTAAAGATCTTTCATTAGCGCTGCACACAGTTGCCCTTGTCAGGTGGGTTGGAGTTTGCTCTCCATGGCTAAAGAGAAGACCCCAAAATCTCTCGGCAAAGCAGCTTGCATGGCAGTCTCACCTGCTGCTCCTCCACAGTGAGCCGTGCTTTAGGAAAATGAACAACTAACCAGGATTTAGTATTTCTTTAACATTTTTTAATTCCTGAGGCTATGTGTTGGCATGATTGCTTCCGATATCTCACCCTGCAAAATAGTCTTCATAAAGTGCTGTTCCTAATAAACAATAAATACATGAATATGACTGAGAATGAAATGTGTGAAGTATCATCTATTTCTTAATGAATTCCATAATCAGAGAAAATAACATTACCGTAATACAGACCCCCTCCCCAGCAGTTTTCCCTGTGCCTGCCAAGGATTGCGGGTTCACCAAATCCCCCTCTGCAAGCTGAATGAGAGCCCTAACCTCTTGAAAATCTCCCAAAACAGCAAAATGCCCCCTCCTAATTCTTTCTGTGCTAGAATTTGCTTTGCATTGAATTTATTTGCCTGTTTTGCATGAGTCGTTTGACTGTAATCTAGGCAGCACACAGCCTTGCCAGATTTCAGAAAGATGAGTAAACTTCTGAATCTGATAGCGACTTCAACAGAATACCAAAAAGGGGCTTCTTTGTTCTCCATAAACAGACTATTTACTTTGATCTGGTAAAATGAATTAATGAAAGGAAATGACACCTTCCAATTTCATGTGTGCTGGAGAAAGGGAAATGGGCCTAATTTTCGTGTGTCTTTTATTTTCCTTTTTCCAAGGATGAAGTAGGCTAAGGGGCATCCTTTGGAAAGTACAGCCTTCTTAGAAACAGTCAGATCTTTTCTCTGGTTAAAAGTCTCCTCTGAACACTGTAAGGTCCATGTATATGCAAGCAGTTCAGAGTTATTACAAATCTAAAATAGGAAGCTATTCACTTGATCTTTTGGTTCAATCCTATTAGGACCCCCCTGGAGCTCTAAACGGATACCAGCCTGTCACAGGCCTGTTGCTGTGACGACCCAGTCTTTATAGAACAAGAAAAAGAAATGATAGTGATTGGCAGACCTTCCTTGCCCTAGTATGTAACACAAAAGGCGACAAAATGAAGAGGAAGTCAGACTCTTATTATAGGTTTGATGCTTCTTAACCTTACAGCACCTTACACCTGGTAAGTGTCACCCTGCAAAACCTCCTAAGCCTAATGCAATGTTTCAGTATCAGATACGGAGAGCTAAGCCAGGCATTAATTTATCTATCCTCTTGTTTTAGTTGATTGAAATGCAAACTGCATTCCTAGCAAAACTGCATTTGCAGAAAGACGAAATAAACACAGAGGGCCAAACGCTGCTGGCCCTGCTCTCCTAGGAGGTTTATGGGTATAAAAGCACGAGGTCAAGCAGGATTTAGCCCACAGTGTAAATGAATGAATGGCTAGGAAAGGAGCGACTACAAGGGGGAACTGTCTACAACCCCTATTCGCCCTGCATGAAAAAAGAAAGAATTTGATAAATTCTACCATATGGTGCCATACTGTATCTTGCTAGCTATAAATAATAGTCTTTCTGTTTCTGGTTTTCTTTAGCTTTCTGTGGTAGCTGTGACAGATTTTCAGCAATGGTTATAAAAAACTGCAAAATGCTGTTTCCTCCGCAATTCTTTTTGACCGACTAAACAAAAGAGAGATCAGAAGAAAAAGAACAAAAAAGGAAACTTCCTATTAGCTTAACAACAGGAAAATCCAAATAAAGTCATATTGACGTTACAATATTGTACATTCAATTGCAGCTATCAAGAGATGTCAAAGAAAATGATAGTTTAAGGATGATAGATATACACCTGTGTCTACAATGCTCAACCAAGCTAAATTTTTACACTGCGCAAGTTTTTGACAAACCTGATTATAAACTTTGTTATCATCACATATTAATCCTGCAACATCCCAAGAGTCAGATACCTTTCCCATTTCACCACAAAAAAGGTGAATGTGACACTTATCTACGTTCATTTCTTTCTAGATTGTCTTAAGGGATACTGAAGTTTTTACTCATAAGCTTTCAGACAGCTTTTCTAACATTTGTAGTATAATCTAGTATTTAAAAGTGTTGCTAAACAAATGTTTGCTTGAGTAGTCAGATGAAATGCAATAAACCATGATCCTTAATGATAGTATAAAAGTTTTCTGCATTAGCATGCTCAAAAAATGACATTCTCTGAAGATAATAATGCAAGGTTAAATTGACAAGAACAGAAAATCTGCCTATATTCTGAAATGTTTTTAATACTCTATTTCACAGTTCAAAAACATTTTTTTTTCAATAAGCGAAGCTGAACTTTTTTAAGGCTTGTGGAAAATCACTCTCAGTTAAAATAAGAATCAAAACAATGAGACTGATTCTTAGCCGATAGATATCGATGTAGCTGCATTTACTTTAGTGGAGATACATTCAATGAAGCAACAGAGATTCTGATACAACCTTTTAAAAACTTTTAAATTCAAGATTTAGAATAATAGAATATTTTTCAGATTATATGTTGGATGTTTACATTTAGAACTCGCTACCTTATTTCTGTGTTTTGACCATCCTCCAAAGTGACACTTATCTCCAAATTGAAATACAATGTAAAATGCTTGTGTTTTATTTTTAATATGGGGAAAAAAATATTATGCATCATTTTTCTGAACTTTAAAAAGAAAGAGAATTAACATGTTTTATCTTTTTTTTTTCTTTAACCTTTAATCAATTTAGTTTCTCATATATCTTCAGAGAGATTGTTTAATAACATGTATAGAGATATGCATATAACAGCACGTATACATATATGTGGACAGATGAAGTCTGCATTCATAATGAACAATGCAAGCTTTTATAACTGTAACATATGCAAAATTTGCATGAAAAAATACTGTTAGGGGAATAAAAAAGTTTAAAGGGTTAAACAGTAAATACAAAGATTATCATTCATTTTGTTCTGCAGACAGTAGGTACTGCTTTTTGTATACTGGCAGTCTAAACTATCCCACAGTCGGCATCACTAATCATTGCCAACTGAGAATCTGAATGGAGTGCTGCTTTTACAAAGCCGGGTGCTTTAAAAAATAATAAATAAATAAATAAATAAATAAAACTAATCTAAGGAACAGTAAAACGAGGATTTTTTTTGTACATAAGCTGAACTCATGCGCATATGAAATTTTTCTTACAGCAAAAACAAAAATTCATATGGCAGCTCTCTAAGGATAAAATGAGATTTTTAAAATGAAATAAAAATTTCAGCTTGCCTGAAACTAATGTACTTATTTTACTAATGTTTTGCCATTCAGCACTCATGCCATATTTTATTCAATTTCATCAGAAAGACAAATTAGTTGTTTTGATAAATCACCACCAAAACCATGTATACGATATTTGGAAACTAGTTTTTACTAATGTATGATGTTTCAATAAAGAGAAAAAGAGAAACATTTTGCATTTTCTGTCTTAACTAAGGGGAAAACGACAACACATTTTCAGGAAATAACTTGATTTCCTTTTCATTAATAGACATGGACACGTGTTATGGTAGTTTATGGAAATCTATGTATTTATAAATCTTATTTATTTATTTTCAGTATTATTTTATGAAAGTGTTTAAAAATGAAAAAAGAAGAAAGCAACTGTGCAAAATAAATAAGCACATAGAATCTAAAATATGATCACATTTTCTGTCTGTATTCTGCACAGCAAGATTCATTTTGTGCTGTAAATACAGCACTTCAAAAGTTATCTGGTAATACCTTTATTTTATTATCGTTATTGCAGCATGATAATGGCAGTTAGCAGCAGAAAGTCCCTCTTCATTTTCTTGCTGTCACACATTTCATATTGTCAGCCTTAAATGCGTACCAAAATAACAGCGTTTGGAAACATGCTGAGAGGGTTAAACCGCTCGTATTTTTCCCGGGCAGTGCAAGCTGGGGAGCAGTCCCTGGGAGGAGGAAATTTCTCTCCAGGCAGCGGGATGAGCAGGGGCTTTGCACCACCTCCTGGTGCACTGGGGAACAGCCCGGCAGCGGGGCGCTCGCTGGCAGCGCCCTTCCCACCTCTGGGTTTCTGTTACACCTTTCCCTTTTCTTAACAAGTAAATAAGTAAGTCTATTTCTATAGCTTTGTTCCCCAGTAGCACCTAGAGCTCTCGTTCTGCCCTGCAACCCTTAATCCCTCAAAACGTATGGGTGGGATTTGCATCCTCCCTCTTGCTTCCGCCCTGCGAGGATACCGTGTGGATAAAGTGCGCCGTTGCTGGTGGAACGCGGATCCCCGTGGGGAAGGCACCAAGACCTGGAGAGGGGAAAGCCCCAGAGTCTGCCAGGTCCCTGGACCCGCTCGCTCAGGGACTGGTGCTGCTGGGGACCGCAGCCTCCATGAGCCTCAGGATGTCGAACATGTGCAGGGTCATTTGTGCTGAGCCTCTGTCACATCCCTGTTCCCTCTGCCGTAGCTTCTTTCTGGTTTATATCCTCCAGAACGGCAGATTTCTAGATAAGCCCCAAAGGTCAGGCCTGAGGCCTCGTAAAAATGAAGAGAAATATTTCTGTGGATTCCAGCAGGCTTTGAGGCAGGCCCAGAGCTAATAAAGTCCCATCTAGTCCTGCCTCCCCTTCTGTGTATTGAACGGCATCCTGGATGGGTTTATGGAGTTGCTGTCACAAAAAAATAAATTAAACATAACAAAGGGAAAAAATACAAAATCCCAGTACTCCTGAACCAAGTCATTGTCTCTGGCATCAACGGAACCACTGTGTGGTGGGGATTTGGCCCCATAACTCTAATAACAGTCTAGAGCAAAGGGGTTTCATCATCTGTTTGGCTTTGCACTCCCAGCTTTAAAACAAAACAAGACACTACCACTATAATACCAGAAAAATAAATGCTTTTCTTTCTTACGTTCATAAAACACTCATTACCCGTAATTAATCATAATGACATGTTGCATTCAGGCCTCTAGCTAGGTTCTGGCTGGGAGTATAAAGAATTGGCCTCTCATAGTTTCCAGTGCTTTATCCAGTATGTTCTTCAGGATGCAAAATTGATTATCCAAAATTGAAATCTCTTAGATTCCTTTGTCTGTGTTGGTGTTGAAAAAACTATTAGTTAATTGTGGAGTCTTAGCATTTTCTACTTCTCTTAAAGAGAGGGCTATTTAAATACATTAAAGTCATTGGCGTAGTACTACAGTGAAGTTAAGCTAGCAGCTGCAAAGTCATTAAAAGCTTGATCAAAGATTGAGTAAAACTCAACTTGATTCTCTCTAGAGACTACTGAGATCATTATAATAATATACATATTACATATATAATATTGACTGTAATGCAATCTCTTCTTGTTGAAAAAGCAGTTGCTACTATATATAAATAGGATTTTTAGATTTTAAAAATAGTAAATTTCCCCAGCACATAAATCTATATAAGCCTCTTTGATTCCAAAAGTAAGAGATGAAGGGGTAAACAAAATGTTACTCTATATCCATCAGTCTGGCAGACTGTGACATTTAAACTAAGACTACAGTTCTGCTGGAGAGATTCTGCTCAACTTTACATCACTTCTTATACTCAACTCTGCTAACGGGAGGCTGGTACGTGATCCAAGGTCTATTTACTCAGCAGTTTTCTACTCATTTCAATCTACAGGTCAAATTGGATCGATCCCCAGGAGACACCACGCCTCCTGGATTCTTCTATTCCATATATGATACCAGGTCAGTAACAGAGGAACATCCTCTGGCTGCTGGAGTAATTTTTGCTGCCTTCAAATTGGCTCCAAAGAAAGCATAGACCCTTAGCCAGCTCCCTTCCCTTCCTCTCTCGATGCTGCGTAGTCAGTCTGTACTCAGCTGACAGCCCTGATGCAAACTAAGCCCAAGGAACTGAGTAGGCAACAGCTGCTCAGATAACAAAAGCACTTTCTCATCCAGCAGTTCTGACCACGAAGTGCCCGTTGGATGCTGCAGGAGTAATAGCTACTGATTGCTCCTCAAAAAGGGCATTTGTACAAACCAAGCTTTTCCTTGTCCTATGTTTTAGAAACTGGATTTGCTCAGATAAAACTGGCAAACCTGCTGAAACCACCAGTTTTCAGAGTTGGGGCTGGGTGAGAACCACTGTGATTTCATGTTCTCAGTTGGCCCTGAGAACTGAGTAGCAGTAACTTCTGACTGGTGCACCAGACCAGTGCACAGTAAGGGCTGTAGAAACCTAAAGCAAAACTTAGAAAGAAAAACTCCCCCAAAAAAGTTCCCAATAAAATTCCATGGGCCAGACTGTATTCCCTCTCTGCTGAGCACAGCACAGAGCAAGGCTGTCAGCTTATGGCTCCCTAAAGCTCTTCCCCAAGGACCGCTCCAGCTTTCACCAGATGGCAGTGGTGCCTCAGGGACTATCCATCACGAGGCTAACAGCAAGCTCTCCTCCCTGACGTGCTTCCCACATATGGGACTTTGGGGAGGAAGCGTCCTTTACCTTGCTCAAGACTCTTCCATTTTCTCTAGTATCCAAAGTATAAAGTTATGCTAAGTTATATCTAAGCTATGATTTAAGTTATCACTAAATCCACAGAACAGCCTGAACAACACAGAGAATAATGCTAAAAAAGTCAAGTCCTGGCAACCCCTATAGTTCTTCTTCTATAGACTTCTGTGAAATCCCTCTGTTATTAAATTCTAAAAGACATTTTCTGTAAAGACAAGGACAAAGAATAATCTCCCAGAGTAAGGACATAGGGATTTGGCTTTATCACAGGCCCTGTATGTTGGCTCTTTGAGTCATCAAACCTTTCCATTTTTCAGCCTGCATTACAACCACAGCACTTTCCCCTTCACTAATGTATCATGAGGTTTAATTCAACCATTGACGTCGAGGTGCTAGGGTTGATGAGTACCATGAAAATATGAGTATCTGGTACAAAATACACATTCTTGAAGTGTAGGCAATATTTTTATTCATTACTGTGGAAACAGACTGGAATTCTTAGCAGGAAATTTCCATTCACTTTTCCCTCCAGCCTTTCCACAGCCGCTTTCACACTCCACACTCGTTCATAAACCCACATTTATTCTGGTTACAGTGAATAGTGTATGGCCCATCTTATATGGCAATCAGACCAAGGTTCCCTGTTCTGTTCTCATTTTCCTTGCCCAGATGGTGTTTGGAACGTGTGAGATTGCAAGGTTTCCAGCACTAAGTCTTGACCTTGTCAGTAAAATAATTTTAAAAATATATACATCTTAGAAGAACTTGACTTAAATTAAATTTGACCTGCCCAGAAGAATGGTAGTAATCCTGAAACATACACTCATGGAAACCTCTTGTTGACGACAATTCTCTCAAGAGCTGCTATCTTGGAGCAAAAATTGAAGCCAATTTTGGAGCTTAATTCTTTTCTCAAATTTACACTGCCTCCATTGGCTTAAACAGAAAAGAAGAGGTAACTCAGTATCTTATTACCACTACTTAACACTTTTCAGAGCCCTTGCTGCTGTTCACCAGCTAATGTTCACCAGGTGGCAATGCTTTCTGCAGGAAATCCAATGAAAAGAGAAAAGGAGGGAAGGGAAGGGAGAAAGGGGGGGGAAGGGGGGGGGAGGGAGGAGGGGAGAGGTGGGAAAGGGAGAGAGGGGGGAGGGAGGGGAAGGAGGAGAGGAAGGGGAGTGGGAGGGAAAGAAAGGGGAAGGGAAGGGAAGGGGAGGAGAGGGGAGGGGAGGGGAAGGGAGAGAGGGAAGAAAAAGGAAAAAAGGGGGAGGGAGGAAGAGAGGGAGGAAAGAGGAGAGGAGAGGAAAGAAGAGAAAAGAAAAGAAACGCATGTTTAAGTTATACCTGACGTAACACAGCAGTTCCTACAGTTTTTGTCAAATACCTTCTCCAATGCTGCAAGGCAGAGGCCAGAGAAGGGCAGAGCTCTCATGCTGTGACCTGGATGTGACCATACAGTGACAGAACTGAGCTCATATTTAAGGCTCAGCTTTTACTCAACAGTCTAGTACAGAGAAGCTCAGAACGCACTTGGTGTGTGGGAAGAAGCAGGCTGGTGCACTCTAGTCATGAAACTCTTGTTCTTGCTGCTGGGACGCACTGGGAGAGGTCAGTGCTGCTGCTCTGGGATTTAAACCGCTGAAGTGGCACAGAGGTGATGGCAGGACAGTAAGTAGGAAACCGTAGGAGAAGCCAACAACCACTGCACAAATTCACCCAAGAGTGAGAGTCCGGCCAGGAGGTACAGACCCACCCAGCAGTGACAGGGAAGGGTGGCTCAGCAACTGCTACCTCGACAGACACAGAGATGCACAGGAGGCTTCTTCTTCAGAAAGTTGCCTCTTAACCTGTAGGGGACCAAGAGAGTGTGCAGAAATTGCTGGAACTGTAGATCACATATATATATATATATATATGTATATACACACACACACATACACACATATGTACCTATATATATGTATATATGTTACAGTATAGAGCATAGTGGTATAGTGGTATCCACGCAGACTTTAGTTATGAGAAACCAGAGACATCCTGCAGCAGTACATATATAATCTACCCCAGCGATCTCTTGCTTGTATTACAAGCCTGGCAAAGGCTGAAGGCTTACTCTGCTTAGGTAAAAGCATCGTGCTATTAAGAGAAATGTTGTTTCCAGGGGCATTTTTTCTTTCTAAGTGGTGAAAGGTGATCAAAGCAGCGCCCTGGTTCATTGACTGAGGTTTGGTACTACCTGAGTTGTGCCATGTGAGAAACGTGCCTTCTCTTTGGCAATGTGAAATATACGCCAAGGCATAGGAGAACTCTTGTCTGTTATACAGAAGCACAAAGCAAAAGGAAAGGCCAGGACAGGTTCTGTTTATATGCTGAATTCGTATTCCTGAAAGGCTGAATCTTGAGCCACAGCTTCATCTCCACCTAGCCACAACCCTGCAGCTGTGCAGAAGTACATGCCATACTGCACAAGCAGGGAAGAGACACATTTTTAATAAGTTGTTCTGACATTTCTACGCTATGGTATTTGTATTTATTACAGCAGACCATCAGAGTGCACATTGCAAATCAATAAAGCGAATGTGAAGCTGTTCGTAGCACTCAAAGCCTTGTCCATTACTGTAGTATCGCAGTTGTTTACAGTGCAGTAATGAGGCACTTCTAGGCCTCACTCAAATATGGCTTTCATTCCCCAGCATGATCAAATGCCAACAGGCTGCACAATGGTTCCTTTGTGGATCAGATATATCCTGATTTACCCCTGGATAACACTAGAGAAGTCAGCAGGGTTGTAGTTCACTCACATCATGAGGTAAAGATAAATTGAGTCAAAACCTCAAACCCAAGCAGTTTCCAAATTTAGAGAACTTTTGGCTCAGATCCATTTCTATCAGAAGGAAGAATTTAAGGGGAGAGAGGAATCACAAGGGGAAAGGGGTGTGAAGACAGAAAAAAATTTTAGCCATGCATTTGCAGCTTCCATCAAAATCATCTTGAGCTCAATTCAAAAATCTATTTCACATATTCTTTGGCCAAAACAGAGTCTGGACAAATCTCTGCGTGTGATTTCATAAACTTTCAGTCTGAAAAGGCACTGTAGAGGCAGTGAATTCTCTTTGCCACATTCCCGCACACGTCCTTGAGATGGGCTATTGAGCCCAGCCATTTCAACTACTGTTTCTCTGGAGTCCAAAAGCTTATATATTTTTATGTATATTTTTTAAAGCAGAAATTTCCAGCAGATATCAGCAGGATACCCACCAGCTAGAAAAGAGCTTTAGGACTTAAGCTTTAAGTTTTGTTCTCAAAACTTATTCTGCAAGTAGAAAGGTTGGTTACGGCTAGGAAGTGTCAAAGACTTGGACATCTAACTTTTACTTGTGCCTTCAGGGAAAAAAAAAAAACAAACATTTTTTCTTAACTAACTTGATTAGTCAGACTCATGGTAAATTAATGTTCTCTAAGTCCCTCTCAGTAACTATCACGTTCATTCCTGATTATGCAATGAATCTTACCTAATCATCCTTCATTATGATTCATACACTTAAGAACAGTGCAGATTTTATTTAAATATTCAAGATAAAATGTTAAGATCTGAGCAAAATGGTAGCAGTTTTCTTTTCATTTGAAATTTTTTTGATTCAGATTGCTGGTGACAAAATGTTGACAGCAACTGGCATGACCAAGTGGCGGTGCATCCATGGTGGCAAGGACAGTTGCAGCTACTAGAGTGGAATTTTTAGCTTGTGCAAACACGACCAGTTGTCCGTGATAAAAAAGAAAGAGTGGCTGCTCTGCAGGACACCCGCACAGTGAGCCTTGGGGACCTATTCTCTGTGCTCTGTGAAGGTGTTAAGACCGGCTTTATCTTAACCTATTGGATTTTCTATATATGCACAGACCATCTGTACTGTAGAAGTATTGTCACTCCAATACAACCAGAAAAGGAGACCTACTAGGAAGGAACTGAATAGTTGACCGAGGGATAGGCAATGCAGGTATTTAGTTTGGGCAGAAGGCTGTTGAGGTTGTCAGACACCTCCAGAGAGGAGCAAGGAATATGGCTGTTGTTGCTGGGTATAGGATGCAGAGTAAGTAACATCTTCCAGAAACAGTGATTTCTGTCTATGCCTCTCCCAAGCCCATGACAGCAGCTTGTCACCCACAGCTCCCCCAGTCAATTCCCTCTTTCCCTCTCCACTCCCCCTCCACCAGAAAAGCAGCTCAGGCCCAAGCCCGTATCCTGCTGGGGAGCAAACTGCCAAAGCTGGCGACAGGGCTGGAGCTGGTGCTGAGTGCTCCGTGCACGCTCGCTCGCGATGCGCTCCTGAGGAGCACCCGGCACCTCCCCTGGCAGGTCCCACACGTGCAGAGAAGCTGCACAGGCATCATGGGGCTGTCCAAGATTTCCACCAGCCTAAACAGACACAGCATCCTCAAGCTGTATTTGCCTTCTCTTAGCCTTCGTTTCCAGCTTCTCCAGATGGTTTACATGGCAATTGAAGCTATGACTGGCACAAAATTTGTCCAAGAATATGTAAAATCAGCCTTAGAATAAACAAGTTGACTGTCAGGTTTAGTGAACTGCACTTCTAGAATATTAAACATAACAGATGGTGCAGCAGCTTGAGTTGCACAATATTGCATACTTTGCTACAACACATTGTAAAGAGGGCGATGAAGAGGCTCCTTTAACCACCAACCTGCTAAGCAGGTCACTTCAGCAGCAAGGCTGTAGCCTCAGGGTTAGCGTCCACCAGCGGATGTCATGACTGTCCCCCATGGCAGCTCCTTCACTGAAAGCAAAGTGTTTTTGGAGGTCCATACCCAAGCCTTGCTTTCACTGATTGATATAAGGAACTGCTGCTCTAGCTGATGTTACTCAGCTTGTTTGCCTTTACTCCATTTTAGAACTATTCACAAATCTGTTTTTGTTGTCATTTATTTTATCTGATTAAAAAAATACAGTTTTGGAATCCCCTGCATATTTTAAATGTGCACATTCCAGAAAATTTGCATTTACATACAGTCAGCAGCTCCTCATGTCTTCTTGTAATTGGTGTCTGAAATGAAACTCATTTCTGCCAGTGTCAAAGCTGGGTTGCATGGCCGAGGGCTTGGTGTTTGAGATGGGAAGCAGCAGATCCGCCGGCCGACGGGTTCCCTGGGTTATATTTTCCCCACTTGGTGATGTCATAAAGAGCACTAGTGACCTCGAGCCCTGCTATTCCATCCTCCAAGTCCATGCTGCTCTCACGTGTACAAATAATACACTCCCTCACTAGCTGCAAAATATTTAACAGCAGCGTCTCCAGGGATCTTTCACATTACTGAAATGTAATTAGTGCTACAAGAAGTGTAGGAACATTTACTAGTCTATTATATTAGCATAAAGAATAATTACCTTGCATAGGTTTTTAAACACAGCTGTAGAAGTACGTATTTTGCAATGTCAGCACATGGAAAGGTGGAGGGATTTGCTAAGCCTTAAGACAAGTGTTTATTTTACTCATGGGAAGGAGAAAAATATCCTAGGTTTATAAGGATCCTGGAAGAGGGACAAATGCACTGCAGCAATTTACCTAAGTGCTTATTCTAATCCTTATAAATATGCACCACATGTATCCTTTATATCTGTTATGTTTTGCAGTATTTAGGCAATAGTATTGAAAGCTTTATCAGCTATGCTTGAATGGATTCATAAATGCACCCTCTGTTAAAGAAAAGAGGATTTCAAAGTAATGGGCAAAATTTTAAGTGCTGTCAATGGCTGCATTTCATCTCATTGATTTACTCAATCAGTGTAGGTGTAGGATGATTGCCTGATCTGAATCACGTATGCAGGAGACATGCTGCATTCAGTGCAAAACAACTGGATTTCACAAAAGAAAAGAACTAGCAAAATCCACTAATTCTCGGTGTGGTGACCGTCCATAGAAAGCTCTCAAAGCTACACTGAGGTACTCTGAACCGCGCAGGAGTGTGTGGAAGCCAAGCAAAGTAGGAGTCTTTTTCCAACGACAGCAAAACTTAAAGCTGCCCAGGGCAAAAACGCACCTACTTAATTAGCAGGTGTTAAGCTGTCATGCCAGACAGTGTTGAAACAAGGCACTGGGCTGGCAGGATCTCTAAGTACAGCTTAACCAGAGGTTATTTCAAGATGAAACTTGCAGAGGGGGGTGTTTAGCACTGCCAGCAAAGTGCTACCAAAACCTCTATGCTGATGTCTGCTGGGGCTTGTTCCAGCCCCGGCTAAATTGTCTGCGGGAGGAGGACGCACCGGGTGGGCTCTCATCTGTGCCAGGCTCGGCTCCTGGGTGACTGTAAGTCACCTGTGCCTGGCACCACAGACCCTTGGTGGATCTGCAGCCCGTCCGCTTTTCCCCACCTCCCGATAATATGTGCTAAAAACAGCCAATTTCCCACTGCCTTTGGGGCATGGAATGGCTTAGGTTTGGCTTCTGCATGTGTAAGTTACGTCTGTTATGTACCTTGTTTTGGCTTTGTGACGCTCTCCATAGTCCATGGTTAGAAGTAGCCTCCTAGCAAATATGTAACCTCAGCTTAAACTGTCCAGCAGTAAATCATAAGGTAGAGATTTGGTTTGCCTTGCTGTTCATACCAGAGAATATCAGATATAGAAAAAAAATAATTTTTGTCACTTGACCTGTTTCATATCGGTCTCAAAAAGTTACACTTCTACTCCTATACTCAGCTCTTCCTCTATACATCTATTCTTCGATAAAGGAAATAAGGGCAGTCTTAGGAAACTACAACGAGGTTTAAATCTGTTGGGGGGGGGGTTTATTCTTTCTTGCTTAAGAAGAGATTCAGTCTGCATGCCCGTACATAGCAAATACACCTCTCTAGTTCAAGTAGTAAAGAGTGAGCCTTTTGATCACTTGTAAGAGCCTAAAATTTCAGCATAGGCTCCATTTGAAGTGTAAAATGCATAGCCAACTTTCTAAAAAAGAAGGCATCATAACAATGAGACACAAAATACTTTCAGCAAACAGAAATATTCAGCATCAAGAAGTTGGCTTCAACTTGACTTAAAATAGGATAGCCTGGATTTGAAATATAGAATAAAACCCTTAAAATTCAAGGCAAGAGACTAAACAGACAAGAGGTAACTCAGCGCACAGGAAAACGGGACAAAGGAGCCTGAGCAAGGTCAGGGGAAGGTAAAACCTCCACACAGCTCAGTGCAGAACCATGCTGAGCTCAAGTCCCAAAGGCAATGCAGATGCACCAGTGCACATGTTAATAAGCTTCATCTCTCAGTAAAAAACTATTAGCATGGGCACAGCCCCCCACTACACCAATTATTCTGCATCAAGCGCTGGTTTAGTTTCTTCAAGGTGCTCTGTTGCAAACAATAAATATGCCCTCTGCTCCCATTCTGTATATAACTATTGTGCAGGTCAGTAGATCTGGGGTAGATATAAATAAATAAATGGGCAGTGGGTAACTCGGGCTATGTCTGAGGAGCTACTCAGAGGCTTTTTAACACATTGAGGGCAATGGAGAGAGAGGGATAAGGGAAGATGAGCAGGGGCCCTTGAAAAAGCACAGTATGAAGGCTGGTCTGAGCAGTGGGTTGGCAGGTCGGCGTTTCTAAGCTGGAGACCTCGACCCCGCGTGTACCTGACTATGAGCAGCCCTGACCCGTTCTGGGTTTCTCCCGTGTGCTCAAGGCCGTGGAGCCGTGTGCTCTGCCCTGCCAAGTGCGAGTGGCTGCGGCGAGCGCTCGCAGAAGGAGGCATCTGCCCCCAAGCCCGGCAGCTGCTCCATAACCTGCAGCACAACGGGGCTCGCCTAGGGGCCTGCTGTGCTGAGAACCAACCCTGCACCCCTGCACCGCCAGCATTCCTGCCCCTGTGCACAGGGCTTCTCTGTTGTTAGACCAGGGATTTATTGGCGAGCTGTAGGAATTGCCAGAGACAGGGCTGTCCTCGGAGCAGGAATGTGCTCCAATGGCTAATCATGTTAGAAAGAGCAAATGCTTTGCAATGCTCCCCCAAAACTTCTATTTCCTGCCCCATATGGTGCTGAAGGGTACAAATTTAAGTTCTGAAGCCAAAGAAAATAGAAAGCTTTAGGGGTAATCATAAGGTTATTGTATGCCATTGCTCAAAATTGAAGAACTTTTCTGTGTCTTACACAGTATACCTTCTCTTAAGTGTTATTTTAACTGAACTAACTTCAGATGAGTGTTTGGTGAATTATAAAGCTTGCTTGGGAGATAATTACATCCCTGTGTTGTGTTTTATACAGAAGTCATTGATATATATATCTAGCCTTAACTTCTTCTTCATGCACGGGTTTTGTCAGGATTCAGGAACCAGCTTTCCTGGTCTCACTGAAATTACATTTAAATGTAACAGCCAGAACTTTTTAATATACTTTTTCCTTGCTCACAATGGCAGATGCAGAACTAGGCCTTAGATGTTTGAAATTAGATTTCAGCTCTTAAATCTGAAACTGAGATCCTCTCGAGGGTTGGTCATTTTGCAAAGCCCAGACACCACAGCTCAAAACAGAGACTCCACTGCAGCAAGCACGAAAACCCATCCTTTCACTGACCAGAGGTAAAACTGCATAAATATTCACAGACAATGAATCATCCGCGTGCACACACACCAGCAGGCAGGTGTGAGGGTCATACCCATTTTGGTACAAAGCAGTACAGCTGTATCTCCTGGTTATTGCTGTTTGTTATGTTAAAGATACTGGCGTCCTGAGGCACTAACAAACGTGGAGGCAGCCACATTCAGGCTGGGTTTTGTTCTCTCCCTTTGATCTGTGGCATGTTCTTCAATCAGCCACCGCTCTCTGGTGCGGATTTTTGGCTCTGTTGAGCCTTTTGACTTTGGCCCTCCTTGAAAGAAAAGCTGGGTTAACGTTCTGCTTTTAATTGATCATCCTTTCAACTGCCAAGGCCCCCACGGATTACAGCACTACATTTTTTTTTTCTACATTTTTTTTATCCTCTAGGCTGATAAGGGATGAGTAGTATATATATGCATGGAATATATACGGTCTTCTGCCCCTCTCAGCACAAGGGCTGATATGCCCAAATCCTCGAGAACAAGTCCCTGTGGAGCAAGTCAATGTCAAGATCTCTTTGAGAATGTGCTGAGGAATCAAGGGAATGAACTCAGGTTTCTAAAACGCTTCAGAATCAGAATTCCCTCTTTGGGCTTGATGCCATAGTCCACGAGACAGCCCCGCAGCTCCACCTGGGCAAAGCAGAAGGCAGGAGAGCCAGCAGAGGGAAATGCGATGTCAGAGGCACGGAGCGGCGGGCAGCTTCCCAGTTCCTATTCTACGCCAGCCTCTTCCTGCGCTTTGTAGGAGGCCCTGCTGGCTCTTCTTGCAGGAGATCACCCTAGTTACCTGTGCAGAGAAGGATGCAATAAAGAACTTTTGCTTATTTTTCTTCCAAACCATGACAGGGCTGCTCCCCACCTCCACAGTCAGTAGAAGATTTGCCATTGATTTCAGGCTTGAGCCAATGCCCAAAACAAGTGAGGGAAAAGATGTCAGTAGGGGTTCAACAAAGTGAAGGTGTTCAGCTGGCCAGTGCTGGTCACTTGGAAATAAGTGATCTAACAGTTCCTTCAGACTGTAAAATCAATTTGTCTATTACTGTGGCTAATGCCGATAATGTTTCTTCAAAAACTGCTCATCATTCCTCAACCAGTTCAAGGATGTCCGCTTGGAAAATGTCTTGGGTTGAAGCCATTGATTTGAGAGAGGTGAAATTTGTAGGTGGGAGAGGATTGGATTCAACACTTTTCCAGACTCTGCAGCAACGCTGGTCAAGTTTCTTCAGTAATGAACACTGTCTGCTGAGGCTAAGCCTCTAGGAGCAAACTAAGTGCTAGCACTCATAGGAAATTCTGCTGTCGGAGGAAAGAAGATACAGACACATGATATATCTAGGACATTGTGAGCAACAGAAATATTCAATTCACAGTTCACAAGCACAAATATGGACCCTGAACAGCAAAAGCAGAAACAGAGGGAAGGAAGACAGGGGCTAAGTAACCTGGAAGCCATTCATGTCTGTGGGGCTGGTTCTAGATACAAGTCTAAACACAGAGCAATGTGCAGGGTGGAAGTCAGTGCGAAACAGGTCTCACATACACTTGCTTTGACCTTGAAGACCTGTAGTTTGATTCCCCACGCCAGGAGCAGAACCCAGCCTGTGCAGTGCCACAAGCTGCCCCACACCCGAGCCAAGAAGAAGGTGGCTCTGTTGGACTCGGCGAGGGCGCGGGGGAGACTCGCTGCCTCCTTGGCTGAGCAGGATGTCTGAGCCACAGCCTTTAGTGGTGGAGCCAAATACAACTGCTCGAGGAAGCTACAGTTTGTGAGAAAAATATGGAAACTCCTAGATATTGCCAAAATGATCTTCCTGTTAGTGTGGAAAGGGGCAGTGAGGAGGAAAAAAAAATATTAACAAGAGAAATGCAAGCTGGTCTAATAAATAGAGTACTAACAGCCAGAAGACAGTGTTCAGGGGCTGTGTGCCGATTCCTGCTCTGTGCCACCTACTGTCGGTATGTCCTAGGGCCAGGCACTTGAGTCCCTGTTGCATGCAGCATTTAAGCATTTCATGAGCCTCTGTGCCTCACTTTCTCTTCTGTAACAGGGAATAATATCACTTTTTTGCCTCTCAGGCAAATTGCAAGAATAAATGCTTGGGCACACATGATGCAGACCAAAAAATGTCAGGGCTTTTTCCACTGAGAAGCACAGGGGCCCTCCGTGCAGGGCCCAGTCTCTTGCCGGGCCCAGAGAGTTGCACCAACTTGTGCGCGCGATGGAGATTCAGACCTCGGCTTAGCCCACAGTGCCTTCCTTGTTTAGACAAGTCCTCACTGTACCTGCAACGTTCCCTGCTGAGAGTGTGCCATTAATTCACATCCCAGCCCCGCGTGCCATAATTTTTCCACAGGAACAAGTCCCAGGGCAGACATGAGAGTGAAAGCGCAAGACAGAGGAGAAATTAAGGCCAGCTGGAACAACAACGCCGGGAAGAGGAGGGCTGTGTACCCTTTCCACTGTCACATGCAGGACTAACAAGACTCTTACAGTCCCTTGAATGCTCACTATTCCCCTAGGAAATCTGTGCCGGAATATGTCCGGGAATCAAATCCGAGAGAAACTTTTATGAATCAAGCTAGACAACATGGGAGAAAAGAAGGAAGGATTTGTTTTCCTCTGACTCCCTAATACAGGCAGAGCTTGAGATTGCTGCACAGATTTTTGTTTGCTGCTATTTGTGCTTATATAATTACACACAAAAGGAGGGTGTCTGAGAGTGAGAAAGTGAGAAGGAAACCTGGAGGAAAAGCATGCAAGGGAGAGATGCGTATGAAGCAGAAAGAGGCAGTGAACGTGCCTGTTGTGAGCAGGTGTGGGGCGAGACAGGGCAGGGAGGGCAGAGAGCAAGTAGGCGAGGGACCCGACGCCGGCACGCGTGGAGATGAACGCCCGGTAGTGACAACGACGGTCTGGCCAATCAATGATGCTTGATGCATGGGGGACAGAATAGATGTCATCATTCTGTAAAACCGTATACAAGCAAAAACAAAGCCCCCCCCTTTTTTTTTTAAATAAAAATAGACAAGAAATGACAGGGGAAAAGCAAAAGAGATTTGCAAAGAGATTTAAGCAAAGAGGAGTAAATCCAAAGAATACAAATATATTTTTCCAAACAAATATGATGCCTTGTATAGTTTATGAGAGAAGAAAGAAAAAAAATCAATCCACAGCAATATCAGATGTGCCTCTGTGTAATAAACTGCTCTGCAATTATATGAACAAGGTAGTGGTGGCGATGAGAGGTAGGGGATTTTGTGCCTCCAAATGTGCCGGTTTTGTATCATCCTGTCACCAGTTGTTCAATATTGTGATACTGGACAATCTCCAGTGTTTTTCCCAGTAGGTCAGTGAACTTATTTTCTTATCAAGCCTTAAGGCAGGTGCAGACATGAGGACGGCATTTGCCTTTGTTTTTCTCCTTCAGCCCAGCCCAGCAGCTCCTTAGTATGCGGGGCCAGTGACTCAGCCGCACAAGTTTCCTCCTCCCAGTGTTTTCATTGCAGGGGTTGCAGGGAAAAGCACAATGGAGAGAAGTTTCATCTCCCCCTGCACAGGCGAGCGAGAGAAATGCCTGGTAGCTGTTATTCAGGATGGCATTTTAATTATCAGACTGCATTACGGCGAGCACCCGCACGTTTGCATGCGCACACAACGGCACAAGCGCACACGTGCACACACGTTGCACAGCTATCCCATCCCCCAGTGCCCCCCTGCTTCTATGGAGAAGCTCTTCCTCCGCCTCCAATCCCTTCTCCGCGCTTATGCAATCCGGGGAACACAGGTTGATTGGAAAGGTTTCTTTCTTTGATAACAACAATTCAATGCGCCTTGACATTTTAATAGCCTGCCGTCCTAGTGAACACAATCGAGCTGAGCAGCGAAGCAAAAATCATTAGGTAAGCAAGATAATCTAAACGCAAAACCAGCCGCAACTGCCTCCCCACATCTGGGGCACATCTGGGCAGAGGTTGCCCTTTCCCAGGCGCTTCCGAACCAGAAGCCTCTCCCGGGAAGGGTGTCAGGGAGAACACGGGTGTCCGTGGATTTATAGCAGGGGGAAATCCGCTGCCTCCTGCCCCTCCACCTGCGGGCAGGGCGCCTGCTCCCCTCTCCTGGCTCATCGTCCCCCCTCCGCACACATCCATTTCCAGTGGAGTGAGATGCTGACTTTGCAAGCCATTCACTTTATGAATATGACCCTCAAAGGGAAGAAACCCTCTCACAAGCCCAGAACTATGTTATCATCGTTATTAAGGAGCTTAAAAAGGAGCTGGGAAGAGGAGACACCGGTGGAATTGCAGCCTGATTGTGATTGATGTGTTCCTATTAGCTTCTCACTGTTATCTCTCTGGATGGCAAGAACAGCCAGTGGCTTGTAACACAACAGATTACCTGAGTTTTCAGCCCTAGACGGATGTTTAAATAAAATATAGTCCCTTTTAGCGAGAAGCTCATTTTCTCTCCGAGGCTCCCAGACTATTTCATGTCAGCTGTGATTCGCTGTGACTCTCCTCAGTAAACATGTCTTATCATTAATAATTCTTTACAAGCACAATTTCATGGAGTCTTTTTGTATGCGAGTGCAGGGGGAGGCGGGGGGACATGCGCAAATGTTGGGCTCAGCCTCATCTTGATACAGTTTGGGAACCCAAGGTGCTTCTCCTCAGAATTTCACCTGCCTTGCCAAAAATGATTGATTACCCCTAGCAGACTGGGTGTCCGGCTATACCCAACAAATGACTTTGGCCCCTAACAACAGGCCTTGGCCAGATAGAAATCAATATTTCACCATTAAAATCTATCAAAGAAGAGTTAAGGCACCATCTGTCCCTGCCGCCTTTCCATGGTGTGTGAACATTAAATCCGACACTTGTAGTACATGAGTAATCAATATATAGTAGTTCACAGATCATTTGTGGTCCCCTTTTAGCAGTGATGGATGCTTGGAATAGTTGTGATTCATTTTGTCACACCATTAAACAAGATTCTGTCCAGTTCCTTCCTGATTTCATTTAGAGGATCATTCTTCACAGTTCATAAGAGAGAAACGGTTTTACCAATCTGCTTCTATTTCAATAAGTCACTTTATAGAGATTTTGTGTCCTGCAGACTGTAAAAATTCTGGAGAGATAGTACAAACATACCTCTAAAACTATTCACTGCATGACATATGCATAAAGTGTGAAAAACTGAATGTAAATATGTTTACCTCTTTATCTACAAATATTGTTTTTAACCCTCTCCCTGCTAGAGGGGGCTTGTGGCAGAAGTACATGTAAATACAGCCTTGCCTAAGGCAGGTATAATCAAGGTAGGGAATGGGCTGTAATTAAAAACGTGATTAAAGGAGCTGCAAACTCAGTTATAGAGCTTTACTCCTAAAATTAAAATGGAGAGACCTCAGTAAAATAAACACCTTTCTTAATTGCTTCTGTTAATATTGACCTTGCTTTTTCTAAAGTGTTCATTTTATAGTGACAATAAATGTATAATTGCTTAACATGTTAAATGATTAGAAAGAGATGGCCCTATTTTTTTTTTACTTATAATTGTCATTATTATGCATAGTTCTTTTTTGAGTAGGGGGAAAAATTACACATTAATGTTCCATAGATTATTAATCTCATAAAAAGCGTGTTTTCTCCCTCCCCAGCTCATTCAGCCAGATCTTCAAGGGATGGTGTACGTGGGCAGCGCTGACAGGGCTGCTTGGATTGAAGCACTTCACGACTTGGCCCTCTCTATGGTTTGCCTGGCAGCAGCAACAGATGCAAATACTGTAAGCAGCACATTTCAACACAGAGTCGAGGTAGCAATGGAGCTCTGTCAGTTCTATGCAACATATCTACTAAAATACATATAATGAAGTAGAACGTTTTCCTAATTAAAGGCAAAAATAAATAGCAGTGATTCATGCAACCAGCAGTGCTAGACTACTCCACAGAGTAGTTTGTGCTGTGATTTTTAATCAGGTTGATCATTTGTAATCCATACATTTCTGAGGATCCTTTCTGGTGGCTGGAACAACTGGATCACTGCAGAACCTCTCTGCAGGGGGGTGATCCCTGCTGATGTATCATGGTCTCTGGGCAGCTACCACACACCAGGATTCCCCCTTCTCTGTTAGTCGGTGTTTGGTGGGTCAAGACAGGAGAAGGGAAAGGCCCATCCTCTCCACTGAGCTCTGCAGAGACCCCCAGGAGCAGGAGGGACATGCAGGAGTCTGATGAGTTCATACTTATACAAGAAAAGGCATCAAGCCAGTGTATTCATGATAAAATGGTACAGATGATTTGTGTTAGTGAAACTGAGTGGCTAGAGCAGAAATCCATAGTGAAGAATCCCTGGGATCGGGTCTAACTTTGTCACAGCTCCCTGGGTGGCTGGGCTCAGTTGCAACTGCTCCACGTGGAAAAACATGTCCCAGTTCCATGTATTGCTGGGTGCATCCTAGGAAAACCGCCCTGCACTTCCACATGCCTCTGCTGTGTGTGCAGGGCATGGGCAGATCATTCACCAGCAAATGTGCATGCAAGTCTTTGTCCACACGTGTGAATCCTTCAGTGTCTGTCCTGTGTCTCCCTTGGAGCTGCACATCCTAGTCCTGCTTTTCTGTGCTGGGGAACCACCTCATCCCTTTCGGACTGCAGGTGGCTACCGTCAGAAAAGGACCCTGCATGGGGAAGAGCAGGGTGCTGTGTTCAGGAGTCCAAATCTGAGGCCCTGGTTTACCGTGTAGTTTGTTTTGTCCTTTATATATCTGCCAGTCATTAATTTCATAAAAAGAGCTGTGGTCTCAGGAGATAACAAATGTGACTGCTGAAAATGAACTACTTAAAAAAACAGGGCCAGGATTTCAGCTAGCACAAATCAAGTATCTTCCCAGATGTCAGCGAAGCTGCGCTGATTCGCACCTATGGAGCCCCCAGTCCCTTACGTTCAGGCTTACTGTATTTTAGAGAACAGAGATGGTAAAATAATTACTGACTCTTTTCCAGAAAAAGTGCATTGAATCATCCCTTGAAAGCAGCTCCCAACTTCCCCATATGTCTGAGAGCCTGGGGCTGGAGCGTGCCGAAGGCCCTGTGGTTCTCGTGTTTCCATGGAGCAATCTGGCTGGCTCAACGCGGAGGCCAACAAAGAAAACAAAGATACAAGGAGGAATCCTGCAAGAGTCCTGAATTATTACCTGAGAAAGCGTTGTGTGGGCAGAAGGTGGAAACTCGCGTCGTGTCGCCTCTGCAGGTGCTATGCAAAGTGTCCCCCGAAGAGCTGAACCCCTAATACCTGTAAACAGATACATGTATTGATTTTCTTGCTAATAAATGGCATAGCTGTGATTCCCTTCTTATAAACCTTTTTCTAAGCACAAAAGCGGGCAAAGGGAGGGGGAAGGGGTTGTAGGGTAACAAGACTAATCAGGATTTCACCATCAAAGCGAATACATCCAATTAACAGCTATTAAAGAAGAATTTTATGGCGCCGTGCACAGTGAAGGCCATTATATCCAGTGGAATTAATCTTAATTATTTGTACCTGTGTACATACATGCAAAGGAAAGCAGCTCACATTAATCTACATTAAACGTAATACACAGTTGGTGTATTATCTACTCTGAGTCCAAATTGACTGCTGTTCTCTGCGTATGTATCTGTGATGCTAACTCCAGCAATTAAGTACACGTGTCTAAAGACACAAATTGTTCCATACATAATAACACAGCAGTTAAAATATTGTGTGCAATTTTTAAAAAGTAAAAAAACAGAGGACTATGCAGGCAAGTATTATCTTCAGAAGTCTTTCTAAAAAAGCACACACAGACTAAAACAGAAGTAGCTGTATGGATTTATTACCCAGCTTAAAAGGAAACCGAACAAATATAAATCTGTGGCTTTCTGAGGTTTAAATAACAGCAATTACTACCCCCAAAATATTGCATTTCATGCACTGTGGACAACATTGTTAAAACCACCCACAATATTTTGGACCGTGGGGATTTTTTTCAGGTTTTACAGAGGCTGACAGTAAATTATGTTGGTTGTTTGTTTGCTTGGTTTGCATTATTTGATAGGGCTAGTCGTAGAGGTCTGTACTGTGGGAAGAATAATGAATGCTCTACTTTTTACTTTAAATCCCTGCCTAATGAATATAGACGTAGGCAGAGAGCTACTTAGGATTCCAAAATATAACTAACCACAAAGCAAGGCTCCAGCTGCTCTTCTCTGCTGGCGTTTTGTTCAAGGGCACTTTCCTTATCCACAAATAGCTGTTGAGTCCCAAGAAGCAAGGAGAGGAACCGATGTCTGTTGTGTCCAGAAAAGCCCTTCTGAAGCGATGGTGATCGTATGCACAACGCTTCATATTCTCTGAAGCATTTATTCAGGTCATAACATGCAAAGTCCTGGCTGTGCAGGCATTACTAGGTCCCTGTTTTGTTCAGTGTTTCAGGTCAGGATCCCTGCAGCAGATTATATCAGCTTAGTAAACCCGCCTTCTCCTAAGGAAAAGCCTAAGCTTTTAGTTGTGTTTTAATACAAGGTAATTAAGCTTTAGGAGCTATCAAGATTGTATAATCTTACAGAGACAGTACAAAATATTTATCTTAAGGTTAATCATAATGAGCAGCAAAAGTTTAAAACTTCTGACACCAGCGCTTGCAAATGTGTCAAACTACTTCTTAATATGCATCAAAGCACCGTGGTGCTCTTCAGTGGCTCTTAATGAGAAAATTGAGTTGAAATTCCTAACTACGAATCTTCAGTAGTAAAACTAGTAGATTAATGAAGACTTGAAGAAAGAGCTTGAATATCTATTTCAAGCCAGTTCAGCCAGGCTATTTTCACTGCTTTAGCAATGTTTGATCTGTTCCTTGGGGGAATGACAAACTTCAGGCTGTGATCTTAAATACTGATGCGTGTTTGTTAGCATGTTAAGCCATTACAGATGAAGTGATTTCTCCCTAGTGCCCAAGCTGCTCCCGGGCTTTGCTGCCAGGGAAGCTGCACGGGACCCATGGTAGCTGCTGAAATACTGGGGACAACTGAGTGTTTCAGCATAAAATAAAAATTCTGGTGGAATCTGCGTTTTGAGGCTCCTCAGAACAGTATAGGATATATGGGAAGTTAAGATAAGGGAGACCTCATGAAGTGTCAACAGGCTGTTTGGAGGAGTGCAGGCTCGTGGCAAATGAGTACAGATCCATACAAATACAACCATTAGTTACATTTTTTGAGGTCTGCAAAGTACAACACATCTGTTTCTGCAAAAAAAAAAAGAAGTTGTTAGCAAGCCTCAAACCACCAAATAAGCTGGTGGGGATGGAGAGGAGATTTGTATACAAAGCATTGTCTTTGTGAGTGAAGAAGTAAACACGCCACAAATGAATGCTCCTGAAAATATCTCAATCCTGGAAGATTAGCCTCAGCAGAAGCGTCACTGCAGAAACCATCTGCATGCTGAAGAGGCTGCCGCACAAGACTTTTTTTTCCTCATTTTCTATTGCTAAGAAAAGGAAGAATAACAGTAGGATCTAAGAAAAACTTCTACATCCACTATTAAAAATTCAACACGTATATTGTCTAAGCCATTTGTACCCGTGTCCTTTGGGTGCCTTTGCTTTAAACGTGCGCTGACGCTCTCTGCTGAACTCATTTTAAATTCTAAGCACCTGCTGAAGTATTTCCCTGCATCGCGGTGCCCAAGGGTGCCGGAGCACCAGGGAGCAGGTGCATGGATTTCCAAGTGCTGTGAAGTCTCCATGCAAGGAGCACGCAGTGTCAACGTAAGGGGATAAAACAGGACAAGGAATTTTGCTGGAACTGGAAGAGGTGATCCGGAACGGGCACTGTGAGGAGCCACAGCAGCCTGCTCTGTGTTTCCCTTGCATGCTATGGCAGGTGTGTGGTTACACCATAGTTACCAGTGCAGCATTTCACCCTTTTCTGGAAGCAAATGAACAACTTCCACCATGTAGAATTACATCTTTTCTATTTCATATTTGTCTTTTTTGCCACCTATCCCATGAGAGGCTCCCTCGTCCTCCCCTCGGTTCAGCCAGTTCTCCTCGGGCAGGCTCAGATGAATCCAAAGAGCACCCTCATCCTGAAAATAGAAAAGGCACTAATTCAGAATTTTCATAGACTATTGTCCCCGTCCTGCATTCTTTTTCTGTGCGTTAGGCCTCTTCCTACTATGCTTTCTGTGCCTGAATTGTGGCAGGCAATAAAAGCCTTCAGGGCAGAAATTCCCTATTAATCCATCTCTAGAGCACCATATCCAGCTGGACCATACACTTGGTTGACTCCCAGTCATCACGCTCACATAACGTAGGTTGCATCCATTTTCTGTGGTGCAGACATTTATTTTGCCCAAGTCCTCTTATGTTCATTTTTGGCTTGGTTTATGGTGTCTGGAAAATCCAGCATTGGGATTTTTACATGCATAAGCAGGACATATAAGTGGCTGATAGCATCACAGGATCGACATGAATGTGGGTGATGGGTGAGAGCTTTTGACATTTTGATAGAGTATAAATCCTCCGAATTTCCTACGCAGTGCGTCTTATTGATAGCTGGAATCTAAATCTCAGTCTTCTGGACATTAGAGAAGCAAATGTTATTCCCATACTTTTAATGAGGATGAAGGTAGTAATCAGAAAAGTGTGTTACATTGTGAACGTCTAAATTATGAGGAAAGCAATGAAAATATTGGCTTTTTTTGTTAAAAATTTTCATAATTCATCTTACTGCGTAGAATATTAATAGAAAAGGAAAAACCCTGGCCCTACTGCAGCCAGTGCAAAACTACTATTGACTCCTTAACAGTTCTTGTAAAAGCCGTAGCATTGGGTGGGTAGGAAATAGGGCGCAGATGTACCGTGTTCTAAATTCTTCATCTCTGCAGTGTTCAAGCCCTCTCCAGGAGTGCACTGAATAACGTGGCTCAGGGGTCCTCGTGACCAGGGAGACCCAGGGAGAGCAGAGCATGCACAAGATGTTGTGTTTTGCTGTGGTCTGCACGCGCGGGTGGAGCTGCATCCAGCCTGCGTCCGTGTCAGTGAAGTCAAGCCTAAGGTCCCTGCACCTTCTCCTGGCGTGGGAGGTCACTGGGTCTCTGCAGGTTTTCCACCCTTGGAGCAGCTTTCATATACAGCCATCCCAGGCCACTGAGTGCTTTCGACTCTAGGACCTGTGTAATAACACCAGTGAATGCATCAGACCTTTCTGCTATCCTGCAGAATAATTAAAGTGCCATCGATGCTGCTGGTGTTGCCAGTGCAACAACACTAGCTATCGCATGCCAAAGCAGTAAAATAGCTGTTTCCACAGGCAGCCAAATGTAATTTGAACTCTCTGTCTCCTTCCAGCTGTTTACAAGTATTGTATTTCATAAACAGACCACCTCTTTTGCAATAGTCTTTGGGAAAGATGTGTATTATATTGGCAGTCTTCTTCGGGGAGAGCATTTTGTTTTAATAAAATGTGTGCCACCATATTTAATCAATCAGAGTGATTGACAACAGCAATAGCTGAGTCTCGCGGCAGATGTTGCTGCTACCTCATTCTTATTCCAGTTTCATTTCTCAATCAAATCCATGTGTAAAAAAACATAATGTGCTGCCAACATAATGTAATAAAACTTCAACGGAAATGCACACCACCGCAACTGCAACTGATAAGTCAAAGTATGGGAAAAGTTAACTTCAGGAAAATAATTTCTGACGTGAAAATATTAAAGTTTTACAGTTCACATCATAGGCTCAGGCTAACCCTAACACAAATACTGAAGTTTCACACCAAAATGTTGAAAACTCTTGCAGAAAGCAAGCTTTCCAGAAGTTTGGCTCTTAGCACACTTGCAGGGTTTTGCAATAGTCGCTAGGGCTGGTTAGCGTCATTTCAGGTGGATTAAGGCCCACACCGCCTAAGCAAGATGAATTATAACTTTCAGCCGAAGAGCTCTAATGCCTCTGTAGAGGTGAGAACCAGTTAGCAGTGATGCACGGCTGGTGTCAGAGGCTGAACTAGCAGGTTGGGAAGTTAATGATTCATATAAGCATACAGGGTTCCCTAATTGCTAGGTGTCATACACGGCACAAAACTACTCTCAACTCTATTAAAGTTCACTCTAAAGCATCTGGACACCTCACTTTAGCCACACTGCATATGCTACACACAGAGCATTTTCCAGGGAATTCACCTTCATCTTAGCCATAGGAGCTGTTTGGAGAGCACTGAAGTTGAGGAGCTCCTGGATATGGATGGATCCCTTAAACTCTTAGAGAAGTTGCCCTGCTGTCCCCAACTCCCTCTGCACAAATCTAACCTTCCACATGGCAGTAGTCCCCATGGCCTGAGCATGGATGAAAGTCAAGCATCGCATTGCTTGCCAGACAATATACTTCAAGAGCAATCTTTTCATGTGCAACTACCAAAGGATACATGAAAAGAGCTTCAGAACCACAATAAATGACTTCCCCTTCACTTACTGTTTGCTTTCTTCAGTGATGATACTTTAGGAAACACGTGCCATGAATTTTAGGAAACACATGCTGTGAATTTACATACTTTTCTTACAAAAGGAGAACAGAGGTTTTAACTTGGGAAAAGTCCTGATGTTTCAGAGTATTTTTTTTTCTCTTTTATATGAGAATTAGTCACTAATTCTCAGATAAAAAAATGTTGAGTTACATGCATTCATGCTGGACAGTGCTTTGTACAGCCTACATAGCAACTGTGGTTACAGAAAGATTGATATATATGTGGAAATTTTAACCTATAAGCAAATTGCTCCAGAGGTTTCTTTAAGTAAAACACACAAGTGGTAAATATATGAGTACACGTATCACATTATGTGCATCAAGTATTATCAACCAGTTATTTTTTATGTCTCCAAAACACAGTGAATCAGGTAGATTCATGGAAATCCTGCCAGTCAAGCCAACAAAGCTGGGTTGAGCTGCACTGGCTGCAGGATCTCGTCTTCTTGAGCCACTTATCCCTCATCAAGATTCCTGTGATTGCCACCAGTGCTGCTGAATCAGCCCATTTTGTTCATCGTTTTTTTCCTCTTTTTTTTTTTTAAAGAAAATTATGTGTTTCCAAAGGAGGTTCCTTTAGTACAGCCTTATGCCAAGGCCGCGCGAGAAGCCGGTGGTCACACATGGTCCCAGACCGACCTCAGATGCAGATGTCTCTTCTGGAGACACCTTCTCCTCCTGCACCCTGCCAAGGACAGACTCGGGCCTTCCAGCCCTCAGAGCTGAATTAATCCATCCTGGCAGGCTGCGGATAGTTCAAAAAAAGAGCTAAGGAAATGATTCAGTGTTTGGAAAACCTCTTTTATAGTGAGATTCTTAGAATCCCTGTAATTTGGCAACACAGAAATTAAGCAATAGTTTAACTGTTGTTTGCACATAATATCGAGGGAGGAAAATTCTGACAGTAGATGACTCTTTAAGCTAACAGACAGATACAAAATTATCTAGTAGCTGTAAACTGAAACCATATTACTTTGGGCTATAAATAAACTGAAAATTATTAATGATGAAAAGAATTAATCCCTGGGACTAACTTTTTTGAATTCTGTAGCACTTGACAGTAGATGATATCGGGGAGTGGATAGGAATGGGTGGTTCCAGTTTGATTTTAAAGATAATTTTTGATTTAAATTGCGTACATTTTTTCAAAAGAAATAAACCCATTCAAAATTGCACTTGTAACTCTGACAAGTTGTAGCAAAACCTAGGCGTATTGTTATCTTGAAATGATTCATAAAACAGCACAGTGCCTCAATGAGATAAAAGTGTTTTAAAGATTCCTTTTCTCAACATGGAGCCAGAAGAAATAATTTTAACTTCTGGAGACAACTCAGGCTGCATAAACTTGCTGCACATCCGTGCACTGCATTTTCTGTGTTATTTTTTAAAAGTATTTAAGTCTTCAGGACTTTGGTGAATGGTGGTGTTGCCGTCACTAATCTGGAGCAAGGCAGGAGTGACACCGTGGTGCCTTCTGCACTTTGGCTCGTGATCTCTGCCCGGTTGGATGCGGTTGTGCAACGCGCTGCCGGGGCTGCCAGCTGGCAGAGCCGGCAGACACCTCGCTGGCTCCTGATGGGGAAACGTTGCCCTCAAAGACAACGAACGTGGCAGCCTCGGGGCTCTGAAGAGCCGGTGCATCGCCGCGGTGCGGAGCTCTGCACCTTGCTCCCCCCGCGCCGCTGAGCACCACGGTTTCCCCATGGTGCAGCACAGACCCTCCTTCCCACGGGCCTTCCCACTCCAGATGCCACATCCACAAAACAGATGTCTGTCAATTCACACAGAGGACACGTGCCATTTCCTTGCACGAGAAGGAACGTGACTTCGCCTGTGTTTTGCCTGTGGCCTCCAGGAGCACATACGTGGGCTGCACAACACTGGAGGCCTCGGCTCTGAAGGCCTCATGTCTGCTCCTCAGGCCCCGGGTAGGCAGTTCTGACAGGAAAAACAGAAAACTGCCCATTTTGTGAGCAAGGTACCCTGACGGCACATGATATATCATGTACTCGAGGAAAGGTAGAGCTAAGCAGAGCCAGAGCAGAGTTTTTTTGGAGCTGGTTCGGTGAAAACACGGCCATGTGGAGGAAGGAGGAAGACTTCCTTGGTGCTGCCCGCGGACAGGCGTGTTGTGCTGCCGCGATGCGAAGCGCAGCCGTCCAAGCGGGGATTTTAATGATGTCTCCGATACACCTTAGGCAGAACCTCATTCCCAAAGTGGCTTCAGAAATCGCAGGCAGATCCTAGGGAGAAACAGCTCTATTAAAACATAGGGGAAAGAGGAAGTACAGCTTGAGCAGAAAGCTGCTCAACAGGACTGCTGAGTTTACAATATTAACGCATTTAGATTAAATGTTATCCAAGTGTGTGCTGAGTCTTCCTCTGGCACTGCTCTAATGAGATCCTTCCGGGTCGTCACATCGTGTGTCATTCTGAGCAACACCAGAGGAGCATAATTTACACCCAGGCTCAGTACTGCCATTTTACAACTAACAGGATGGTCACCCACCTCAGTGTCAGGGTGTGCTGCCTTCTCCTGAGGATGGCATTCGCGCTGAGGATCACAAAACCTTCCCACCCTGTTGCTGTGTTGTCCTTCAGAGGTTCTCCCCAAGGAAGACCCAGTTACCCAGGGTGTCTGACGAGGAACCGAAGTGCAGAGATGAAGCTGAGCTGCTGACCCACACAAACCTGTTGTTTCTTTGGGGATACTCTGGGGAACGTGAAGCTTTGGTGTGGGGTTGGCAGAGAGGAGAGGTGACCTACGTGAGATCCATCTTCTGCAGGGGAGACCAGACCAGAGCTGGAAGCTGAATGAAGAGCACCCGAGTCCCTCAAAAGTGAATAAAGTGTGCACAAGCTATCACCTAGCATGACAAATTACACAAAATGAGACCCTTCTGTGCCAGCCATGCAGACCCAGAGCTGGACATATGCCTGGTCATGACCTGGATCTGCCAGGGGTACCTTAGGTATTGGCAGGCCCTCAAAACAGAGGCTGAGACTCTGCTTCCTCCACAGGAGTGATTAAGGTTTGGGGGACCTCCTACCCCATCACCCTGCAATGATTCTTCCCCAAAAGGAGCTGAGGTCTCCAACCTCATGACAGAGGGGGCAGAGAGAAAATCCCCATAAGAGCGCCATAAAATGGGGGCGATGAGGAACAAGGAAGCTGTGTCGTGGCTCCTCTCCCCACGATGAGGACTGAGCCTGCCCTGGCAGCCCCTCGTGGCTCCTCAGGCAGCCCCCTCTGCGGCTGCCCCACTGCTCGGCCCAGAGCACCTTCTGCACAGCATCTTCCTGCTCCGTTATTTCTGGATGGCTGCCAAAAGTCCCCTCAGGAATGCGAGGGGAAGGAGAGAAACATCACTTTTTAACACTTCATATTTTAGCCATAGTGTAACGGAGCATTAATAAAGCAAAATAAAATAAAATAAATTGGTTGAGTGGTGCTTTAGGCCGAGGGCTGTCTGCTCACCAGAGAAAGGAGGCCCAATACAAGCAACCAAAGTGTCCACATTGTGAAGGGAGAAGACATGGGACATTTTTGTGAGGGGATGTGTTGAGTGGCCTAGATAAAATGCTCACTAAAATAAATAAATAAAATGTCCTCCTTTCATGAATGCTAAGGAAGTCCAGAAATAAAACTTGGGGCGTTATTAGTAAGGAATGTTTGGAAAGCTCTGTGTAATGTAAATATCCCCAGACCTGGGAATTTTCAGTATCTGTGGCTTGAATCCCTTTCTAATGCGTGTCTTACTGTATAGGCCCAAAAGTCTATTGGTTTCCATGTTGAGATCTCTCCTTTTTGCAGGTATTTTGCAGTTGGACTGTAGAGTCGCACACACACACTGGTCACCCAGACATGGCTGCGGGTACCCTGCACTGTCCCTGCCCTCCAAGGCAGGGTGATGGTTGCCAACTGCACCAGTAGCTGCTGTGACAAGAACATTCTGAGTGCTCCCAATTCCTCTGTAGCCATTTAATTAAAAGCTGAGCAACATAAGATGTGAGTCTTCCTCTCAAACGTCCCCTGCTTGGAACAGATTTCCTCTACAGGTGAGTGACGTGCTTGCTGCTTGACCTGGGCCTGTGGAGGGAGCTCAGTTGTCATTTTTTCAATCATTCATCAATCGTTAAGTTGATTTTATGTAGATTTAGGTTTTTCTAAAAGACTCAGAGGAATAAATCAGTAGCATGAGGGAAGAACAGGGAACAGGAGTTAGGCAGGGTTGATCCTCACCATTGCTTGGGAATTGTGCAGCCAGTTTACGCTAAAGCTTCTTAGTATTTTTGTTTTCCCTCATACAAGGCTTCTCCCCTGTTATCTTCGTTGTTTCATCCACTTGTTACAGCTTATCACTTATAATCAGCACTGGCAGACTCTTTGGGACTTGTATATTTACAGGAGTGAAAGCATAACATGGCCATAATTTGGATAAGAATAGTAGGTGCTGCCACAACATAAAAGATAGGAATTTTCTCCTTCACATCTAGAACAGTAGAATATTTTGGCCAGAAAATCTCTCTATCAAGCCTGAGCCATTCTTTGCCATGGCATTATAACTTCTAGAATAACTCAACCAATATTTCTTCAATTTACAGAATAGAACAGGGTAGGATAGGATAGGATAGAAAAATATAAATCATGTTATTGGAACTTGATTAGTGCCATTAAAAGGGCCTATCTCACCTCTGCTAGCCCGGCGCTTGTGTAGCATCTCCAAGAGCATGTAAGGCATAAGGATCAACACCTAAATGAATCCAAGGTTTCATTTGCCTTGGAATAACAGCAAAGGAATTCAGTGTAATTTCTTCTGAGAGAAAAGTGAGATAAATTATGTGTACATGTCTATCAGGTAAAATATTTGATCACTTCCCTTCTTAGTCTTCACTGATCTTTAATCACTTATTATGTAATGTTACACCCAGTACAGATTACTTTGGGGGGGGGGGGTGAAAATCACAACCATGAAGCCAGCAGAAACAAGAAAGTAATTTGTCTGCAGGAGGAAGGTTGCTCTTTTCTGCACACTCTGTTTACAGCATCATTTATCATCTGTGAAAATCGCCCAGAGGCAGCAGAACAACACTTAGCTGCAGCTACACAAGGCCAACTGTCTTATTAGAGCCTCCTATTCGGATAGTAGCCAAATCCTAAGACTTTCCCAGGGCAAAGGCCTCTGAAGCAATGCCAAATCAGGCAGCCCGAATAGGTTTATGAGACTTTTCAAACTCACAGCCGCTGTTGGAGTGAAGGATGGTCTTTTTAGCCTACCTCTGTGCCAGTGCTGCATCGAGAGACCTATTGTACTTGCAGATTGAAGACAGATCTGTTTATTAATAATAAAGAAAGGAAAAAGAATTCCAGAGTAAAACTCTCCAAAAAATATATTTCTTAACAAAGAATTTTTTTTCTGATCCCATGAAACTCAGCTATAGTTTGGCATGATTTTCCAAACACAGCATGCAGAAGCAGTAATATTTTATGTTGTGATTATTGAACATTGTGGACTTCAGCCATCTGCTAGGAGAGGGACATTCTGCTCCCTGAACATCCTGGCTGTAATTTGCACAATATTTGAATTCTTGAGAGCTACCAGGAGCTCTAGCGTGGTGTGGATGCCCATCCGCAATAACAGCCCATAAAACACGGCAGAGCAGACTCAGGGGTGACAGTGAATTTTGCCACCTTTGGATTTTTCCCTGGATGTGATGGCAACATGGACTGCTCCAGCAAGCACTAAACGCGTTAAGAAGGTTTCCCAAAGCACGTGTTGCTCCTGTGGCAGACAGAAAGCACAGACATGTCTCAGGCAATAACATTATCTCCTTGGTTTTTCAGCATTACAGTTGGGTTCAATTTTCTATTATTGTAAATCTTTTGGGTGGGATTTTTTTGCAACATTCTGTCTTGGCCTCAGCTCTCTCCTCCTGGAAACAATGAGCCCCCCACGGTCCCACTGGTTTAACAGCAGCAGAGCGAAGCCACCGCGGAGCATTTCGGAAAATCCCTCCCCTCGTGCTCAGCAGCTCATAGTGGGTCAAATGTTTCATCTCTGTGTGCAGTCTGAAGAAATAGCCCTTGTGCAAAGCACCGCGGTGGGGAAGAGAAGCCGTGAGGCCAAGGTTGTGCGCTACCACCCTATGGTACCCATTGCTGGGATCATTTCTGGCAATGTTGCTGCCTTCTTGATGGAGTCCCCATCTGGGCAATCAGTTCTTCAAGTGACACGTGCGAAGCTCTGCAAGTAGGTGGCTCATGGGACCGGGCTGACCGCGATGCGGCTCATACTTCTGTATCCCTCTGCAGTTGACAAAGACTATGATGTGTGACACTGAGGTCCTTAGAGATAGGGGAAACTGAATTATTGATCGTAAGGTGAATTTTGGACCCCAAATTGCAAACGCTGATGCAAACTAATATTTTTCAGAATCAACTGATCTCTTTCATTAATGAAAGAAGGTGAATAATGTGGCTGCATATTGTTATTTAGGAGCTGTAGAAGAGTGAGAAGAATCTACAGCTCCAACAGAGAGATAAGGCAGTGGTGAAAGAGATGCCTGTATCTGCCGCATCAGCCACTCCCAGTAATTTCATGACTAAGCAGGTCTGCGAGCTCCCTTGGTTTCCCTCAATCACCAAAGGCAATCAGAGCTGAAAGTCCTCCTAGGCTCACTCACATTTTTCACCTCTGACTCACAAGCAGGACAAGGGTTGTGCATAAAGTGGAGCATTCCCACCCTGAGTGGGAATATCTTCAAGGCATGAGCTCCCCTGTGGGAAGAGAAGACATGAAGAAGTAAATTAAAAAAAAGGTTCATCATCCTTGAGCCCATTCCTGTAGCACCTCAGCCAGAAAACGGCCCTTTGGGGTGAAGAATGCTACTTTGCTGCTAGGATTTCACTCTTCCTTTCTGGCTTGGGTTGTTTCACATGTGGTTTGTCAATGTTCTGCCCTCAGTCTCAGGCTGTGTTTCTGGGGACCAAAAGGGATATGTAGCTTTTCTTCTGTCTTAGCTAAACAGGCGCAGTCAATGGACTCTTCCAGCTTATGCTAGTTGAGGACCTGTCCCAGCATTTCCAACGCTAAAATATGTGGCTGTTTTTTGCCATCATTCCATTGAGATGGCTCCAGCAAAGACACGAAACACTTTCTTCAAGCAGCCCGGTGAGCGCTGTGCTCATTTAAGAGGCAAGTAAAGAAGACATCACTGCTGGATATGAGTCCTCTGGTAGCAATCAATGCTCAGCACACACTTTTGATGAGGTTAGATAACAAGCATCACATGGAGAGCAGGGTACCGTGCGCGCTCGCCCTCCTGAATATGTCAGCAATAAAGCGAGAACTACAAAGACAAGCAGTAGCTGCCCACCATAGGATGTCTCATAGAGTTAAAGTTCAGCTGTGAGATTCAAGTCTGACGCTCTGTAGCTCGATTTTAAAAAGGCCTAAAACAACAAAAAAAGCATTTACTGCTCTGAAGGATCAGCACAAGAATATATCTTTGTTCACAGCCCATTTTTTATTTTTGAAAAAGGAGTTTCCTATATCAAAACTAGAGATTTCTTTCATGTTACTGTCAGCTCTGTAGCCCACCTAAAATTGCATTATTACCACTGACAGAAAGACAGGTGTTAACAGCTGGAGAAAAAACAAATGTAGAAAACTGTGGCAAAATTTGAGGGGAAACAGATGTGTGGGCAACTTTGTCTTTGATATTTATTTTAATAGTGCTTCTCAAATGTGTTTAATATTTATGTGGATATAGTCTCAGCTTCCACTGGCATCCTACAACTAGCATAGCACATTATTCACTTCTGCCACTTCTCTTTTTCCTCTTCTCTTCTCTTCTCTTCTCTTCTCTTCTCTTCTCTTCTCTTCTCTTCTCTTCTCTTCTCTTCTCTTCTCTTCTCTTCTCTTCTCTTCTCTTCTCTTCTCTTCTCTTCTCTTCTCTTCTCCCTTCCCTTCCCTTCCCTTCCCTTCCCTTCCCTTNTTAATATTTATGTGGATATAGTCTAAGCTTCCACTGGCATCCTACAACTAGGATTATTCACCTCTGCCACTTCTCTTTTTCCCCTTCCCTTCCTCTTCCCTTCCTCTTCCCTTCCCCTCCCCTCCCCCTCCCT